>CM067533.1:5586534-5861534 GCA_034509925.1 Hirudinaria manillensis
GATGAGATGAGTCATGTTGAGTCATGTTGAGTCATGTTGATGATTAGTTAAGATAATTCAGTCAGTCATTCTACAATTTTAACTTCACCTGCAAAATGTTTTTGTTATCCGCTTCTTCATCCTTAACGACGTTCAGGCTGAACAGGGCCGATATGTCGAAGTCGATGTTCAGAATTTTTAGCAGCTTCCACTGGCTGTACTTTCTTCTTTTTGATTTGCCTGGAAAATCATTTCAAAGGAATAGCAAATATTTCACAGCGTGGATCGCCAAAGCAAACAGGACGAGACTCCCGTGAGTCTTAAAAACAACCACTCTCATCATCCTACCGTCGTTTCATCTCCTTGATTGTCCCACAAACTCACGCTCAGTTTTCCAAACATGGAAAACGACGTTGTAATTTACTTGTAATTAACTTAATGCAGATATGTACCATTTCATCTCCGCATGATATATATCATTTTTTATCGAATTTAAATAATTTAATAAATAAATTGATAAAATGATTGATTAAATAGCTACTCCAAATAACATACCGGCGTTAAGCCATCCCCCAGCAGTTTTGAGAATTTCATCGAAAGCTTCGATGCCTGATCCTCCTTGTCGATTGGCTGTCAAGCAGTTCCTGTAAAACTGCTTCATCTTCCTCTCCGAAGATGTTTCGTAGTCTCTTGAAATGTTCGACTTTATGGCTTCTATGACTCGCATTCTCGTGTTAATCTTGGCCTAATTTTGAGGGAAATTGTAAAATTGCAAGGAGGCCGTAACCACAAATCAAATGATCGGTCAGTCGATCTTCAATCACCTCGTCATCCAATCCGTAAGACTTCTTTCCATCCGGAATTTCCACCGTGGAAAGGAATCCTCCGCACGCGTAGTTCCAGAAGTCCTCGCAGGGATCGAAACTTTCGTTGAGGTGCTTCTTAAGTTTTTCTGCCACGCCCGACATCGAGCAGAACTTTCGACCTGCTTCGGCCTCCTTGTACTGACTCAAAAATTGTAAATAACTTCCATGATTTATTAACTTCAATAATTTATTAACCAATCTATTTGAACGTTTTTACTGTTTGCAAAATTTCAGCAAAGCTTCAGCAAGTTTTAACAAGCGATGGACAAACAAATGAAAGAGGAATTACTGAAGAGTATCGTTCTGTTTCCGTTGCGATTGACTCTCCAACTCGTTGAGGGTCTTTGAACCCAGAACCACGATGAGACCCACGACGACCGCCAACAAAAAGAAGATGAGAATGGCAAAAATGACTTCACGACTCCTGAGTTCAATGATGGGTCCGGTCGGTGGTGGGGTCCTTGGTCTCTGTTCAACTGTTGAACTATTGAACTTTCCACTCATCTTCCTCCTCTTCTTCTTCTTCTTTTAAAACTATCTTCTGTCAACTATTTACTTCGAAAGATTGGTTGTTTCAAACGATTGGAAATAAAAGACTCGGCAAAACGAATTCGAAGATGAAAATCCAAAGTTTTGCGCTCCCAAAAAAAAAACTTAATAATAATCCAGAACTCCAACGACAGCTCTATTTTTCTTAACTAATAAACTTCATTAGCTTTTCAGTCGATCTCGAGCAAAGTATTGCTTTCAAAGTGACTCATCGTCATCGTCGACACTACAGTGAAGAGTTGACTGCCGTTGGAAATTGTTCCGATATGTGAAAGGAAGCATCGTAATTGTCGCAGGTTTAATATCCATTTCGGCGAGGCTTATTTTCGCTCATCCAATTTTGCTGGTCTCGAACGAAAATATCTGAATAATGAGATGCTTTTCTGGGTCATTCCTCTGTATTTTCATCTTAAATTATTTATATTCAAGTCTAGGCAGCATTTCTTTGTAGGTTTTTTTTAAGTAGCTCTTCATCATATTCCAATGATGGTATTCGTTGATGGTTATCGTTTGAAATTTCCATCTCTAGGTAATTGTGCGTTATTAATGATTCCAGTGAATGCTAGTTTAATAATATTAAGTAATATATACCGTATGTATGTAAGCTGTTGAAAGGTCAGAAACTTCTGTTTATACATAAACAGAGCTCTGGCATTGATGAGTGACCTTTGCTTTAAATTAGGATTTTTTTTTCTTTATTTCGTCAGGTTTTTGTTGTTGTAAGTATTGAATAATGGATGAGAATCTATTCGATATTTCTTCGGTTTTGACGCCTTAAAACAATTTTATAGCTTTTTGCGGGCCTAATTAATCTTTCCAAGTTACGTTCATCACATCACAATCTTCGCCAGTTTCACAAAAGCTAATTCGTATGCGATTCTTGATAAATTCGTCTTCATTGAAAGGCATTCACATGAATTTTATAAATTATAACTGTAAATTATACGGAAATTTTGAGAAGAAGATAATAATATTAAAACATCAGTAAATGAAATGTTACAAATAAATATTGCATTCGTAAATATTAAATAACTTCAATGCAGTACTAGCTCAAGTGGCCATGCTCACTACGGGAAAAACTGATGAATATGATTATTATTTTAAGTGTAATTTGATTTTTTGTAAATATTTATTGGTCGATTTATTACTTATTAAATAGAAATATAAGATTTAATCAAATAATTACTTAAAATCATGAGGATCATTTCCTAATCATGTGTATGCAATCTTTTTCACATCGATTAACATTAAACTATTTTGTGAACCACCAGATTATTGCAATTACATTAATCAATATTTATGAATCATACTACGGTTTTTTGTAGGCTGCCCCTTTTGAATACCATCAGCGTTATTTCTATTAATATTATTTTTTACGGATACCAAGAAATTAATAAATCAAATAAAATATATGATCTTTTTTATTATCAGTCACGAAGCTATATTAGTGATGTGTCTGTCTTACGTAACTTCACGTATCAAAAGCCATATTTTCTAGAAAAAAACAACCAGAAATGTCTGATTATGACACCGTTTGCAAGGGGAAATTAAAACTTAAAAGCTCTTCAGGCATCAACAAGAAAAAGCCAAAAAATAAAAAGAAATTGAAAAATGCCGCCGAAGAAACACAAAATGTGAACGAAGTTTGTGTCCTGAGACAGAAAACGGCTGCTGAGATTGCTTTTGAAAAAGTCAGAGAAAAAAGAGCTTTCAATGAAATGGTCAAGAAAGCCTCGAAATCTCATAAAGACAGAATTCAAGAATTCAACAATAAATTAGAAAATCTAAGTGAATATAACGATGTTCCAAAAATATCGTGGACAAAATAAAATTCCAAATTGCATGTTGTTATTTGGAAGAATTACGAAGTTATTAAATAAATATTACAAAAAAACCACTTGTTATCAAATATTAAATTAATAGGCAATACCCTAAATAATAAAAAGTTCTTATGATGGCTTCATCAAGGACTTTTGATTATTTGACTAAGGCTGACTAAGTTATTTTATGTGGTTCTCAATTCTATTGTTAGATAAAAGGACAATATTCATGTCCTACAGTTCCAAATCTCAGGAACGTCAGTATTAGATGGTTTGATGCCCCCAAATATTATCTCCGCATTCCATGGAGACTTGTGCCACCTTAAAAATGACTGAATCGTTATAATTACGGTGAAGCACATTTAGTCATTCAATGAAGTGATGTTCACCAAATAATTTTAATAATATTTATTTTTAAATGTTTAAAATTTTATTTTATAAAATAATATTTTAAAACCTATATTTGCAATTCAGTTTCATAGCTCTAGCTTTATGTGAAGCTTAAGCCATTTCTAAACTAATATTTTGTGCATTCTTTGTTGGGATAAATTTCGACTGTTGACGATATAATGGCTGGTCAATTTGATGAGATTCATTCTAGTGGCTTTAAGTTTGATAATTGCAAAAGGTTTGGTCTCAAATTCTTCTATTGAGGATCGTGTTGTATAAGTTTGATTCAATTGTTTGTTTATGTTGTACATAACTGATATTGCTTAGTCACGGCAGTACGCAGATATTTTCTCAGAAAGTAATTAATAATAACACATTTTCACATTGTAATGTAAACTCTATTTTATCTTTACCAAGAGTTTAAGCGTTTTTATTTAAAATGATTTTTGAATAGATCAGGTGCACCGTATTAATTATGTGTTTTATCCAGCTTCGCTGTAATGATTCACAATGTTTTGTCATGTTTGTGTTTAACTTTTGACAAATTTCTCAATGTTATTTACATTTCTGTTGTAGAAATGCTTCCTTGTTAAATCAGGGCCTTAAACCACCAAAGGCTTTGAAGACTGGAACCACAATTGCTGGAATTATATTCAAGGTAACCCAAAATTTAAATAAATTCAAGACATTAATTGTGAGATTTATAAAATAAGCAGAGAGTTGTGCCAGTTTCTGACTTTTTGTGCACCATTCAACTTAAGCTATTTGAAGTTCTTTTTTGGATTCATTGTTACTTAAATCAAAGCTGAAATATATGAGCCTATACTGTTACATTTAATGTATAATTCAAGAGAATTATTTCATGCTTGGTTTAAATTACTGCATTTAATCTCTCTTCATTTGTCCAATTTCTAAGGATGGAGTTGTTTTGGGGGCTGATACGAGGGCCACAAGCGATACTATCGTCGCTGACAAGAACTGTTCCAAGATACACAGGATAGCAAGCAACATTTAGTAAGGAAGCTACTATAATCTCAGAATTCACTTGTGAATTCAAGACACATTTCACTAAACATTTTAATTCTTGCAGCTGCTGTGGTGCTGGAACAGCTGCTGATACAGAAATGACAACCAGAATGATTGAAAGCCAATTGGAGCTGATGAGACTGAACATGGGCCGAGCACCGAGGGTTGTGGCTGCCAACAGAATGCTGAAGCAGTTTCTCTTCAGGTTGTTAACATTGTTATTATTTAATGGCATTTCTTAAAATGTTTTAAGATTGTTTTTTTTATATTATTTATTTAATAATTTCATAATTCTTCCAAATATCAACTTGATATGTTTGTTATAGTTTGAAATGAAATGCTTGTCTGATATTTATTTTCCTTTCCTGTCATTTGAGGGAACTTGCTATACACATGATTTTTTGATGGAATTTATTGCACTAAATGTATTAAATTAACAGAAATAATTATAAAATAAGTCTTAATAATTCCTAACTAAGGAAGTCTGTTAGACTGATCTTAACTAAACAAATTTCCAATTGTTTATTTATGAAAATGTTTAAGACTCATGCATTTGGGTTTTTTCTTGCAGATACCAAGGTTATATTAGCGCTGCTCTGGTTTTGGGTGGAGTCGATCACACGGGACCGTACCTCACGTGCGTTCTTCCTCACGGAAGCACGGACTCTTTGCCTTACGTGACCATGGGTAATCATCTTAATCTTATTACTATAATAGCCTACGAGAATATTGATTGATTCTTATTCTTTCGTCGATCAGGATCTGGATCTCTGGCTGCAATGGCTGTATTCGAGAGTCGCTACAAATTGAACATGGAGGTACGTTCCGGAGATGATGCTGCTGGGATTGATTGCGATTAGTTTGCATCTGACGTTTTATTTTTTTGAGTTTAGAAGCAGGAAGCAATGCAGTTGGTTCACGACGCCATTGCTGCTGGAATTTTCAACGACCTCGGATCGGGTTCAAACGTAGATCTGTGCGTGATAACGAAGGACAACGTGGAACTCCTCAGACCTTTCAATGTCACCACAAAGAAGGGTGTCAAGTGAGTTTTTGTTTGTACTTTTAGTCTTAGTTAATCTTCTGGTTTGAAAGCTGAATGTCAGCTTTTTATAGCTTGTTTATTGCTTCATGTAATTGTAATTCTCGTAATCCTAAAGGCAAGGAGAGTACAAGTATACCAAGGGTACCACAGTGATTCTATCTGAGACCGTGGAGATTCTCGAGGAAGATATTTTGGGCACTGAAGTGGACACTGCTTCTAAAACCCAAGAACAGGTCATGATGGTTGCAGCTTAACGATACAACTAAAATTAAAAAACGACTTTGAGTGGATAAATCGGTAGGACGTTCTTTTGCGCAATAAATTTGCCAACTAGTTTTGGAATTGATTCGGTAATTGGTTTTACGTTTAAAAAATCAGTTATTGTGAAATGGCAACAACTGAAGCAAATGCATGTTATTTTTTGAAGGGATGTACATGCCATGTTGAGTTGTGTGAATACAAAAAGATAATTAAAACTAAACTGTAAATAATGTCATGCAACATTGTTTGTATTTAAAATGCTACATTTGGGTCATCTGTGATTCTGTATCAGCTGGCTTGAGGTGTATTGAATGATTCACCTTTGCTGGTTATTTGTTATTGGTTGTGCTTGGAGGACTGATTGGTAAGGAGGAGGCAAATCAGATTCATCCTTGATTTGGATTTCCTCATAAGTTGGAGGTGCGCTTGGGAGGGATCCCAATGGGTTAGGTTCAGGGTCAACGTAGGTGTTGGGTTGTGCCTGGTACGGTGGTGGTTCAATGACAAAAGCTCTATTGAGTTCTGGACATTGATTAATTTTTGCAATTCAGCTAATTTTTATTCTGGTAGAATTTAGAGTTTAGTGATTTAATTTGAAATTAATTACCTTGGCTTCTGTTTGTGTTGTTGTTCTGTTGCCTTCTTTTCTTGCATGCTATAATAGATATGGATAATGCAGTGATTGCAATAGTTACCACTATTAACGATGGAGTAACAGCTAGCAAGACAGCTCTTGGTCCGGATTCGTTTGAATCTGGGCGTTCTGCGATTGATACAATAATTTAATTGTACGTTCATTAAGGATCATAATTTTAATTACTTGTTGCTTGACTTGTACATTTTACATTTATGTAATCACAAACGAATCGGGGGTAACAATTCAATCCGTCGCTAGAGCAAGGAAGGTAATAGCCGCCGCAATCATTGTATGAATCGAGAACGCATTCTGAAATCAAAAGATGAATTCTCTTATTGTAATTTGCTATCAAGTAATTGCATTCAATATATTTTGTTGACCTAAAATTTATAACTTCGCTAAGAACACAGCTCCGTCTTTCATAATTTATGCGGTTGCTTAACTGATACACTTAGAAGGATATAAACTACCTTTGTAATCCATGTTTGGCTGTGAACTAAAAATGATTATCTTCTCATCCACTCAAGCTAGTCGCTGAAGAAGTCAATGTAAACAAAGGTGTGTCAATATTAAAGGTAAGTGTGCCGTTTTTCGAGATCAGGAAGTGCATGACTTATATTATCTGATAGGCATTACCAAGTTTATAAATACTTTCTAATTGCTATAGTTAAAATGTAAAAATAATAATAACCGAGATTGATTCTGGTGCTAAATTAGTTTATCGTCTAAATGAACCCGGTGTGCAGCATGAAAACGGACCTCCCTTCCCGGATTAATGGGCTTTGTCTTGAGAAGGAGCGGATTATTGAGGGTACCCATAAGAGCAACGAGCTCATTAACAAATGATTTGTATTTATTCATGAACGTTAACTTTATAAGTATTTTATATGATAGATGCCGCTTTGCAGGAATAACTATTAATAATTTTAATGTGTCACTTGGGATGTGGTCTCAATGAAGATATTATAATTATATGAATGTATTTTTGCATTTTTTGCGGTTTGAAATGTTATCACACAGCGCTTCTAATGAATAATTTATTAGCAGTTCTAGTTTTATAGCAATTTATTTGATATTCAAACTATAGTTTGTTATTGTTGCTTAATTTAAAAAAAATTTGACAATTTTTAAAATTATAAAAATATATCTAATTAGACGACCCCGCACAACACTTTCCAATAACAAACATTTGATCATTTGAGGTGCTGCTATTGCTGTTCGGACTTATTCTGTTTCTTGATAAAGATGGCTTATTGGGCGCTTCTTGGCTTCACTCTGTTTTGGGGAATTATCGGTGGCGTTGTGCCATGGTTTATTCCAAAAGGACCTAATAGAGGGTATGTCCTGTTCATTAAATACTTTGGGTTATTACTAAGATTAAACACATTAAACGGCTGATTTTAGTGAATCAAAAATTGATATTTTCTTTATATTTATAGTGTTAAATGTTACAGTTATTGTTTAAGAAATTGAATAATGTAATATTATTATTTTGTTCTTTAACAAAATTAATGTATCAATCATGTGATTATTTTCCTGTTGATTATGCTACGTAGTTATCAGATGTTAATTATACTCAAAGTAATTATTTACTCAGATTAGGTTCATGTTTTATACCCCTAATGTACAAAAAGAAATTTGACCATTTACATTTAATTTGAGCAATAACCTTTTTTCAAATTTCAGGATCATTCAAACTATGTTAGTGGAGACAGCTGTTTGCTGCTACTTATAGTAAGGAATTGGAATTGTTCTTGCATTGCACCTTGGATATACATACCATTGCATGATGCTTTTCAGTTGGCTCTGCACCTGGCTTATGCAGCTTCACCCTCTTGTTGGACCTGAGCTACCCTCGCTTACTATAAGAATAATGCAGACCGAATGGCACTAGATGGTGGGTTAATAAATTTAACTGTTTTATTTTATTTATTTTCATATTTTACTCTTACACAATATTTGTATTTTTCTTTTTAGGCTCTAGAGGATTTGACAATTCTGTACATTCAGGTTTTGTAAATAATCCACTGAACCCAATGCAATGCCAAGAGTTTTAGAAAGATTTTTAAAATACTTCTTTTGAGATTCCTGAGATTCATTATTGAATTATTATGAGGGGAACTCTTTATTAATATAAAATCAGTAGTTCAAGTACTTGGGTTGTACACAAATTCAGATTTTAATACCTTTGAAGTTTGTTGAACATAAGCTGAAACTCAGTGGGGCTTTTTATGCTTCAAAATGTTCTAAAACAGTTTATAAAGCTTTGCTGAGGAGCAGTGTTGTGGGTGTGTGTTATGTGATGCAGAGCTGGAGAGATCTGAATAGATAGATGAAATTGGTAATCAGCTGTCAAGAAACAGCTGTTTGGTGCCACTGAAACTGACCTCCAATCGATTTACTGCTTCAAGAAAACGGTTTACTAACCAAAAGTGCTCAGAGTATAAAAATCAATCTTGGAAGCTAAAAAAGATAAATTCTCGAGTAAAACTTATTCGCCGAGGTTTTCTCAAATATACATCTGCTATGAATCAACATTCTATTTCTGCCCAAATACTATAAACTTTAAGCTTGTTAATGTGTCGATCTGTGTTTTACCGGGTCGGTGTCGGCTTTGCGCTTCCCCCTCCCGGAGAGGTGGCTAAAACTATCCACAGTTCAGTTATTTTGATGACGTCATACCAGATTAGGTTCTCGTTGGGGCCGCTTTTAAATCAATGATAATTAATAAAAAGTTAGGGTTCCTAGTTTTTTCTTTGTTTAGTGAAAGTCTTCTAAGATCCTACCTAGTTTACAGATAATATTAATCGGCATTTAACCTGGACCTAATACAAGATCTTAAAATGACTTGCTGAACAAACTAAATTCTGGAATTACCGGTATAAATTATATAATACGTTTATTAATCACTATTTGCCAGAAGTGTGTCAACAGTTTTCGAGATACACTTCAAACAGTCGAACTTTTTTGTTTATTTTAATAAAATAAATAGAACAGATAATATTTTTCTCTGGAAAATCAAATATACTCAGTGTTATATCGTTTAATCGAAGGATAAGTAGTCTGACAACGTTTTAAGTAGCTTTATTCACTATTCACAATAACACGACATCAAGAGACAAAGAGCGAAAACGGAATAGCCGCGAGGCTATTTATAGTGGTCCCACACAATAGGATTGCCGCGCCTCACTCCTATTGGTGCTCCACCACAACACTCAGTGATGTCTTTTCTACTAGCATATAAATCCAACGAGACGGAGGTCTTTGGCGACCGCAAATGTGCGTGCGACCGATTCCGCAAAAGTACTTCGAGCTCCTACCGCCACGATGCTTGCCCTCTCCTCGCTGAGGCTCTTCACTCTCGGGAAAGCGCAAACCAGTTACACATCGACCAAGCTAGAGTATGCTATCTTATGCTTCAAGTAGGAGTCCTTCTACAGGTTCTTCTCACTGCAGTAATCTGTCAAAAACGAATCCACTTTTATCATCGCTCCTGTCGACCTATCTCTAGACATCAGATTAACCGCTCACATTTGCAGCTTCATTCTGCTCTCGTAGTAGTTCTCCTGGGGTGTAGCAGCTTGGGCAAACTCCGGTCTGGCCACGGGCAGAGCCGCAGCGGGCTTGTCCGCTTCGTCAGCTACGAAGATCGGAGCAAAGAACGGCAGTGCAGAATCTTCTAGAAAGCAGGTGCTCCGGTATAGAAAAGGTGGAGACGAGAAATGCAAGCCACTATGGTCCTTCACCTTCATAAGCGACTGCATTTCACTCGCCCTTCACATTTGGCGATACGACGCTGCTGGTTCTGATGCCAGTAGTAGTAGTGCTAGAAATGGAAACGGAGGACCCGATGATGGAAATTCCGATCCAGGTGATGACTATGACGATAGTGACGACGACGATGATGATGATGATGTTTCTCTCTGCACGGGTTAATCCCAAAATGTCTGCTTCGGATGCATCGGCGGCCTTCGTCACTGCTCCGCCGGATTTACCTATTATGTCAGATATTCCGACGATCACCTCTATTTCGTCTGCACCGGATGCCTCTGCTATGGCGGTCGCGGCGACTGCCGCTCGTGCAGCATCTGCGGCGTGTGCCAACGGTGTGCTCACCTTGGCTACGGCTACTTCAACTACGGCCGTCCCAGGACCTGGCGTCTGCCCTTCGGCCGCAACAAGTACGACCTCTACGACTTGTTCGACTTCGACATGCAGACCGAAAGATGGGGAGTGAAGCGCTCGAGGACGTGCCTCAGGAAGTACAGGAAGCGAGGCAAGGACAAGCAGAAGAGACGTCCCAGGCAGAGAGGAAAAGACAAGTTCTTCAGAGACTACTACCACGACGACCTCGACTTCTAATCGACGAATTCGTTCGGCTCGTAGCTCGTTCAAGGGTGCAGTTGTATGCGATCAAACAATTCTTAAGTGCCCAAGACTGTTATATATTTGTGGCAGCCAGCAGCAATATTCTATCGCTAACGATTTATGGATCTGTGGTCGACTGTGCTGATTATGGCGATAAAGAAGGCTCTGATATTGGTAACTATAGTTACTATATTAATGTTGAATTCTTCGTTTTAGCTTCTGACAATATCCAGCTGTTTTTATTTTTCTTCGGAGTTTTGAAGTAAGAAAGTCTTCATTTTGCGAGAATTATTGAGGGTTTTCCAATTTTTATTTTTTTTTGTCCGTGGTTTGTCCTTTCGAGACCTTTGAACCTTGGTTAGGTCTCGTGACGTTTTGGGTCTTTATTTTCAGTTCCACTAATTAAGAGTTGTTTTGTTGAATTAAAAAAAAAAGTCTTTGGCTGCAACATTGATTATAATTGTTCAAAGTTGTTCATCTTCGAAGCCATTGGACGACGCTTGTAGTTGTCTGTGATTGGAGCGACAAAGGCAACGAGTCGAGTTAAACATCCAGGTGATGATAATGACAGGTTAAGTAGGGGCGTTTGAACCCGACGCACCGAGTTAACTTTCGACAGTGATTACGAAACGACGTCGGATGGGCTCTCGATGATATTTAGCCAAGTTTTGGACAATATGGATAAAGGCAAAGGTAATAATAAGAAACTTTTATAATAAACAGGGGAAATAATAAACTTTTAAAACAATATTGTTAAAATTGTTAAATTGTAATAAATTGAAAATTAATCTTTTATTTCGGCAAGAATTGTATTCATTGATCGAATTCGAACGAAACAAAATATAGAGGCTGCACTTTCATCGAAGCACAGCAAAGTACAAATCCGTGAACGTATAATGTCCGAAGTAAAATATTGGATTGCAGGATTCGCTTTGGCTTATTCGGCGGCACTTTTATACTGCATCAAGCGCTCAAAAATATTTAGTAAAAATTTAGTAATGAAGCTTTGTGGTTCCGAGTCTGATGTAAAAGCGATGATTGACAATGCATCCGATTGTTTATTGGAGGCAATCCTCCAAGACTTAAGAAATAAGTTGATTCGAAATTTCGAACCATTGCATCGTGGCATTCTCTTCGCAATTGTGTACATATTGAAAAGATACAGTAAAACTGGTGAAGCTGAGCTCATATATGAATCATCTAAGAATTTGAAACTCATGCTTGAAACTCAGAATTATCGTCAGGAAGTGGGCATACTTGTCGAAATGGGGATTTTGGATGTCCTTACTGACATTTTGGCGAGGGAATCTGAAAAGCAGGCAAGCTATCGTTCCTCCAACGAAACCGATAAATCTCTAACTCTCGTTAAACTTTTTTCCGTATTATTACCAAAGAGCTCGGATTTTCCTGATTTGACAAAAAATTCAAATAAAATTTTAAGCACGGGACCCGAATCATCATTAATAACCAGAGATCAAATCGGGCGTTCTCTGTACAATTTCTTCAGAGTCTGTCAGAAACCATGTCCGACCTCTTACAAAGTTCTACTATTAAAATGGTTTTGCTGTGAGACTGAGTATATACAAAATTTACTGAATATAGAGGAACTTATCAAATATGCGAAGAATCTCATAGACACCAATACACCTCAAGACGACGATTTCTTCGTGGGTTTTGCATTTTTCGAATTACTGATTGTTCACCACAAGGAGCATTTAATAAATGAAAGGATAGGTGAATTTTTGATTGATAAAAAGCCTATTATTTCGAATTATTTCCATCTAAATGGACGCTTTGAAGTGATTCACGGCTTTTATCTTGAAGTGACAACGTATTGGATGAATGAACATAGTGTATATAAGTATCAAATTAACGATCGCGAATTTAACGATAGGATTGAAAAAGTAAATTCCACTTTAAGTAGTATCATGCGAGATATATGCACCTGGTGGCCTTCTCAAATGACAATGCAAATTAACTACAGTAATCTCAGAGAGCTGGTAGCAAACATTCTTGATCTGCCACAAACATCGGATTTTAAGGGAAAGCTGAATGCAAGTGCAACCGGGACCAAAGAGTTTCAAGATTTAGTTACATCGATTGTCAGAACCTTTGACGTCTTATTAATTCGAAACGGTTTCGTTAACGTTCCACTTGACCTTTACGAAATCGAAGATCTACCGGCTCCAAAAAGTCCAATGGAGGTCACGTTGGAGTTATACAAATCGGTTTCCTTCGACAGAGTACTTGGACCTTCAAAATCCGAGAAAACGAGAGAAAACCCGATGGCAAGAGTTTTGAGGCTGCTGTCAATCCTTTACGAAGTGAATGAAAACTGGGGAATATTATTCGGCAGTCTATCAACAGAGAGGATAATTAATAGGGACTGTTTCGTCAGCGAAGTAATAACGGAAATTAGAAGAACATTATTAGAAGAACATTATGAACTGTTCCCAGATTTCGTGTTCGAGCTATCCGAAAGTTATCCTTTTCTGTTGACGATGGAACACCGTCGTGATCTGTTAATATCAGACATAGACTTTGAATATCGAAGTACCTATAACCGTTCAAATCCACAGATGGTAATTGTCATTCCTAGAAATAATATACTCCATGATTTCACAAAAAAGTTGAACTCGGAAGTCGAAATGTCTCATCGAACGTGGCAATTTCAATTTGCTGGAGAACTCGGTGCTTTCAGGGGATCAATTAAAGAGTTTTATTCGGAATTTTCTAGAGATTGCCAGGCATTTAAGCATGAATTGTGGTCAGGGGAGACTGGAGAGGTTATCGATGGAATTTCATATGTAACATCTCAGTCTGGATTGTTTCCGACCCCAAAATTGTCTCGCAATCCATTCGGAAAGTCGTACCTAAATGCTATAGGCGTGGTAATGGCGAAAGCTCTCATAAAACGGTGCAGGTTAGACATGAACTTCTCGTGCGCCTTCTACAAATGTTTGTTCAGGGGCGACCTTGATGCCCAGCAACTCTCACTCATAGACATAAAAGATGTAAATCCATCAATATTCAAATTTGTTCAAAGTCTTGTGGATGCCCTAAGAGAAAAATGGCGCGTAATGAATGATAAATCATTATCTTTAAAAAAAAAGAATGAAGCCATATCCAAAATCAATTGTGATGGATGTTCCTTCGAAGACCTTTGCGTGAACTTTACCCTTCCGGGGTCACCAGATATCGAGATGATGGAGAAAGGAAGGGAAACATTTTTGAGCATCGATAATGTCGAATATTACCTGAAGTTGTTAGTTTGGTGGTTGTTATATAATAATCCACAGAAGAGTATGAAGGAAGTAAGAAAGGGATTCGCGAAAGTTCTAGATCCAATACATATGCGATACTTCTTTCAACACGAATACAGTGAAATATTCTGTGGTCCGACCAAATGTGACTGGACAGTTCACATTCTGAAATGTAATTGTGTCCTCGAAGGTTTTGGCAGAACATCGCCTGTGATTATTCATTTGTTTGAAGTACTTTCGCAGTTATCAGCCCTCGACCAGAGGCATTTCTTGGAATTCGTTACTGGCAGTCCAAGATTGCCCCTTGGAGGTTGGGCTAACCTTTTTCCAAAGCTGAAAATCGGACGCATATTATCTAACGGAAATCCTGACGATAACTTACCTACATCGCTCACCTGCCATAATACGTTATTCATTACAAATTACAGCTGTAAAAAGGCTCTAGAAGTTAAACTTCTTCTGGCCATTAGAGAGGGAAGAAAAGAGTTTAACTTTTACTAACAAGTGATTGCTACTGACAGCTAAAGTAAATCGTTATGAATGCGTCCATTAATTTTGTGCGATATTAACGGCATTATAAATTACATTTTCCAAACAATTATTTGTTTCGAATAAATAGTAGTGTCTGACACATGAACGTTTATAGCAATAAATAGCTAATAAGATATTGTTCACTGTATATTAGGATGGGTCCAATCACCAGCCAAACAATACTAAATCTATGATCAATATGAGTTTAATTTCATTTCATGTCTTGGGGTGGTAACTGTGTAAAAACTAAAATTCCAGCGAATGCCACGCCTTTGCAAAAATTTTAGGCTCACAAAAGTTACATTTTGTTTATAATGTTTTTTTTACTCGTTAGATGGCTAGCCAAGCCTAACATAATTCCTGCGCGCGTCTGAACTGACGGGCTTGATTGACCAAGAGGTTAATCCTTGGATAAGTGTTGAAATATATGTTTATACAAAAGTGGTTGAAGACATTGGTATTTCAAACTTTTTCGATGCTGAGGTCTGTTCCTTTTTTCCAAATTGAGGTGGATATCAATCTACGATCAATCGATATTAATTGGAGCAATTGACTGATCCACTATGGCATGCTATAGAAATTCGAAATCTAATTAATTCGTCGTTCGAGATGCTCTTTATGTCCATTGACTTAATTTGAATCGTAACCCAGATATCAATAATATCTGGACCGGAATTCATTAAAGAATTACTCTTAAATAAACAATTTAGTTATTTAAATGGTAAACATAAATTTAGTTTAAATAATGTAATTAAATTCAATATTCATTAAACAAATGTGACAGCCAACTTGGACCTTGGCTACCTTTATAGGAATATGTAAAAAATGGGAGTTGAGACCAAGAGGAGGGTCATGCCAGCTGGTCAAAATCGACAAAATGATGTCATGGATATTTCAAATCGATGACGTGGATAGAAATCAGGAACAGACCATGCCTGTTGGACGAAAGCGGGAGGATTTTTGGTTGCATATGGTTAATGCAGAAATTATTCGTGACAAACAAATGGACCGGCTATTGAGATGATCTCTGTGCACCGCTCCAATATGTACAAAAAATTAGCTGTTTGACCTCATTATATCAAAATTACGTTAAAAATTTGATTTGAAAATTGTACACCTAATATTCTACTTGTTTGTCTCGCTTTGAGAGTAAAAGGTGCGTACGTGAGGAAAGCGCCAGTAAATTTTGGGTGGACTTCCGTCAAGGTAAATAAATACCTACGTCTATTATGAAATATGTTTATAGCAATAAATTCTTTTAACAGCCGTTTGAGTGGAACTAATATGTTTTTGCTTTTGTACCTTTTGCTCTTCAATTTTATCTGTTTTTGAAATTCCTCATGTAGCTGCATTACAGCTTGGATGACTAGGCCTCTTTCAGTGACACTTCAGTAATTTATAGAACGATTGACAATACAAAATAAGAATGACAAATTAACAAGTTCATTTTTAAATAAAAACATTCATCAAAGTATTTTTATGCAAATATGCGGTTATGTAACCAAGTTGCTCAAAAAAAAACTCTCGTAATCGAACATAGAATTTAAGGGATTTTGATGAAGAATACTGCAACCATCCCTGTTTAAAGTGGTGCATTTATCCCCGCAAACATCCCTTGACTTCTTGATGGAAAATTTCCTCGATCATGTCGTTGTTTAATAAAACAATAGACAAATTTTAAAGTCAAATGTCTTATCAATTTATTACAATGAATGACATAAAAATTAACTCCAACTAGTTTGCCCAGTCAATGATAGATACAATACAGATAGTTTGTCATTGTTCCGACTGACTGGTAGACATTAACATGTAATAAGTTTGTGCCTTTGTTGCTTTGGCTTCAAATTTACAGGAGTTTAAACTGTGAGGAAAATACAGATAGTTTGCCATTATTCTGACTCAATTGTTCTTCATGACTATGAGACGGCAGTGAGTATAAAATATATTTCAGAAAAAACAGTAAACTTGACATGAACAATCCACTACTCTGAGACCAGGAGAGACATTGCGGTTTCTTACGCGTTAGTCATAAGTTATTATACTAGCAGCGTTTAGTTGAATTTAAAAATTCATTTAACATATTTTTTTATTTTTTTAATTTATTTATTCGAGACGAACGAAGGGCCGAGGCCTCTGACACGTTCCGAAAAACAACTAAAGCGCAAATAGAACATAAACAATCGCCATTCGGGCTTAAAAAAAACAAAAACAAAAAACTCTTGTACAGATGTAAACTCTTAGGGTTCGTGGTATTTAAGGTATGCGTTAGGCAATACGGCTATTGGTTATCGGACTAGCTGAACGTGGCGGAAGGAACCAGCGTCATAGGAGCCTGACAACAAAATGCGTGAGCCCGACAACAAAGTGGATCAGAAAATAAACAAAAACAATTATTTGCATACAGCCAATCATAGGACGGAGGTGTGATTTGCATGTGATTAGGGCGGACCTGAAATAATGAAGTAAATCAGAAAATAATTTTTAATGATAAATAAATAAAAATTAAAAAAAACAATACACATATATTTATAAACCTGTTTGAGTTCATGAATGAAGCAGGCTCAATGATAGCCATTGTTTAAAAATATTTAAAGTATTTTAGCTCCAAGATTTTAAAATGATAATAACTTTGGGGGAAGTTTCTGATTAATCCAGGAGAAAATATTCAATGAGTAATTGCACAAGTACTAAGGGTTTTATATGAAAACCACAATTAATGCCTGAATTTATCTTTCGCATCTTTCTAACTGGCTGAGTGCCCGAAATAAACAATTGTCCGCCATTGTTCTTGCGGGCAAACTCAAATTTGAGTCAAATAGCAAGTTTTAAAAGTCCCAGAACCCTCCCTAATCAAGCAACTGTATTTTTATAAGCTGTTACATTTGAAAAGCTGCCTATTACCGCCTAATTTCAATGATTTCACCTACTAAAATTTGCGAAATAGGAGTTGTAACAAAAACCAGCAATTGATATGTTAAAATAAAGGTTTAATTATTAGTAATATTTTCAAAAACCGGCGTAGTTTGAAATGCATTAATAATGGAGTTATCAAACAAACTTTAAATTACAGCAACAATAACTTTGAAATTCATTTATGTCATAGATTTCGGTCTAACTAAGCTTTTGATACATTTCCAGTAAATGTAGTAGGCATTAAGTAAGAGTTTTTGAAAAAAAAGACTAAAATAATATCGAGTTATTTGAATTTCAATGAAGGGACGCGATCCATTTTAAGTCTCAAATTAATATATTGAGATGGTTTTCTGGGCCCATTTTCAGATATGTTGTGTATTAATCATATATCTCTCCGATACCAAACTTTCGGTTCCCAATTTGTTGTGGTTTTAGAGTAAATTGGAAATAACAAAGCATCGCAACTTTTGAGAATCGAGTTCGGCGATCATGTCGAGTGACTCGAATTTGCGCCCTATAGGCTCTTTTTCTCAATTTCGAAAATTATGAAAAAAATGAAATTTAAAATAATTCAGGTAACAGGTTAATAATAAGAAGTACGAATGATAAAGCCGAAGTTGGGACTTCTAAAGTGAATAGATTTTCTTATAATCTCGAAAATATAAGATGGGCGCGAGACTCCATGTCGTTTTTGGCATCGTGAACAAAATAGGTGGATTCGCAAGAAAATTTAAAAATCGAAATTGTAGAGGATAGTTTCATGGTTCTTGTGATATATTTACTTTTAAAATTGATTCAGTAGAACTGCTGCGCTTTGAGTTTGAAGTTGACTCAACACGCAGCGTAAGGGTCCGTGTCGTTTTGGCGTCGTGAACAAAATAGGTAGATTTGCAAGAAAATTTAAAAAATAGAAATTGTAGAGGATAGTTTCGTGATTCGTTTGATATATTAATTTTTAAATTTGGTTCAGTGGAATTGCTTCGCTTGGAGTTAGAATAATCGCCGGCTAGCGATCTTTCCTAAACTTTTGACTGGGTCATTTCTTCCGACTCCATGTCGTTTTTGGCATCGTGAACGAAATAGGCGGAGTTGCAAGAAAATTTAAAAAATAGAAATTGTAGAGGATAGTTTCATGATTCGTTTGATATATTAATTTTTAAATTTGGTTCAGTGGAATTGCTTCGCTTGGAGTTAGAATAATCGCCGGCTAGCGATCTTTCCTAAACTTTTGACTGGGTCATTTCTTCCGACTCCATGTCGTTTTTGGCATCGTGAACGAAATAGGCGGAGTTGCAAGAAAATTTAAAAAATAGAAATTGTAGAGGATAGTTTCATGATTCGTTTGATATATTAATTTTTAAATTTGGTTCAGTGGAATTGCTTCGCTTGGAGTTAGAATAATCGCCGGCTAGCGATCTTTCCTAAACTTTTGACTGGGTCATTTCTTCCGACTCCATGTCGTTTTTGGCATCGTGAACGAAATAGGCGGAGTTGCAAGAAAATTTAAAAAATAGAAATTGTAGAGGATAGTTTCGTGATTCGTTTGATATATTAATTTTTAAATTTGGTTCAGTGGAATTGCTTCGCTTGGAGTTAGAATAATCGCCGGCTAGCGATCTTTCCTAAACTTTTGACTGGGTCATTTCTTCCGACTCCATGTCGTTTTTTGCATCGTGAACGAAATAGGCGGAGTTGCAAGAAAATTTAAAAAATAGAAATTGTAGAGGATAGTTTCATGATTCGTTTGATATATTAATTTTTAAATTTGGTTCAGTGGAATTGCTTCGCTTGGAGTTAGAATAATCGCCGGCTAGCGATCTTTCCTAAACTTTTGACTGGGTCATTTCTTCCGACTCCATGTCGTTTTTGGCATCGTGAACGAAATAGGCGGAGTTGCAAGAAAATTTAAAAAATAGAAATTGTAGAGGATAGTTTCATGATTCGTTTGATATATTAATTTTTAAATTTGGTTCAGTGGAATTGCTTCGCTTGGAGTTCGAAGTTGACTCAACAAGTAGCGTAAGGGTCCGTGTCGTTTTGGCATCGTGAACGAAATAGGCGGAGTTGCAAGAAAATTTAAAAAATAGAAATTGTAGAGAATAGTTTCATGATTCGTTTGATGTATTAATTTTTAAATTTGGTTCAGTGGAATTGCTTCGCTTGGAGTTAGAATAATCGCCGGCTAGCGATCTTTCCTAAACTTTTGACTGGGTCATTTCTTCCGACTCCATGTCGTTTTTGGCATCGTGAACGAAATAGGCGGAGTTGCAAGAAAATTTAAAAAATAGAAATTGTAGAGGATAGTTTCATGATTCGTTTGATATATTAATTTTTAAATTTGGTTCAGTGGAATTGCTTCGCTTGGAGTTCGTAGTTGACTCAACAAGTAGCGTAAGGGTCCCTGTCGTTTTGGTGTCGTGAACAAAATAGGTGGATTTGCAAGAAAATGTAAAGGACGAAAATTGTAGAGGATACTTTCATGATTCGTTTGATGTATTAATTTTTAAATTTGGTTCAGTGGAACTGCTGCCTTTTGAGCGGTTTCCTGATTTCGTGCTCACGCACTTTTTGTTGTCAGGCTCGAATGACGCTGGTGCGGAAGGGAGTAGAGTAGATGACGGTGATCGAGTTCTCTGGTTTACTTTTGGATTACATCGGATGTGTTGAAATGCTTGGCTCAACTGCTGTGGAAGTACCTGATATCATTGTGAGATTCAATATTTTTAAATAAGAGTTGTCGTCACCTTAATAAAGATTGTATATCTAATGTGATTACCAAATGTAACATCATGCGCTGGTGAAGGCTATCAACATCTGGCGTTGAAATTCTTTGAGCCTTCGGTTTCCATAGTTGATGTTGTGAAGCTAGTGGGAATTATTGTCAATATTTTTACATCTAACACAGCTAATTTTATGCTTGACTATGAACAAGAGTATTTTTATTCTTGTAATTAGCAGGGAACTGTTCCTCCCTTTTCTAAGGGAAGCCAGTCAAATTTTCTGTCGTTGAAGAATGTAATCAGCAATTTGTATAAGCAGAAATTGGTATGAAATTGAATATTCTTGAAACTTTAAAACTAATCTCAGTGCAATCTTAAAATATTTTTTGTATTTCAACCTAGGCCAAAAAAATCCTAATTTCTTCACTTGTTAATGTTCTGTGCACATCAATCCTGTTCTTATGGTGCCACTCAACCAATAGCATGGGTAAGAGACTTTGTTATTACTTAATTTTTCAGAAGAGTTTATAATTATTAGGACATTGAAATTCGTATGAGTTAAATACCCTTGATTTCATTTCAGCTCTAATAGCCTATTCATATTTGACAATCTTTGATTTGTTCAGGTATTTCCTTAAATTAGCTGCATTCAATTATTTCATTTAATTGAATTTTGTTATAATGAGAAATTTGATGTTATTATCAAGACATAAAATAATCATTAAGGTAATTCTAATTGTGGTTTTTAATTTCTTTTAAGCATGCTGACCTGTCTTGTAACACTTTGGGTGAAGCAACAGCCAAAATCCTCTGTTTATGCCTTTGGGTACGTCATACGGTTTGCCATACAAATTGGTTAATTGATTGGCCACAAAATCATTGTCATAAATGATTTAAAGGTGTCCAGGGAAGATCATAATAACCTGTGATTTTTAAAATATGATCACAATATTCCTGAGGATCTATTTAATTTGTGGAAAGTGACCAAAAATCAATTACTAACGAATTACTAATCAATTACTAGGTTCAAATGTGTGTTTTGCTAGATTATTATGAATTCAACACCTGGCTGTTAATACCTACCTGAATAAAACATTATTCTAAAATTATTTACTAAACTTACTAAATTATTATGAATTCAACATAATGGCTGTCAATACCTACTCGGATATAACATTATTTAGTTTCAAAACAAACTCATTTTGTTTCAGATTTGAACGTTTTGAGGTCCTGTTTGTATTTGCAAGCACAGTACTGGCACAACTGGGTGCATTTTTTATTATGAAAGAGAGGTTTGTGATTATTCCAAATCAATTTCTGATAAATATGAAAATAAAAATAGCATTCACATTTATAACTTCCTTTTTTTAATAATCGTTAATCAATGCTGTAATTATGATTACTTAACGTAAATGAGCCGTTTTCGGCTCAATGTTTTTTCAGCGTGGAGAGAATAATCGAGCAACCCGATGTTCACACGTAAGTATTAGTGTTTAAAAGTGGTTTTTGAAATGTCATTCATTAATTGCTTTTCCAGTGGAAGGTTACTCATGGGGACCATATTTGCTCTCCTTTTCCATTTGTTTGCTATATATGGAGTTGAGAATCCTGCATTCAATCATGTGATTGATGCTTCAAGTAGCAGCTGGCTTCAAGAACACGTTTCAGATATGAGCGAGAGGTAAGTATGTTTAATAACTTAGTACAACCCTCCTCCAGAGCAAATAGAGGGTTTACTTGCAGTGTTAGGAAGACATTTGAGAATATTTATTTAACTCTTAAAACATGTTATTCATTATTTAACATGTTATTCATTTGCATTTAACTCTACCTGAATCTTTCATTTCAGCTTGTGCCACGTCATCCCTGGACTGTCAAAACTCCTCCTGCCCCGAATAAATCCCTTTGCTTTGTTATCACTTGCTGGTGGTTCAGCACTTGTTGTCACACATTTCTTTATTGATGTCTAGTCAGTATTTTATAATTGTTAACTAATGTCCTTAATGTTAATGTGATGAATTTTTTTTGTATTTTGATATGCAATTCAATTTAAATTTTGAATTTGAAACTTTTTAAATATATTTTTATATTGCTGCTAGCACATTATGTTCTTTAGTATTGGTGAATTTGTGGTCATGCATTAAAAAAATTCATTCCCTTAACATTTATACATCACATTTCAGTTCTTATCATAGTGTTGACACATGGGCTGCTATCTGTATAGCTTTAATGACATGTGGAACCATGTTTCCAATGAGTGCATACACTGGGAAGATCCTACTTCAGGTTGTGATTTTACCCAGTGATTTGCAAAGTGTTTGTTGAAACATAAACAGTGCCTTAATTTAATTTTCTAAATTCTTATAGACAACCCCTTCTCATCTTATTGGTCAATTGGATAAATGTTTGAGAGAAGCTTCTACTCTTGATGGTGTCCTGGAATTTAGGCATGAGCATTTTTGGACTGTGGCATTTGGGAAAATGGTATGTAAGTAAATTTTGAAATATCTTTTCCTTGCATTAATACATTTTCAATTTCAAGGTTGGATCGGTACATGTGAGAGTAAGAAGAGATGCAGACGAGCAGATGGTTCTTGCGCATGTTTACAACAGGCTCTCCAATTTAATCTCGGTTCTTAACGTTCAGATATTCAAAGACGATTGGTTACGTTCTAGCTACACCATGCATTCCGACTTTATGAAGCAGGACAAATCACCATGGCTGCTTAATTCAAGTGCTTCTCCAGTTGGGGCATACACCTCTGCAGTGCCGATTACCACGTCCCAACAGGCGCCTCACATCACCTCGTCCATAAACTGGCAATTTTCTTCGCCAGTTTTGCCCAGTGTAAAGAATTTGAGTGATTTTCAGGCAAACACTAGTAATGCTGAGCAAAAGTTTGCCAAAGAGACGTTACAGCAAAATAATTGAATTAAAATGTTCTGAGAGCGGGTGAAGTAGTTCTTTAATTGTCTTGTTTCTGTGGTCGACTGATGCCGATAAGTGGCTGCCTGAAAGGGGTGGAGTTCGGTCGATTTGTCGGGTGGTCCTGGTAATTGTTGGATCAGTCGATAATTTGAAAGGGATTGAATAATACTTGAATAAATTGTCCTGCGTTTAGTTTCTGTGTTTTGTGTTCATAGCATTTTATTGTATCTTTGGAAAATTGCCCTCATGTGTTTACCAGTTCATCTTATTTCACTCATCTGTGTTTATATTAGCGATGTCGACGAGCTTTCAAAACAGGCGTAAAAATAAACCATTTGGAATTAAAGGAACGAAAATATCAGTTCCTTCCAACTTACTTCTCACGTCCAGCGGAATTTCAAGCTTAGATAATTTACTCGGTGGTGGAATTGCAGTGGGTAGTGTTGTTCTTATAGGTGGGTGAATTACGTTTTGAGAACTACCATTGGAGTTATTTGAGCAGGCTTGTAATTGTTGAGTTTATATACATAATCTAGAAGTGTAGTTTATGGAGGCACTTTTCTGGTTGTGAACTTTAAATTTTAACCCCTGCTTTCAAATTTCAAAGTCTCTTCTTAACAAAGTGAGATCTAGTATGAAAGTGCAAAGAGTATTTTTAACTTTAAGAAAAATTCAATTCATAGAAGAAGATGTGGGGCACGTATACAGCGACTTTCTCTTGAGGTGTTTCCTGGCTGAAGGTGTTATGTCCGAGCATTCGCTTTATGTTTCAAGTTTAGATTCTGCTGCTGAAGATATTATTAACGTAAGTTTCCTTCTTTCTTTAAATTTATGTTTAGATAAAATGTGACAAAAGAATAAAAATGTTATACATTAATCCCTTGACTGTGACTGTCTTGTTTATTTAGGATCTTCCAGGACTGTCAAATGCAGGGGCTCAAAAACCATCAAATTCAAATTCAGAGGATCTTAAAATAGCTTGGAGATATAAGGATATGCATTTAGAGGTATATAATAAATCTTATCAGTTTTTATTTATCAAACTATAAAATATGTTGCTTTGATAGGCTGATAGTGATCATGAATACAGCCATAGTTTTGACATGTCAAAAAAAATGGACGAAGGGAAATTGCTCAATTCTAAGAAGTTTGTGTTTGACAACAAAAACATTGATTCCAGGTTCATTTTCATTTGCAAAATTTTCTTCTACTTTCTGACTTTTTGGACCTAAATTTCTATCTATTTATTTGTCAGCCCATCTTTTGAAGCATCAACACCCTTCCAGGAAATGCTTAAGAATGTTAACGATTGTATAATTTCAAATAAATTGTCAACCAAGAGTGAAAAGAGGCCTGATACTATCTTAAGATTGGGTAAGTCATTTTAGATATGGTTAGCAAAACAAACCATTTATCAGCGCCCCTGTAGCTCATGCACACGGAGCTAAACAAATGACATATTGTTATTATTATTATTATTATTATTATTTATACTTAATTTGTAACTGGCCGAGTTATTTTACTTAATTAAAAAGTTGAGACTTCAATTGCTAATTCAAAAAATTGCTAATTTGTTTTCTCCTTCACCCAGGCATTCACTCAATTGGTTCTCCGCAATGGAATTTCTCTTCAAGCACTTCTGAATTTGCTTTGCATTTGAATAGATTCTTCCTGTCACTCAAGAACATGGTCAGAAGGAGTTTTACTGTTGCCTTTATAACCATTCCAAGCCATCTGTTTAAGGTCAGTCAACACTTTTTAATTATATTAATAATATTTAAACTTTGAGTAAAACAAGATGAGGTATTTTGATTAATTTTTTTAAAATAAAAGTATGATTGCGTGCAGGATTTTTCGGTCGTCGATGGCATTGCAAAGGAATGCGATGCCATTTTTGGACTCGAATCATTTGCTGCAACTCCGATGGAGAAGCAAGAGATGTGGAAGGAATACAACGGTAAGGTGATTGATAAGTTGACTGATAAGCAGATAAAGTATTTTGTGATAAACATTGTACATGTAATGACATTCTTACATGATGAATGTCAAACTTTAATTTGATAAATTTTGATTAATTTTAATAAATGAATTTTTATAAATTTTGATTAATATATTGAATTGATGCTTATTTATTTTTTACCAAATTTAAGGTTTATTCCATGTTGTGAAGTTGCCAAAGTTAAATTCAACAGTATATCCAGATGTTGATGTTTCTGATCTTGCGTTTAAAATTAAAAGGAGGAGGTTTGTCATTGAGGTGAGTTCTTGAAGAGTGAACTTTCTTAAATGAGTAAACATGTTTGCTTCACCACTAAAAAAAAAGCCAGGCTTTTATTGTATATGCATTCTGTATATATACTTAATTTGTTTTGCATTACAAGTTACATTACAAGCAGTTGTACATTCTTGTCCAATGTCTCTGTTGAAAGCTGCACATTAATTTTGAATTTTTTATATTTTTACATTATTAATTGAATTTGGTTAATATCAAAGTAAAAGTCTTACTTTTTTCTCTCTGTACAGAAAGTGCATCTTCCTCCAATGTTTGCTGAAAATGACAAAGATTCTAAACCTCCGATGGCTCTTCAGGGCAATTCATGTTCCAAGTTGTCCATTGATTTTTAAAAGTTGTTGAGAAAAATGCTGCATAGTTCTATTTTAATAAATCTCAAAGTCTCAAAAATCAATCAGCTAGAGTATTTCAGTGTTCTTGTGTTTGATCTATAATGCATCAACAATTAACTCATCAAACTCATCACTTTCTTAGCTGCAAGTCTACATTAGGAGTCGTGTATAAAAGATATATGCATGAGAGGATAGTCTAGAAAAATGTGATTTTGGTTCATTTTTCAAAAAAATCAATTTTATTTCTGTGTAAAATGAAGAGTGAATGGGAGGTTCAGACCAATAGCGGAGGGGGGAGATTATTTGCAGACTTCGTTTATGGACGAATTCATAGACATTTAAGTAATCTTGTAGTGGAACTGGTTTTACTAGAAACTGTTCCAGTAATAAAGATTGTTAGCGGATTGTGTCTTGTGATTTTTTTAATTTTGTTAGAACATTTTGTAAGTATGGGATCTTTGGAGTACTTTATAAAATGGTGTCTTAATAGGATTTGGAGGCACTTTATCGATCTGCCATTTATAGAGTATAAAGAGCCATTACCTAGCGGCGCATATTGGATTGCGAACACGATTAATGCTTCCAGCACAAGGCAACCCGCTCAATGGCCCTATAGGTGGGTAGCCGAGGCTGGAGGCGCCAAAGGAGCTCAGAGTATCAACAAAGATTTGCTGGATTAAATATAACTGGAATATAAAACTATTATGTATAAAAGTGGAAGATCTCCCTTGCCACATGCTTGTAACGTAATATCTATCGCAGTATTTCCTTCCTCGTCAGCTCTAGTAATTGAGGTATATTTAATTCTTAGTTTCGATAAAATTTCTACCTCTGTCTGCTCACTTGTCAGAGTTCAAACGTATGGATAAATAATATACATTTGCAGTTATTCGAACCCAACTTTTTATGATGAATAATGCAGTGTAAATTACGTTTTCTATTCTGCTCTCAACTTTGCGATACCTTTAAGTCTGTATTCGTGAATTTTTTAATGAATTAATGAATTATTCTGCTCCGGAAACTTTTCTAGTGAAACAGAAGCGCTTCTAAAGGGAGTTGACACGTACCTTGTTTTTGAATAAATTGAAAGTTGCCATAATTTCTCTTGCCCATTTATAGTTGGTCAAAGAAAGTTTTGACTTGTTGACAAATACCCATTAGCAATGGTGAAGTGCCCGATCAATTGAATTAATAAACGTGAAGATGTTTGCCTGGAAAGTCACTTCACGGAAATTAGAGGTTGTAAAATATACTTAGATCAAATTGTTATTTAATATCCAAATAAAGTCTCACAAAATTAAACAAATTCTGTGCAAAATTTATCTGATTTTGAGATGACCTCTTGAATTTACCTATAGGAAATATGTCGTTCATCAGAAGACAAACATAGCATTTTATTCCAGTGCACAAAATATTCATCGTTGTGTACATTTCCAAAGGATCGTAAATATAAGTCTTAATTCCGGCTTTCTAAGAATAGAGTTGTGGTTACACTGGCTTGCTACGCTTGTGTTTCTGCGGAAATTGGAGGTTTTTGAAACTTGATCGGATCTCGATTTATTGAGGTATCGATAACGATTTCTTGAAAAGGTATTTACCTGACTTTTTAAAAATAAAGTTAAAGAAACGCGGATCCATCAGTTTGTGAAAACGAAACAAAATCTTAGGCGGATAATTCATTATTATTTTTCAAAGGATGGCCAGTGGGTTCGCATCATTTTTTTCTCGAGATAAAGTTAGTTTAAATTGAGTTGTCTGGTGAAAAGACTCTCACTCTATTGAATGTCACGTGTTTGTCCCCAGACCTTTAGATCTGGGAAGAAAAATGCTTACAAGGAAGGTACCTTGAGGTATGAGCTTCATAGGCGTGCAAATGCATCTCTTCAATCAGGTTTAGATCTAAAACAAGTAGTCAAACTCCCACATGGTGAAGAACTTGAGGACTGGATTGCTGTCCATGGTTGGGAATTTATTACTTGTATTAACAACTACATTGCAGTTTGAAGAACCACTACTAGTTGGTTTTAATTGATTTGCAGTTGTTGACTTTTTCAATCGAATAAATGTGGTTTATGGAGTAATATCAGATTATTGCTCTGAGGAGAGTTGTCCAATCATGTCTGGTGGTCCAAAGTGAGTTTTTCTTTGTGATAGATGATTATTTCAACATTAAATAAACAAAAAATGATCGAAAGATTTTCCTGCATGACTTGATAAGGCGGCATCGTCGATAGGTAAAATATGTAAACGTCTCGCAGGTACGAGTACCATTGGTGCGATGGAATAAAATACAAGAAGCCCACCAGGATTCCAGCACCTAAGTATGTGGAACTGTTAATGGAATGGGTAGAGAGTCAAATAAATAACGAGGAAATATTCCCCGTCGAAGTTGGTGAGGATTTGACCAATAATTATTGCCACAAGCAGTGAGAATTTGATTCGAACATCATTTAACCAATTATAACTTTGATTCAAAGGTGTTGCCTTTCCAAAAAATTACATCTCAAGTGTTAAAAAGATCATGACCAGATTGTTCAGAGTATTTGTTCATATCTACATCCATCACTTTGACAAGCTGGTGGAGATAGGAGCAGTGAGTTTGATGCAGTCAACATTGACTTTCTCCTATTATCATTTGTTCTGATGGCATAACATTCCAAATTTCTTAATTATTTCATTGTGACCATTGATTTGTTATAAATACTTCCAGGAGCCTCATGTCAACACCTGCTACAAGCACTTCTATTACTTTGTTTCTGAATTCAATCTGGTGGACAAAAAAGAATTGGAACCTCTGGCAAGTTTCACCTTAATAGCTTATTCATAAAATGTCTGCTAATAAATATTGATTAGACGTAATTGCTCCATCGGCAGAAGGATATGTCGAGCAAATTATGCCATTAGTCACGTTCCCCACAAGACTTTCCATCCAAGCAATAATAAGTTAAGTTTTACAACCCAAGTGAACAGTAGGAATTCAGATTTTCAACGGTTTTTTTTTCTACGTGAAATAAATAGATTTTTTTCAAAACAACTTCCGACGTCTTCTTTTTGTAACGTTAGTTTTGCAGTTTTTGCATTTGATATTGCGAGTAAATTAATAATAATAATAATAATTATTATTATTATTATACGACCACTAAATGACGGGACGATCGCAAAAACAGTCTTTACACTGAAAATATTATTCTAGAAAATGCTTGAGGATCTGAGTTTTATAGCATCTGATTGAAAACATTAGAAGAACAAGGCACCAAAACCCTAAAAAAAAGCTGATCAGTTTCTTGGTTGTGATCTATTGAATGCAAACACATTCACAAAATGGAAGGTTATTGGCTCATGATTGTGACAATTTCATAACAGTCAAAACCATGAAAATAGCTATCGATGTGCATGCACCAAAAAAGAATCTTTCATAATTGCTGAGTTATGTCATTACCTGAAACCCTCCTCCACTTAGGATCACAACAGTCACTCCACCTATCCCTACTTAGCTGGAAAGATGGAATGAAAAGAAACAAATTAGAAAATAAATTAATCTAAAAGTACAAACACAACCCTAGTTAGGAAAATAAATAATAATAATATCCAGCTGAGCACAGTTAGTATCAATCAAATCATTTGCTATGTTATCAGCAGAAAAAAAGGTTAATTTTGTGAGGTTTTTTGGTTTGCTAGAACACTTCTGAGCACCATAACAGTCAAACTCAGCATTGCAGCTCCAATGTGGAGGAAGAAGAAGACATTTCTGTGAAGGAAGGAGTGAAAATTAATCAAATTAAAGCACATTTTAATGAAAATATGACCAGCAATCTATACTGGTGCAAAGCCGTCGACAGATTTTAGTTTCCCAAATATTTTCCAAGGTTCAGCCATGCATCATTAAGATACACTGAATCCAGTTGCTGAAAAATAGCTTTTAGTTGCTAAAGTAACTCACTTGTATATAAAAACTGTTGGCCAAATTTCAAGCACCAAAAATGGGAAGCTCAGATAAGCAACAGCCACCCTTGTGATTAGTAAGGTCAATGTATCATAAGCATAACTCCTGACCTTTGAACTTTGAAACCATGGTCTGATGTTCCCCCTTACCTGCATAATATCACCAAAGACTTTACCCATCATCTTATCTTCAGGACAATCATTAATATTCTAATGTAATGATAAGAGAGAATCTCTCATACATATTAAAATTCTTCGAAGTTGGGCGAACCCGATCACTTGACGTAATAATTTCAAACTTCATTTGAAAATGTCAATAAACAAACCAATCGAGAAGTGAAGATAAACAACCCTCCCGTGCAGAATGTGACGTAGTAGCCGGGATAAAAGCCGTGCCAAAAAGCACTGAAGAGAAAGACCGGGACGATGTTCCTGATGCGTTCGTATATGACGTACCTCAACCAATAGGTCGTTGAAATATTCCAATTGTCCACCAACACTTTTAAACTGGTTGAGAACTGTTTAAAAACATGATCGTACAGTGTTCTTGAACCACTAGCTAATATTGTTTACATGATTATTGATAAAATAATTCATCAAATGAGGTTAAAATAAAGTTAAGAAAATAGAAATAGCAAACTTAGTCAGTCATCAGACTAGACAATGGATGAATGAGTCATTTAATAGTCACAGTAAATTTGCCAAACAACAACATAATTGTTGTAGGATATCTTTATGATTGGCTGTAACTAGTTCATGGGCAATTTTAAAATCTAAATGATCCAAACTTTAGTAAAAGAAGAGATGCAAAACCTCAACTTTCCAAATGTTAACGTTGTCGATGAGGTCCCATTCTTTGCTCTTTGTATTATAACCCATTCCAGATGATATGTTGCCTGCCTCTCCTAAGAGTATATGAGATTCCAAATAGATGGAGTCATGGTAAAGGGTCAAAGCGAGAACACGAAGTACCTAATTTCCAGCCAAAGTAATATCTCTGTCTCTGGATAGAAGTAACCATTATAATGAGGTAAATTTTATAAAGGAAGCTGTGATACTGAAAACCTGGTTCTGCAAAAGATCAGTAAGAAGATAAGAATAATTCGTGCAGTCATTATCACAAAAGAATTATCTCCATAATGTCTGGCAAATGATAACACTTATTTCAAATGTAGAAGACAACAGGCAAAATAACAATGGATCTATGTTGGTGTAAACCACATTTAAGATGAAGATTTTTACCTTTTATGAGGTTTAGTGAATAGCTAGGAGCCACCAAAATGGTTGAAAGACCAAAAATTATGGCCATTGACAGCCTACTAAATAAAGCTGCCTGAAATGTAAATTAGTAAAAAATGAAATTAGTTTATTGATATAATAAATCAGCAAAACATGAACTAAAGTTACATAAGGTGAAGGACGCATTTCTCTAATCTTCTCTGAGTCTCCTCCGCATAACTTTCCCTGAAACCAATGCTTTTATATTAAATCATCACATTAAATATTATCATATTTAATCGGGCGATCTTACATTAAGTTGTTTGTCATCATCCACAAAATTCTTTCCTTCAATAAATGCAATGTAATCTGTGTAAAAGCAAAAGGGCCCGCACAACAGACCGTGGAAGGACAGCATGTAGCTCGCAAATTCGAGCAGACTTGGAAACTTCCTGTGAATAAGAAATGTGTTTGGTGCCAAGAGATATGCCATTGCAAGTTTGCACTCTTCAAATAAGGTCGGTTTGCTGATACTATTGTTGGTAGATAATTGACATTCAACTATTTGCTCTATTTTCAAGTATTTACTCTGAAATCCAAGTATTCACTAATTAGGCTTTTTTATTTTACAATCCTAAATAAAAGTAAATATTAACATTTGTGCATTCAAGAAATGAATTAAAAAAAAAAAAATCAATATCAATATTTGTAACATCCAACATTTGAAATGGTGCTAATGTAAATGTACAATGTGATTAAATGTTTACTTTTCAATGTCACTGCTTAATGTTTTCATTCATTAAAATATAAATTCATTCATTCATTCATTAAAATATTATAATCACAACCTTACAACTTTGGATCGTAGATTGTCTGACATCTTTTTTCCATTCTTCAGGTCATAGCCATCTTTAATTCCAAAAGCAAGACTGCTCAACTTTTGAGTATTTAACATCATAGGCCTGTCAAATCAAATCAATTCATAAAAATAAGTAAAGCTTAAAAACTCAAGCATTATACCCTGTGACATCAAGTGTATATCCACCATAATCGTATATTAATCTGTATGCATGACCTACACACAAGTATGCCATAGCAACTATCAGAACCACTTTTTCCATCAAACCTGGTCTCAGAACTTTCATGAGTAAAAGGCACAAAATACTTTGTGCAAATATGTGAATTATCTGTCTGAATATCATTATCAGTGGAGTTATTTTAAAATATAAGATCCTCAACATGAAATTGTTGAACAACCTTCCAAAGCAGAAATATGCAAGCATTAATCCAATGAATATTTCCACAACATGGCTCGTGTTTGGGGAAGATTTGTGGGCATTAAGATACTTTCTAAAGAATGGTCCAATCAATATAACAAAAAACTGACAGGCCAAAAAGTTTACCTGGATGAGAAAACATAACTTAGAAATAAGTTTCTGCATCAGATATAATCAGAGGAATCACATATAATTTTAAATCTTCTAAGCTGAATACACAATCATATATATGACACAAAATGTAATTTATTAAAGATTCATGGACTAAATAAAGTGAATTGGTATGGCATGCATATCCAGAATGATTAGAAGGAAAATTGATATTAAACGTTTAAATTTACCTGATCTACAGGCAAACCGATAATATCTGATATTGGGGATAATATAACGGCTCCATCGTAAAACTGGTTTGAAGAGTCATTTACATCCATGTTCAGTCAAAAATCCCCGTCAGTCAAAAGCCGGTACTCTATCTCGCCACTGGAGATGCTACAAGTAGCATCAGGCCACTTTAAATTATTTCCGTCACATTTTGTCAATGACTTTTGTTATATAATACGCAATAAAAAAATAAATTCGAGAATATTTAAATAACTGTTCTTTTGCACTTATTTTTTATTTTTAAATTTATCTAAACTTTTTCTTAACAATTTCTTGTAGATATAAATCTTCTCTCCAACTAATTTCAAAGAACTAATATTGAGGCAAAATGCAGACAGCTGAAACAAGACGGCATCTTGATTAACCGAGAGCTCTGGCCATATTTTTTTACAGCAGAGATTGAAATCAGCCAGGATTTTTTTTAAAATCAGAAAATCGAGTCGAATGGTCGAGGTTGGGGAGTGCGGAGCATAAGAACAATGGCATAGCTGGGATATTTAGCTCCTAAGGATTATTTAGGATATTGGCAAAAATCCAAAAACTCCGACTGCCCGTACCATTTAACCAGATCTCAGTTAGTAAACAGCAGCATCTTACAATCACAAATGTTAATCTTCTCGGTCAACATAAGTGGCACACAATCTTACAAGATTTAAGAATTTCGGAGAACATGATGAGCATCCAAATCTTCATTTCTAAGTAGAGTTTGTGTGGAAATGTTCAATCGAATCGTTTAAAGACTAAAATGCATCCACTACTATAATCCAGTTATAACACCTATGCAACAGACGTTGGCCAAAACACCGTCGTTTGTATTGTGATAGTTAAAACAACGCGCATTCCAGTTTTCATTAATGGGTTCAGTATATAATCCACAAATCATCGTTGATACTGAGCCCCTTCAACGCCGTCCAGCATCCGGCTGCCCTCCTCGCCATGTTAGCGCATGAAAGGAACTGTAGAACGGGGGCATTGACTCCGGCAACAATTTAACTGTGACTTAATAAATCAAAAACCAGTCTGAAAGCGACTTTCGCCAATCTACTCGCCTTAGTCGAGAAAGAGAGAGAGAGATAAAGCGTTCATCAATGGGAGGAGTAGTGGTCGTTCTCGTCTCCAAAGAGATGATCCATAGAAGTATGACTTTGAGGATGTGGTGCCGGTCGTGCCGGGCATATTAGGTCGGAAAAAGGACAACGATCGAGATGTTTAGATGACTATTGAGCCAAAATGTGGGCGAATCAAAATTAATTGATGTTGGAAATTGGTAAATTCAATTTACTAAATTGTATTGTACTTTCGACAGTAAACATTTTGTGGTATGGTTGCTCAAAAGCATTTTTCGACAGGGGGGGGGGCGTATTGGTGGATTAGCGGAAGTGAAGCACTAAAAAAGATAGTAATGATTGTCATTAATCATCGTGGAATGCATACATTGTCCCGGATTATTTTTGCATCAGAGCTTTATTTGATTAAATTTAACAGGTAATGTACAGATTTTGGGTCCTGGATAACAAATCTTCCTAATTATGCAAGTCATTGATTAGATGTAAGCTTTATAAGTTCTTAAGTTGAAAGTAAACACTTTAATCTTGCAGTTTATGTAAGTGCATATTTTAATTAATAAGAAAGGTGACAATTTTCGTCTTGTCAGTTTCTTGAAATCTGTATGAATGATGTTGCAACACGTAGTGTCCTAGTCTCTTGTGTTTCCCAGGCACATTCTCCGCTTTTTAAATATGTCAATTATTGAAAAACTGCTTCCACAAACATTCTATCTATTACAAAAATCAAAGGCAGTTCACGAACAAAGGGATAATTTATAGCAAATATTTTGCAAAAGCCATTAAAGAACTTCTTGTACACATATTTTATTAAATATCATTAACTTTCGTCAAATTAATCTTGGATTAATTAAATAATATCTTTTTTGGATATAATATTGGATATCTTCTTTGTCTGACCCCATCTTTGTCACATGGAAAAGAATAAGTTAAGAAATTTGGTCTCCTTCCGTTGCTTCCGGCGTTCCACTTGACTCGATAACTGAAATTAATTTGATCGGAAAAGTAAGAAATAAATAAATAAATAAAAATCAAACAAAAAGCAAATGAAAACATTTACTAGTTTTTAACCATAACCTTTTAGTAATTAAAGTAATTTATAGAACTAAGAAGCTCAAAGAAAGACTGACCAAGGACACCTCTTTGATGGGTAAAAAAATAAAATAAAATAAAACAAATATTAAATAATACTTACAGTCCAACGTGTCATTAACGAAGAACCTGACATCTTGATCCTTATCGTTATGTATTTCAAACAGACTCGGTTTCATGTAAACAGATACGTACCTGATATTTAATACAATTTAATGACACTGTTTCAATTTTTGCTATTATTTTTTGAAACTATGTTTGATAAAAATTTTGTAAAATATATAAAATATAATAAAAATATAAAAAATATATAAAAATATATTTCACTTAACAAATAATGTACTCTTACCAAATTTTGATTAAAAATTACAGAAATATAAAAAATAACCTTTCGTCAAGTTGAGGGGCTATGACCTTGAAGGATTTAGCAACATTGAATCGCACATTGGGAACTGGGTCTTGAGTAAGTTTCGTGAGAGTAGGAAGTATTTTATTCATATTCATCTCTTTGCTACAAATTGGTGACAAAACCTGTGCGCAGGGTTTCGAAAATATCGCGATTTAAGTCGACAATTTAACATATTTATTAGTAGTGACTGGTTGTTTATAGTTACCATAAATGAACTATAATCACAGATAACTTTGCCAATAATGATTTACCAGGTTAATGCATGATTCACTGAATCAGGTATTTCTATTAATTATACTTTAAAACAAAAAAGCATTCAAATAACTTAAATTTTTAAAATGTCAAAAATATCTTAAATTTTCAAACTATTTGAATCTATTTACGTTAATTAAAGTCAATTACGTTGAGAGGCTTCCGCTTTTATCATTTCTGGCGTCTCAAAAGAATTAGGATAGGATTAAAATCATATCGAACAGAATAAAAATGTATATTCTTTAAAGCTAAATTCAAAGATTCTTTTACATGAAAGAGAAGATATTTGTTAACAGAAGTACCGTGAGGAGATTAATGCAAGTTATCCTGATGAGGTAATTTGTACTTTTCGCAAGACTGAGAGCCTTTGGAATGAAGCTTTCTTGACTCTGATGACCAAACTTTTTGATCAATTCGCCCAAACTTTGAACGCATTTCTCACGAATGACATATACTGAATAAGGACCATCATTTAAATTTAAATTGATGAATTAAATTCATGTTATCTAGCAAATTATATACTGAACTTCTTTGTATAGCTCTCAATAAAAACCTATCGAACATTTTAATAGCTAATGTTTTGGCACAGTGAGGACTCTAAAATTGCTCGAGGAGGGGGGACTTTTAATTATGTGGTTGTTACGGTTGTAACTATGTTGCTGTCCACGTCAAAAAGGCAATCATTTAAGGGCCTGACAAAGCCCCCGTGGATACTCAAACGAATTCGACACAGAAACATTCACGACCCTGCAGATAACAGCGAACCAAAATGGCGTAAAGCCACTTTTTGGCAAGATTATAATAAAAAAAAATCGTTCACGTCATTAAAACAAATTTTATCAGCTGGGTTTTAATAAAAATTAAAGAAACAAAATGAGTTTGCAAACCTTCGTCTGAGAGCCACCTGAGAAATAGGAAGTGATATTCTCTATCAAAGTGTTCGAAGCCCTGTTAAAGTTAACGAATATATATCATTTAATTTGTAATTTAGTCTTTTAAATCAGCAACTGATTATAATGCTGACTAAAACTCTTGCTTGGCAATTGACACAAAGAATTAGGAGCAAGCCTTGGCTTCATCAGCCGAACGTAAAGTAATTTTTTAACGATCAGGATTATTAACAAATTCTTTAATATTTATAAATTTAAATTGTATTTTAATAAATATATTAGCACTTGAAAAGATACTTTCAAGAAAAAGTATGAAATAATAAAATTTCTAGATTTAAAAAAAAAAATCAAATAAAATGTGCGATTATCGTCAACATCAACAGAGTAATCATAGAAGTTATTACTCAATAAAAACCTTCATATGTTCTAAACTCACGAGGATCATGGAAAATTGGGTATGGAAGTTGATTGAAGCAAGTCTCACAGTCCACTTGGTGTCGCATCCAAGTACTATGAGCGAGTGAAAGAATTTTCCATGTATTTCTTCAGGTTCAACTATCTTTGTTTGGCAAGGCAAACATACAATAGATATGGCGAAAACGTGGTTTTCACTTTTTTTTATATTTTAAAGCACGATTGATGCTTTTTAATGTGAATTGAAATGGTTTATATAACTAATTATCGCACTTGTCATACAATTTAATTGATTTGCAACATCAATAACTTCGGATGGACCTCGAGAAGTTGAAAGAAATGTGTAACTATTTCAGCTCGCACTCTTTCTGAACTATCCTTAAAGAGTTTTCTGAGGCACGGGTATAAATCATGAGACAGCCTGAAAATATAAAACTAAAAACCTTAAAATATATTCATATTAAATTTTAATTTTCTTAATTTATTTAAACCTATCTTTCGGAATAATTTTGACAAAGCTGCATATGACCGAAGCAAGAGCTTTTCTGACTATTACGTTCTCGTCAGATAATAAATTACTGATCTTTGGGATGATTATGTCTTGAATAAGTGTCAATTTGTCAGCAACAACTAATTTATCCACAAATTCTGAAATATAAGCGTCTTATAAGTTACTTCCAAATAATTATATTATAAATGACGCCCATTAATATAAGCAATTCCCGATACTTAATGAGTTATTAGAGTTATAGAGTTAGAACGTAATAGTTCTCTTAATATAATTTAAATAAGTCAAATTCAGAAAGGCAGTGAAGTTCATTGTAGTTTAAAATTTTCAACTTGCTCAACTGAGAGAATTAATATACTAAAATATTCCATTATATTGCATACCTTCTATTTTGACGATGGCATGTGATCTCAAGGTTGGATCGCAGTCGAACACGAGCTTGCCGAAACCATTCACAAATATCTTTCCAGATTCTTTAGAATGAAATATGTGCAAGAACTAAAAAAAAAGCAAGAATTGCAATTCTAGCGGCCTTACAAATCGAGTCAATCGGTGATTGAAACCTCGCAAAGCATGCCAGTCATGATTTTTCTTATTTCGGTTGATTTATCTTCAATGGCATTCTTGATGACATCTAGGATATATTTTTCTCGGATCTCTGATCCTAACTTTTCAGCAAGGGCGACACTGTTACTCAGTGCAGCTATTTTTATGTACTCCTGAACAAGTTAGTGTTTGTGCTAGTACTTAAGGACCAGATGCAATAGAAACTATTCTCTTACAAAACTATTTAGGCATAGGTATTGATGAATGGGTACTAGGCAATCCAATACACAATCTTTGTGCATGAACCTAGCCAACGAACCCAGGTTGCGAGCAATTTCATATCTGACCATCGGGCTTGAGTCAACTCCAAGTATAACAATAACCCTCAAATAAATAAAATATTGTCGTTATTTGGAAAAAAATTATATGATTATGTTTAAAAGTTATTGACGTAGTACAAACTTTCTTAAAAAGGATCTCAATGCTAGTGGTGATTTTCCATAAAGCAATATGACAAGCTGACAAGCAGACAGTCTGCAGACAACATTCTCTTCGTCACCTGCTAACCTCAGGATCGTTGGTAAGTACATATTTATCAGATCGTCATCTTCCATATAATCTGCGATTTTGTTTAACGATTTGACTGCCCTTTCTTGTACCTCAATATTGTTCCATCTTGCGAGCTCTTCTAGCCTAGCCTAAAACAGTATTTAAAGACGGTAAGTTAGATTAATACTCAATTATCAGGTTTTAAACTACAATAATTAGGAGCTATTTGCAAATATTTCTTAATCCAATTCTCACTAAAAGTTTGACTCACTATAAGTAAAGGAATATATGGTTTTCCTCCGATATGATTGACGAATTCACCAAGCTTTTGAGCCAACACGGCCAACAAGCTTTCATCGTCACACAAAATATCTTAAAAATAAAATTTGTGAGTGATGATTCCGCACTGATGAATGATATCTGTAATCAGAAAACGAACTTTTCAAATAAGGCAATATCGCCGATCTAAAGTTCTCAAATCCCACACAAAGCGCAACAGCCTTCAGTCGGGTTATGCAGTTGAGCCTAACCTTCAAGCAAACCGCAAAACAATTTACTTTCATCGTCTGTTTTGGACGTACGGCTTACCTCGAAATTATCGTGTTTCAGTTCAGATATAAAAACTGAAGTAGGTATCAGTTCCTCGTCAAATTCTTGAATAGACAAACTACCACCTTCGACGCTGTACCTGTCCGAATCACTCACGAAAATAGGAAAGGAAAAAGCCCGTTCGGCATCCATTTTTAACGTCTCAAAAAAGCAATCGTTAGGACGTCGCGTAGCGACGGACAGAGAGCGGCCTCGGCAACAAGATGGAAATTCTACGACACAACGAGGCCCCCGACATTTAATTCACAAGCGGGAGCGAAAACCAAACTGCCCACATTGCTCCAAGGTCCAACTTCCCCACTTTCCACAAAAGCAAGAAACCACTAGAAGCCAAATGAGCAGCTTCAGCCCTCAATACCTCATAATTTGATCCCAGAGTCCTTGCAGTAAACAGCTCCCAAACAACTCAGCTACAAACCAAACTAGCAACACACAGCGCAACATAAAAGAAATATACTAGGGGACAAATTAGAAGTTTCAGTTTAGACAGCCATACCAGACCTTTCCTAATGTTGACACTTCCAACTACGGCTCTTCTGCCACTGCGATCCGCTAGAAATTTCAAGCAATTTTTAAACAAATTCGACACCGCAATTTCAAATATCTCAGTTTAATACCCAAATATAAAAGGAAAGAGCTGAGATTTAAAAAATCAACTGATTGCTGATGTAGACCACCCTCAAGCCAAATGAACATGACTCACAGGAAGACCGTTCACGTCAACAGCATGCGTTAGAAACGGTGCGCGTAGAACAATTCATTGCATGTTATGGATAAATATCTCTCGACCAAACTATAAGTATCAAAGTGAAATTCCTTGGAGACCCGAAATCAAAAAACGTCGTCGAAACATCAGTCAGGGAAGTAGGATAATTATCACAAGGATCCAAATATTTTACAAAAATTTATAAACGAAACATTTTCTACAATTAGCATCGGACACCCGCACGTCTTCCTTCTTGTATCTACAACTCTTCCTTCCGTGAGTTGAGTTCTCTGAAATTTTTTTAAATAAATCAAAAAACTCTTTAAAGAAAAATTTCAGAATTGCTTGAGCTTCTTCTTGTTCCAGCACTCGATGAATATAAAAACATCTAATTATTATTATTATTATCATTTTATAATAGCAGACTTGTTAGTCAGTCATAGAGGCAAATTTAGGAACTGGTTAGATATGAGTTTTTCCTCTGTTGGGTTTCTTCCTGCTGTTTCTCATAATGATTGAAATCATCGAAAATTGAAGTGGTGTGACGGTACTGGTGGATAACTCGAAGGACCTGCTTCCCTTTCTCGTAAGGTACTTCTTGTGTGTCCCTTGAATTCGTGACAGGCTTGTTTTCGTTGTTTTCCAGTCTGATGTGACGCAACTGACTGTTAGGAACGTCTTTAACGTAGATCCACTTAACAGAAAATTGTCCTTTCCATTTGTTTTGTGCCCACACTTCTGACGAAGAATTGTAATCCACTGCAGATGTCATGAGAGCCACACCACAAAAATGTCCACTACCGTTGACACTGAAGTAAAGGAACACTTGTCCTTTTCCTTCTCTCTCTTTGTAAGCACTGTCTAGTCTCTTGTTTCCATACTCAGTACTACACCAAATGGAGTACTTGATGGACCTATGGATATCATCTTCAGAGAAACTCTTTATGACAAAAAATCGAGCTCCTTTAGGATTCAAGTCAAAATCTTTAGGATTGTATTCACTCTGGTCAAGATTGCAAGTGTTCTGTTTTGTGCTACCTTCTCCACCGGGTTCTCCGCTGTAATGAGAGGCCAGAGATTTTGTCAAACCGCTGTTGGTAGAATAAGGACCAGTGAAAGTCTGTCTTCCTTCTCCAGACATTGCTCTGCTCTGAGACAACTTTGATCCGCCCCTGCTGGTTTCCCAAGAGGAGTCTCCGGTCTGTTTCGAGAGCACGATCGGAGCACGTGGTATCATCTTTGGCCTGGTGGCTGACCTACTGGACTGAGTCACAATGTTTGCCCAGCTCTTCTTGCACGCCGGAACCCCTGATGAACGACTGCTCGCCTCTTTCTCTTCTTCTGCTCCACTCAGAGACATGCTTTTGAAACCTTGCTCGGCCGACTGTACGGCCCCGTTGAGTGACGAATCACCGTTATAAGTTCCATCCCCTAACAACGATCCGCCGGCTCCTGCAGAATTGCCGTAATATGAACCATTTTGGTAGTCTCTACTTTTGTAAAGGGCGTGACCCGAAGGACCCCATGAACCGGTGGATGGGTCCATGTTCGGGTACCAATAAGAGTAATCATACTGTCCAAACATCGGGCCTGCCTGCATGTAGTCCGCATTAGGCAATTGTCCATATCCACTGTAAACTCCATCTCTGGATGTCCAAGTGGCATCTTGAACTCCCCCTGTAGGATTTGTCTGATAGGAGGGCCAGGCATAATAATTCAGGTATGGGTCAGACATAGAGCCGGCAGCCATTTGAGCAGGATTAAAAGCTGTCTAAAAATTAAATAGAACACATTGCAACATTGTTAGTTTTCATAAAGATTAGTGAAAGCTCACTTGTGGATCAATACCATAACCATATTCCACTTCCTTGTTAGATTGGCTGCTACCTTCTGCAAGAAATCGTGCCATTAATTTTTATAAAAAAAATATTATGACAAATAATTACTGAATTTGTCAATAAACAGAAGAATCCTTACCATGGTTTTCATGAGTTTTAGTTGACCTCTGAAAAAACAACAGTTTGTTACAAGTTGACTACAAAGCTGAGCTTACTTAGTATTTTTTTTATATATTTTTTCCACAAAACACACGATTTGAGGCCTAACAAAAGAAGAAACTCCAGATATTTTGGAAAGAAACTAAAACAAATGGATTAAAAACGTTTGAAACATCAGAAAGCTAGGTTAATAATAATATATTGTTGTACCTTACACAAAATACTCATTATGCCAATGAAAGTTTGTCATGAGCTATGGATGGCCCAGATGTAATTTAAGCAAACAAAATCTGGAGATGGTGACAAACTCAAAAGGATGGATTGAACCTAAAATGCTGAATCAAATTTTAGTGGTGGGTTGTGCAAATTTATTTAAGAAGCAATCTAGTGACTAGGTAGTTTTCAAGTTCAACCACTCCTATTCTTTTAAGACTTCAGACCGCAAGAAAGGCAAAGACGCAAATGCATTTAACAAATTAGTAAAGTTAAGCCAACTCTTCTAGAGAACAATAATGATTTTTCCGTATGTCATCCGATACATGGGCGCGATAAAGATTCCCGAGCAAAAATATTTCAACCTGATCTAGACTGGAAGACATTCTCTCACCAAAGATACCAACAAAAATTGTAAACTATTCTGGTGCTCCTAATAACTGAACAAAAGGGTCATCAATTTTACACAGCCAAAGTTGTATATTCCAACCAAACCAAAAATGGCCGACTGCCCGGTGAGTCAGATCGGAAAAAATGTCAAGTGAAATAGAGTAGATTTTTTTTATTAACATAATTTAACTTTTCTAAAAATAAACTTTGTTTTTACATTCAACTTGCAATTTAAAAATATAACATTTGATTGATTAAAAGAGTTTGAGATAAATTGATTTACTTATTATTCCTACAAGTGATCATTTAAATATTTTATTGCAATACTTTAAAAACGTCCAATGATATAAACCTATTCGAACAATATTTGATTAGCTCGAAGAAAATTAACCCGTTAATTATGAATAATTCTGCTATTTGTCAGTAACATGCCTAAATTTAATCATTTGTTATTTTTGTAATTACAGGATTGTTCTCTGCAAATTGAAGACAGAAAGTCTAGGTCAATTGAATAAATATTACTATGTTACTCTCTAGAGGACTCTGGTAAAATGTATCTAAGTTGATTCTCCTGGTGAAGAGTTTTTTCACCAATTTCACCTCTCACGTATATGCCTATATATAGACGGGAGCAAGGGGAGCAAACGCATTCAAGAGGTTCTGACCTGAGGAACACACCTTGGCACAGTCATAGATCCCAACAAAAAAACCAGTCACCACTCGCTTGTAGCTTCATCAAACGCAGGAGACTCCACCACCCCTCTAAAGACCGACCAGCGCTTGCACCTAACTTCTGAAATCTGCCACTATTGGCTTATTCCCGCTTCTCTGAGCAAATATTTCGAATGATTGGCGTTATAGTCCCCCCCAAGATACCGACGCTATTTTTCATTTCGATATAGGTCGCACCCCCATCTTAAAATAATAACTAAATAACATTGCCAACGCCATAATAATCCAAGTTACAACAAACTCCAAAGTGACAGAATATCAACACAGACAGCTAACAGAATCCTGTTAATTTTGAGACACATGCTCTTCCGAAAAAAGAAAATCTTTAACCTTAAGCCGCAGAGCAGGAAATGCAGCATGGTATGTAAATGAATCATTGTTTGCAATTAAAAAGCAATTAGAAGAGGTGGTATTATTACTAAGTTAAAAGAGTTAAACAGAAAATTTTGAGCAAGTTACAGACCACAGAAGCAGAAATTACCTAACTGAATTCACCAACGAGCTGCTGAGTTTCCAACATCTCAACAAATGTTCACACAGTGCTCACGTGGGCTAAAAATGAACTCATAAAATTTCTCAATTTCAAGCTTAACTAGCATATTGAAGCATTTTGATGTAACAGCAGTGCACACTTAGTATATATATATATATATTTTTTTTTGATAGCTGGTTCAAACATATAAAGACGAGTGTAAAGTTATCCCATAAAACACAGAATACTTAGCCATGATACAGTTTCAAAGTGAAACCTAAAATAGAAAACTGTTCAGAAATTACCTAGTTTGGTTATACTTGTCTCATTAATGAATCGGTTGAAATACAAAACACGGGCAGAATTTATGATGGCATCAGGTCATAATTCAATGCATAAAGAGTGCACAACCATAGATGCCAAAACAAGCACCAAAGCAAGAACCAAGGGAATGTTCTTCTAATTCAATTCCAATTACAATCCTTGACAGTGCCTGTCTCATGTCGGAAGAACAACAAAATATTTTTAATTCAACAAATGCCTCCAGTTTTGAAAATGCAGTGCTAAATAAATCTCCTAATTTGAAAACAAAAACAAATCATTATGTGTCCTCCTTGATAAAATATAGTATTAAGCATTGATTACAATAACGAAATCAATGCAGAGTCTCAGGAAAAAACGGCGCAAACCAGACAGTGGCATTAGCAGGGGGGAAGTGTGTTTACTTACGACAGGAGTAATAAGTGACATCAAGTGAGAGACTACAGATGAAACCATGTGCTGATTCATACAGACTGCCTATAGACTACTACACGTATGTACAATTCCCGAAAAAAATCGGCCCTCACTTGACTATATACAAATACGATTTTCAGATTTGCAGACGACAAATCGAGAATATAAAATACCAATGCGATAACCATCGATGGAAGTAAAACACTGAAACATGCTAACGACTGACGCGACTCGCGTCCCGTGCGAGTCGATCGCGCAAATGTAAATCGTCACGAGTTCGCAACTCGAATCCTGCTATGTTGTTGTCATCAAGTTTTTTTGTGAACTTCGACTTTCACACAACTGGCTCGATTTATTTTTCGCGTTTTTCGCGTAAAAACTTTTATCTGCAAAATGATAAACAATTAATTGAGATTGCAGGCAAGGAAATCATTAATGGGCTTCAAATGGACGAATGTAACCTTGACTCTGTAATAACGTTTCTTTATAGCCTGTAACATCAAAGAAATAATTAGCATTAACAGCCAAAAAAATGATCCATAATAATCATAATAGTTAATAATAATAATAATAAAAATAATGTTTGGCAAATGTTTTGCTCATTAACTAATTAATTAGCAGATTGAAAAGCATTAAATTAAACAAATTCAAAGATGTTACAAGAATGAGCCTACTTTCATAGAGAAACTTTTGAGCAGCCCTAAGGTTGAAAGTACTTTTCCGGGCTACGACCCCGAGCAAAGGTGGTAGGAAGCAATTATCTAATTCATCCATCCGGTAACTGGTGGAGAACTTGCCAGCACAAGCAATTCTGGAGACGTTATCCTTTTTTGAGGTATGATAACTATCCGCAAAGTTGCTCTTCACGAAACCGTTTCTGACCGGCACGTCGAGGCCGTCGTGAAGCTTTTGGTCGCAGGACAAAGGCAAAGTAGTGTTGTCGGACGTGCAGACGAGAGAGGAATCGACAGAACTTTGCTGAGAAGTCGACGGGGAATCTTTATTTCTCCAAATTAATTTAGAACCTAACTCTTGAACGGTGAAATCTGCATTTCCGACAGGATTGTTTTCGTATCCGCAAGCCAAAGGAGATGTGCTCCTGCGAACGACCGGAGACGGGGAGTAGCCGGTGACGCCGGCAAACGTGGTCCGAGCGGCGACGTTCGCGTCGGCATTCGCATCCACAAAAGTGCTCGGCAAAGACCAGTTGAAAGACACGGACGAAGACGAGCAAGCCGTAGTAACAAAACTCGTATTCAAACTCAGATTAATATCGGGACTAACGTTTATTAGATTCTCGCACGTCTCGTACAACGAAGACCTACTGCGGCTCAGATCCGGTTTTCCATGTCCCGAAGACGTGCACTTTTCTAGCAAGTCTTCGAGGCCAAAGCCAAAAGATATGCCAAGAGAATTCTGAGAAGTCAAATCTTCAACTGGACAATTAACAAACTCAACAGGTGCTCTGATTGGCTTTTTATTCAAGTTGAAGTGATGCTTCTCGAACCTCTTCACGTCTCTAAGACAATCGGACGCATCGTCGCGACGGGAAGAAACGACGCTGGAAGTCGTGTAAGTGACTTCGCATGGATTTGCTTTGTTACATCCGAGGAAGGCGGATGTGCCGGCCAAAGAAACATTGGAAGAATCCACAACTGAAAAGTGTTTTTCACTCTCAGAACTCTCAAGAACAACTTTTGAAACTGTAAGATCTCCAAACTTAAAATTCGAAGATTTTGCTGAAGCAAGGGAAGCCTCCAAGTTTTCAAATTCAGAAAAACTACACGGACTCACTGTGAAGTTCAAGTCATTTTGACAAGTGAGATGAGGAGGGTAATCATGTAGATTGACTGAAATGTCATTTTTTTCCTCAATCATTCCATACTGATGATTCGAGGACAGGCACGCTTCGTAATCTTCGTCAAAGCTGGACAGCACGTCGAGTTTGGCTCCTTCGGAGTCGTCTGCAGACGCCGACTTATGCAGGAAACTCGACGGGTAGGAAGCGTCGTGGCAAACGACACGAGCGAGCTTGACGTCGTCTTGATTGTCCGTTTTATTGGAAGAAAGAGATGAACTTATGCTGGAGAGACTGCTTTGCAGGGACGACTGACAACTTTCAAAGGATTCTTGAGGGACGTTCGACGAAGGACATTCGTCTGCATTTTGGTCCGTCCATGCCGCGTCGCCAGACTCGTTGCCGGAAGAGGAAAAGCCGTTCGCGCTTCCGTTTGAAAGTTTAAAATTTATTCGACTGCCTTTCTTTGTCTCCGTGAGAACGTAAGACCTCTTCGGAACGAACGTCTTACTCTGGCGATCGCCCGATTCGCAATGGACCGTTTCTGAATTTTCGCACGAGCCGTTCGCAAAAACTTGCGGAGAAAAATTATTTACAACGTCGACATTAACATTATTTACAGAGAAGGCGTTGCCTTCCAAGTTTTGCACGGTTTGATCGCACTTTGAGTTTTCAGGAAGGCCCTGAACATTTTCACCCTTCGTAGAATCTTTGATACAACTCAGAGAATGATTATTATTGGAATTATAACTCAGAGAAGCATTTTGCATGGAGTCTTTTGAACACTTCTTCCTGATTTTCTTGTTATTTTTTGATTCTGACATTAGGACTTGTGAAGCATTAGAGTGATAGCAGGAATTAGATGCAGGAGATTTGGGATCATTGATGTAATTTAGAAGTTCATCAACAGGGAGGCTGCCCTTGTACTCGGGACACTCTTCTGCTCTCTTCACCTCTCCTCTCCTCTTGCAAGCTGAAACGCGTTTCGTCCTCTTGCGTGCGGTACCTGCCGTCGCCGTCTGCCTCTGTTCATTCTCTTGAACAGTCTGTTTAAACCAATGAATACCTATTTTGACAGGTTAGTGAGGAGTCAACTCAGAAGAGAGGGACAGGTTCTGGGGTCACCAAGTCCTAGAAAAACGATGTTATTCTTTATGAGTACTTTTATAATTATAAAGTAATCTACAGGAAATGCAATTTAATTTTAAGTCATGAAACCTTAGTGACATTTTGTTACTTTAAATTGACTTCGTGATTTTCAAGAGGCAAAAACAAATTAGATTTTTGAAATATTTGGCAAATTCAAAACAAAATGCCGATATTCACACATCAATCATAAATTAGAAGTTGATCAAGAATCATTGGTGTATAGATGCATTGACTATTTATGTATCAGCCACTTTATAGCCATGATCATTTTTATAATTGAATAATATGGCAGTTCAATGGGATGCTCCTTATGAAGCACAGCAGCTGAAAATGGCATCAGAGACATAATAGGCTGGCATGTTATTCCATAGGTACAACACTTAATTACCATACAAAGTCCACAAGCACTGTGAGATGCTGGCTGTAAGACCAATATATGGGCACAAATTAACAACAAATTGCTTTAATAATTAACAACTGATAGAAATATTACTTATTAAAAGCAGCTGACTTAATGTGAAGATAAAGCTGTTGTAAAAAGAAATGAAAAATAATGTTATAAATGACCAACAATCCATCCAATGCAAACAGAGATGAAGGAAGTAAACTTAAAGAAAATTAATTTTGTTAGCTTGTGATACAGTCTGAAAATTAATTAATTAAGGAAAAAACTGCACTACATTTAACAATTTTGACAAATCAAAACAAAATCTTTGGCAAAAGTGGCTAGCTAGCAACATTCAAACTTCTGGAAAAAATCAATCATAAGTGAAAAGAATGCTAATCAATGTTCCCTAAAACTAATCTTAGTGCTCCAGATCAACTTAGTTCTAAATATTTCAAACGTGCTCTAAGCGTTAAATATGAAACCAGACAGGCATCTGTCAATATTTTCATGAAATGAAATCAAGACAAGTAGACAGCCTTTTGAAATATGTTTAATTATTTAAATGTTAAAGCTTGTCTTAAGATTAATTTCGTGTTGATGCCATGTCCACAAAGCTCAAGCGATTTAAGCTTTGGATTTAAATAATTTTCAATTCGTATATTCTAATTGATACACCAGTCCAAAAATATTCCCGTCAAATGCAATAATGTCTAGTAAAAGGCGTCTAACAACATTTGATGGCTGCATTAATAGTAAACACATATATGATGGCGGTCTACAAATTTAATAAGCAATATGTTCGCTTGAAGTCACTCATGTTTCGAAGCAACTTAATTATTATACAAAAAAATATCTCACTTTCGGCAAGCAAATGTATACAGAAAAATCACTCCGACAACCACCAGCGAGAATAATTTAGAGGAAAATATAATGCCCACGTTAGAATATGTGTCAAAACAAGCGCACCATGGTATATTATTTAATAGTGTGCGGAAATTAAAGTTATATATATTTTCAGTGTAAACTCACAACAATTAAAATATAAAATTTATATCAACAAGTAAGTGATAAATTGGGAAAGGAATACATTCTTTCCCAGACGTTGGTGAAGATATGGGTATCATTCAACAAAATTGTCATTCCAGCATATAGAAAAGTCGTTTGAACTTAGAAATAAGTGGTAGAATTGCGTAACTTGTGAAGCTAGTAAACCACCAGCATTGCTAGTATGATGCAATATTGATGTTTGCGTAACACTCTGAAAATTCGAGTACTTTCCGCTATCCATATTATGATGAACAATTTTATTCAAAAGGAAAGAAAAATTGTTGGACTTTATTCGGAATGATGTCCTTCTTTCTTGCCTTGAAGCGCAAATCATCTAAATCAGTTAATTAAAGGTATATTTTCTACACCAGTTTAGTTAAGTAAAGATACATTAATAAACAGCAGCACTCATTAAGAGGCGATTCGGGTATAACTAATTATTACGCAACGGAAGTTAGCAATTATCCTTCTTTGACTAATGATCCCTCTCACTCGTCAACCTTACATGCAAAAATTTGAGCTTGAGGACAAAAAAATTGACTTTGTGAGCTTTTGTGATTTATACTTGTTGAAATAAACCTCAAATATATCGAATTCAAAGTCCAACTACACCAGACCATCTTTATTCACAGGAAGAAGAAGCGAAACAAAGGAGAGCGGAACCAAAAACCATTAATATAATAATTCAAACTATTTTAACAAAACAAGTTTTTAAGCATAAAAACTCAACACCTTCTCATTTTGTTAAAATCCACCGAATTATTATTTAAGTCCCATTCTGTCCTTCAGCATGTTCAGCCTCTCTTCACTAACTGGTTTTGTCAATATGTCTGCAATCTGAAATTCTGATGAGACTCTTTTGACACACACATCGCCTTCAGTGACTTTTTCTCTGACGAAAAAATGTCTTGTCTTGATGTGTTTGGTTCTTTTGTGATATTCTGGATTCTCAGCTAGTTTAATTGCAGCTTCGTTATCAACGTAAATTTCTGGTTTATTAGAATATCCAGTAATGTCCTCTAACAATCTTTTCAACCAAATTGCTTCTCTAGTAGCTTCACTTGCAGCAACTACTTCTGCTTCAGTCGTTGATATGGCTACTGATGTTTGTCTTTGACTAAGCCAACTGATAGCACCTCCAGAATAAATACAAACAACACCCGACGTAGATCTTCCCGTGGTAGTGTCTCCTCCATGATCAGCATCACTATAGCATATCAAAGTATTTTCGTTCGTTCTAGAACTGCTGTAAATAATACCAATATCTCTGGTACCCTGAAGATATCTAAATATCCTCTTAACCTTTACAACATCATCTCTAGTTGGGTTTTCTAGGTTTCTAGAAACAATACTAACTGCATACGCTATGTCAGGTCTTGTACTTGTCATCAGGTACATTAATGCGCCTACCGCTGATCTGTATGGAAATTTGATCTCGTTTTGATCATCACGGACATCATCTGCCTTCTCAGATTTGATAATGGGTGTTGGACATGGGCGACATTTGTCCATTCCAAATTTCTCTAGAATCTTTTGAGTAAAGTTTCTCTGAGTGATTTTTATTGAGCCATCAGATTGTTTGTTGATTTCAATTCCAAGAAAGAATGTAGCTGGTTTAGCAACAATTTTGAATTCTTTCTCTAATTTCTGCTTGAAATCTCTAAGATCTGATTCTGATGTGGCTGCAACGATTCCATCGTCGACATACAAAGCAACTAAAATTTTGCTATGCTTTTTCTTTTGAATGAAAAGACAAGGATCTGCATCACTTTTCACAAAACCAAGATTCAACAAAAAATTTCCAAAACGTTTGTTCCAACATCTTGGAGCCTGCTTTAGTCCATACAAACTTCTTTTGAGTTTGCATACCTTTTTAGAACCATCATCAAATCCTTCTGGTTGTTGCATGTAAATGTCTTCATCAAGTTCTCCATATAAAAATGCTGTGGATACATCAAACTGCATCATTGACATTCCTTCTGCAGCTACAACACTTAATAAAGTTCTAATTGTACCACTTTTAGCAACTGGACTAAATGTTTCAAAATAATCCTTTCCTTTTTTCTGATGAAAACCTTTAACAACCAATCGTGCTTTGTGACGTTCTATTTGACCTTCAGAGTCGTACTTAGTCTTGTAGACCCACTTACATGGCAAGATTTTTGTTCTTTCAGGTAAATCAACCAGTTCCCAGGTTTTGTTTTCTCTTAGAGAGTTCATCTCATTTTTCATTGCATCAATCCATTCTTTTCTTCTATCAGAACTTATTGCATCATCATAAGATTCTGGCTCTTCAACATTCAATGCTTCATTCAGACAAACATAGTCATCAAATCGTTTTGGCTTCATGATCTGATTTCTATCTCTCAATTTTCTTGGACTGATTTGAACTTCTTCAATTGTTTCTTTTTCACTTGAACATTCATCAGGTGATTTCAAGAAATTCAAATTGATAGCATTGGATGAAGACGTTATTATTTCATTGTTAGCATTGGAGGAGGACGGTATCATGTTCTCATTGATAGTATTAGAGGAAGATGGTGTCATTCTTTCATCAAACACAACATCTCTCGATCTAATTGTCTTGCTTGGTGCAACATGTATCCGATATCCATCATCTCCTTCATATCCAACTAATATTCCTTTAACAGCTTTACTTTCAATCTTTGTTCTTAGCTGATTAGGAGTGTGAATATAAGCTTTTGAACCAATTATTCTCAAATGCTTAATTCTTGGTTTTCTTTTGTACCAAATTTCATAAGGTGATTTTCCTTCTATGGAGGAAGGTCCCGTTCTATTCAAAACATAAGCAGCAGTATTTATTAATTCTGCCCAAAGTTTCTGAGACAATTCTTCATGAGCTAATCTCATTGCTCTGGCTGCTTCAACCAGTGTTCTATTCTCTCGTTCACTACATCCATTCTGTTGAGGTGTGTAAGGCATTACCAAACGATGTCTGATTCCTTTCGTTTGTAAAATTTCCTTGACTTCATCATTATCAAACTCTCTGCCATTATCACTGAGGAGTTCTGATACTCTATGTCCTGAGTTTTTGATAAGTTCAAGTACTTGCCTCAACTTGCTTGGAACTTCTGACTTGTTTTTCAAAAAATAAACAAATCTGAACGAACTGTAATCGTCTTTAAATAGAACGAAATATTTAAAATTCGAATAAGATTCACAAAATGGACCACAAACATCCGTGTGAATAATTTCGCCTGGTCTTGTTGCTTTTGGCCTTCTTCCAAATTGAAGTCTGTGTGCTTTACCGAAAACGCAACCTTCACAAAATTCGTCATCATCATCAACAACATTAATTTTCAAATTATTCTTCAAAAATAATTTAACATGTTTCTTGTTTTGATGTGCGAATCTTTCATGATACAACTGGAGTTTTGAACTGTCAACAACATTTGATTCTTCATGCTGTGGAAGAACAGTTTTAGCCAGTAATTTGAATAAGCCATTACCTTCTTCTCTTGATCCAATTAGCTTAATTGTGTTGTCTACTTTAAAACTGCATTTGTTGATGTTGGATGTAAAAACACTATTTTTTCTTCTTTCATGGGCAGAAAGCACAGAAAATAAGTTTTTCTTGATTCTTGGAACATACCACACATCATTCAGTTCAAGTGGAACAACTTTATCATAAATGTTAGCTTCAAGTGTTACTTTGCCTTTTCCAATGACATCAAGAACACTTCCATCTGCAACATGGAGCTTCTGTGGTTCAGAAAATTCATGATAATCTCTTAGAAAATCTTTTCTAAACGTTAAATGCCTTGTAGCTCCATTGTCTACAAACCAAGAGTCTGTAAAGCTAGTCCAGTCAACTGCATTGACCTCAACTGCTAGAAGAGAAGAACCAGAAGAACTCACATTTGTCTTTAATTTTTCTTCTGCGATTCTCTTTTTGCAATCTTTCTTTAAATGTCCAACTTTGTTGCAATAGAAACATTTAACCTTGATTCTATTCTTTGAATGTTCTCCGTTTTCTGAGACATTTTTCTTTTCAGGGAATGTTTTTCTATGATTTGCAACAAATGTTTGATCTTTGTTTAATATTTCCTTCTCAGACAATGATCTCTCATGACTACACAAATGAACAGTCAATGAGTCAATATTTCTCTGTTCTTTGTTTAACAGTTTCCAGCTTGATGAGAAAGAAAAATATTCACTTGGGAGAGTTTCCAAGACTTTATAAATCAGCAACAAATCTTTATTTTCATCTTTATAAAGTTCTGCTGATAAATCTTTCCAAATGTTTTTAAGCTTGGTGACGTGAGTGGCCATGTCGTCTGCATCGTTCTTTTTGTAGCTGAAGAAACTCATGCACAAGTCGTATGCTTTGTCTTCTCTTGCAACTTCAAATAACGATTTCAATTCATTCCACATTTCAAACGCACCAGTCATGTTTCGAACTTTTTCGTAAACTTCTTCTGTCATATTGCTCGACATTAAAATCAATGCGCTGCAATCAGCTTCCTTAAACTTTTTGCTCATTCGTTCAAACTCGGATCGTTGTTCTTCTGAAGCATCATCTACTGGCGTAGGTTTCTTAAAATTTCCTTCAATAATTTCAAGAGAATCTCCCAAACCTCTAAAGATGACGATCATCCTGCTTTTCCAATTCGACCAGTTCGATTTTCCTTCCAACGGTCTAATTTGAATTTTCGACAGATCCATTTTCGCAAACAAGTTTTGTAAGCCGCAAAAAAAACAATAAAAACGATCTAGCAGTGAACAGATTTATTTGAAGCCTATTCTGGGCCCATAACCTGTTGAAATAAACCTCAAATATATCGAATTCAAAGTCCAACTACACCAGACCATCTTTATTCACAGGAAGAAGAAGCGAAACAAAGGAGAGCGGAACCAAAAACCATTAATATAATAATTCAAACTATTTTAACAAAACAAGTTTTTAAGCATAAAAACTCAACAATACTTAATTGTATAATTTTCCAACGATATTTTAAGTAAGCTTTATACACCGTTTTATTGTTGAAACGCTGTTCTACATAAATGGAATTATCTGATGTTCTTGCTGACAAATTGTCCAATAGCCATAATTCCGATTAGGGAGGTTGCTGCCTTCATTGTGAATCAAGGTTGTAGCAGAATATCTGTTCGTCGTGCTTTCCTTCGCCACAATTTCATTACTTTAAAATGTTAGTTTTGGTCATTAAGATCATCCAAAGGACATGCATCAACATCCGGTCGATTAGTAATCCGGCCTAGAGTGCCTTCTCTGAAAACCTCTAAAACGACCCATTGCAAAAAAAGTTGAATGTTGGATAAGTAATATGAAAAAGGCAAATCATAGGCGGGGGTCTTTAGTACCTAATTTACTCATACCCTAACTCAATCCTATCCAAACCCTACACTACTTTCCGAACTCTGGAAATCCATGGCAAATCGATAAAACTTGTGCCTGTGAGTTGTCTTTTACCCGCGAAGAAGTTACCAAGAAGTTTGCCGACCTCCTTAGGCACTGTCGATCTACTCAATTAATACGTGTTTGCCATGATTGCCAGTCTCAAGGGTCAAATCAATTCTTTCTGCACGACACATCCACATCAGCGAATTGCTAACAAATTACGACCTCATGTCAAGAATCCCAAGATTGACCTCAAAGTTCTCTCTGCTGATGCCAAGAGATTCAATTGCCGCTTTCAGATCTACAATTTAAGGACACAGAAGCTCTGTGTCGAAAGATATAATAAAATAATAAAGACTTTTTCTTATTTGTTTGGCAGTTTATTTTGGCTAAAGTAAGTAACGCCACACGATCTGCTGCTATTTCATCGTTCTTCGCCATTCCTTACCGTTTAGCATTTACATTGTGCATAGTTTAATTTAAAATGTAAGCTGAATAGAATTAACAACATCCGGACATCATTAAAACGTTGTGAAATAAATGTAATTACGCTTCTTTATTACCCGATAACCTCCCCATAGTGATTGGCCACCAAAACATGTTGTTATCCACTGGATAATACCTAATCAAGCAGACACCAAATTTAAATTTTAAGTTTACTTGGAAACACCATCAACGAATTTGCGTTATTTGTGTTTTTTATTTGATACAAAATTATAATGTATTAACTCAAATTCATTGCACATTCACAACATGACGTGCATCTAAATTTAAAAATTAAGAACATTCAACAATCTGGTTCCAAGGCACTCGATTCAACTCTGCAAGAAACTAAAGTTATGTTGATCATGAAAGCAGATTGAAGATAGTTGAGCAGTTGTTCTCTCTAAAGTTAATAATTTTAATTAAGACAGACATTTAAAAAAATTATTAATGAATAAATTAAAGAAAAATGAAAATTTATTTAAAGAAAAAAATAAAACAGAAGCCACGAAAGTCCCGATTGCATGGAATTTATAAAAAGAATAAAAAAGTGAATCTAGAAATTGAAAGAGCACGGTATTGTTGGATCCCCGGGTTATTACAGTATGGTGCTTGTTACAAGGTGATTCAGCAAACACTCAGTTATTTATTCATTCAGGTTACATTGGATCAGGTGTACTAGTTTCACTTCTACTGGTCCTTGATGGCTCTAAATATCAGAAGGTAACAAAAATAACAGGTAACAATTTATTAACAGTTATATGCATTAAACAAGCATATTAAAATTAAAAACTGCTATTAAATTTTAAATTTAAATTTAAAACTCCAGCACTCGATGAACTTACGGTGTCGTTTTTGGATTACTTCTTGATCTAGATCCGATGTAGAAACATGCCTCTGCAAAGCAACATTGAGACAATTCACATATACAACATATACAACATTGAGACAATTCGCATATACAACATATACAACATTGAGACAATTCACATATACAACATATACGACATTGAGACAATTCACATATACAACATATACGACATTGAGACAATTCACATATACAACATATATGACATTGAGACATTGAGACAATTCACTCAAGAAACTACTCAGTCTATAAATAATTTAATCAAAAGCTAATGAACGAACAGCCATCATTACAAGACAAATTAGAACCCATTGGCTCATAGAAAGAAAAGGAAGAATTGAGTTGAAAACTTAGAAGTTTAAACCGAGTAAATTGGCTGTCGCAAGTGAAAGCCATGCTCGAACTCACGAAACATGAAACTTACATGTGAACTCACAACGTGTGGACCACTGAAATGCGGTGACTTGGGTTTGAACGGAGCCATGGCCTGGCTGACCCCTTCAGCCAGCACAAACTTCTCCCTACAATCAGCTGAAACTTTTTTCTTTGCTGAAATAGAATTTGCAAATTTATAAAAAAATTATATATATATATACGTAATAATAACATTAATAGTAACATTAAACTCATTCGATATCTTAACATCCGGCAATGGAACGTAGGAAATGTTTGCTACTATAAATATTAAGTAAGTAAATAAATAAATAAAGTAAAAATATACAAAAACAAGGCTCACCTCTGCACGGATCGTTTTTGAGTAGAAACTCCTCAAGAGTGAGCCACCCACCTCCGACTCTCACCATCACACAACTCCTCTGTATTCGGACCAACCTCAATTTTTCAGATAATCCAAACTGCCAATGAAGACGAAGACAATATTATTTTATGAATTAAACTCCTAATAAAATGTTATTCCATTAAAAACAAATTCTGAACATAAACCTTGTATTTCCCTTCAGAATGTTTCACAATCAAATATTTTCGCTGGCAACAACACCTTTGAGACAACCTTTGAATCTCGTTTTTGATTTTCACCGTGTCGCTCTGAAATGGTTTCACAAAAACCGAGTGCTTAAATTCAAGAGTGGAATTTTAATCAAATGAAAATAACAACAATAAGAAGAAGAAGAAAAAGAAGAAGAAGAATATATATTAATTTATATTAATCTTCATTTTTTAAATGATGAAATATAAAATCAAGGAAAGGAAGGAAAAATAACAATAAAATTTAATAAAAATTAAATAGTAATAATAATAATAATAATAACAATAAAAAATAATAATACATCATCAATATCAACTGCCTATGAAATACCTCTTGAACGACAGAACTTTGAAGGTTGGATGCAAATTGTTTGTAATCTATGAATCCATCATCTTCAAACAAATCTGCCACAATCTCAACCTCCACTGCTGATGTTGCAAAGTCTGGCAATCAATTAATTAATTAATTAATTGCCAGCATTTGGTTGTCATAGGAAAGGTTAACTATGGTTAACTGTGAATGTATTATTGTTATTATTATTGTTGTTATTATTATTATTATTATTGTGAATGATATTGATCACATTATAATATGACTATGTCTAATATGACTATTTTATAATAATATTGTGTTATTCATTGTGTAATATCACTGACAAATTGAATATTTTTAATTAAAATAAAAATCATTTAAAATAACTAAATTTAATGAGACTTAACTTAACATAATAACTTAATTGTTACATAAGAACAGGTAATGAAACTGAAACATTATCCTGATCCTTGGAAAATCCGAACTTACTGGAATTCAAAACCCCTTGAACGAAATCACTCCTTTTGATTTTCCCCGATATCTTCCTATCGTACTTTCTAAACAAATTGATGACCCTCGAGAAGTTATTATTCATCCCCTTGTAGAACTTTTCCATCCATTCATCCGGATCAAAGTTTTTCAATTGTTCCCTCTTTATCAAAAATTTAAAAAAAATCAGGAAATGCATCATAAAATTGTTAAAAAATAAATTGTCAATAACAATTCCAATAAAAACGTTTGGAACTAATAATGAGATTAATTATTAATGAGGTTAATCGATGTCGACCAATCACACGAATGCAATGTCCAATCTAGTTCTCGTTAACCTTGTTCAGACTATCGCTGGCATCCTGTAGTTTCCTTCTTCTGTCCATCATCAACACCCAGACTTGTTTCCACTTGTCGTTCAAGAAACTCACCCGTTCGTTCTTAAATTTCCTCTCCGGTGTTCTCCTCCCTTCGCGCCTGAGGAAAAGAAACACGAATTAAACACGAATTATTTGCAATAATTCATAAATGGCTGTCAATTAATTCTTCATCCACAACTTTATGAGAAATCCTCTGACATGCAAAATAGCATATATACGTGTACTCCAGAAAACTTTCTGTACATTCTTTTATTTGATCCCATTGTTGAACAATTATTGAACTTAGTAATTAGGTAATTAAACACTTAATTACTTTGAAGCTTCCCTTTTCCAAACAGAGGTACTTCCTCCCTGTATTCTTCCGTTCTTCATCAATTTATCGAATGTCGTCTGCTTCCCTTGTAATTCGGCTTCCAAGAGCTTCAAGGACAAAAATGCAAGATTCACAGACAATGCAAAGAATGCAACAACAACAACAACAACTTCAGTTCAATGTATTCAATAAAGTAAATATTAAATAAATTAATCCTAGCAATTCCAGAAGTTATTAACACTGAGTTTATTAATCACAGATTATGTGTTAAAAGGTCATAACAAAATAAAGCAATGAAACCTCAAAGTCTTGATAGAGTTGTTCAACAATGGGAAGGTTTCCTGCCACCGGCTGCTCGTCGTCTGCTCTCAACTTCTTTTCAGTTTCCAGAAGCCATGAAAGGAGTCCTTCGAGTTCTTGTCCACCTTTCCTGACTTCATCGAGAGTCGACACGAGACATGTTTTCTTGGCTGACAACTGCTCGTCAAGGACTTCGCACCTTTCCGACATAATTCATTTATTTATTTATTTGTTTATTTATTTAGTTAGTTATTTGATTGATTTAATTATTATTATTAATTAATTAATTATTAATCAATTTGTTCTAGTAAATGATTGCATTTAATGTGTCTTTGTTTAGTAATCCACAAATTTATACACATACATACAAGAACATAATTATCAGTGAAGAACACGGGTGATGCAACAAGTCATTAATCTAGTTATTTTATTATTAATTAAGTCAATGATTTATTAAAAATAATTATTAAGTGCAGGTAAAAAAACAAATATCACAAGTCAGAAAAGAGCAAAGTTAGCACCTGCTCTGGAAATTTTTGAGCCAAGCAGTTAAATCGGGAAGAACGCGAGGATGGGTTTGCATCAGGACCTCGTTTGCCAACTGAAGGAAGTTTTCAACTTCTGGTTTCTCTTGTAAAATACTATTTTCCAGCTCCTAAAGGTTCGTTAATAATCAGTCTCAGCAATCGAACTTCTTTAGAAAATCGTTCGACGAGAAGGAGTCTTCGAACATTTTTGATGAAACATATGCGATACGATACGATACAATATAATTAAACTCAGCTTAACATCATATATCTTCAAAAAGCTTAATTCCAAATTCTGAATAATCAGAAGGCAATTTTGAAGATTATTGCAATTCTTCAGATTATTTGTTTAAAGCTAAGACTGCAATTCAAGTTACGTAAACCTCCATCGTCACCTCGATTTGGTGGAGATGTTGCTGCAAAATTCCTTCATTTTCCGAGAGCTGAGGAAGTAACAATTCAACTGCCTCCTCAGAATTCTCGAGCCACGTCATCAGTTCCTCTGCCTTGGTATCGAATGCCTTTGCCTATTTTTTTATATATTCAATTATAATTTATCCAATTATCCAATTTAGTATTTCTAGCTTTGTTGAAATTAAGTCTTGAACAAAAAAATGATGAAACTTAGTTATGACAGTAGAAATAAAATACTTAATTTTTCACAAATGGTAACGAATTAATTTTAAAAAATCATGGAAGTGACTGACCTTCTCGAGAGAAATTCTCATCTGTTCTGATTTCATGGCAGCCAGGCTGTGAACGACGTTCCATTTGTGTTTCAATTCCAGTATTTCTGCTTGAATCAAATCATTTACACTGCTCTTCTCCATTTGCACCTCAGAATTGTTGTTGCTGTTGTTGTTGTTGTTGTCTCCTGCACTTCCACTCAACAAAGTACTTTTGAACAACTCTTCGACGTCATTCACGACGGACGTACGGAGAGAAAGTTCTTCCAGAAAAACCTGTTTTAGAATGTATATTATACAATACAATACCAGTACAATACCAGTACAACACAATACAATACAATACCAGTACAATACAATACAATACAATACCAGTACAATACAATAACATACAATACAATACAATACAATAAAACAACAACAATGAAAATACAAACGTTGTGCTCCTCTTCAAGTTCAGTGACAAAGTCCAGGTTGCCACAGAGGTTCTGTTGGTCCGAAAGCTGAGATTCTGCTTTGCTCAACCATTCAATGAGAGCTTCCACCCGTTCCTTCAGTTCTGCGCGTCTCAACAGCGACTCTTCCAACTTTTGCTGCCTGTCGACAACAAACGGCAAAACAAAGTCAATCAAGTTCAAGTGGCTCGTATCAATCGGTATCTCCAATCACTTGACAATCAATTAACAACCAATTAACAATCAACTAACAACCAGTTAACAATTACTCAACAACCGCTCAACAAATTACTCAACAAATTGCAGCACATTAAGTGAGTTTCAATTTCTTTAAATGGAATCTATTTCTATGAAGTATTGTGAATGTCATGCAATTGATTTTGCATGAGTTATGAGCTCAACAAAGGAAGCAACTCGTAAGTGATTGAAATGATCCAAAACAATCACATGAATTATTAATAATTCATTATTCATATTATTAATTTAATAATTAATTTAATAATTATATAATAATTATAATATAAATATAATATTTAATAAAATATTAATAATATGAATAATGAATTATTAATGAATAATTGATTGTGATCAATAATAATTGAATGACTGGAAGTAAAAATACCTTTCTGCAGATTTTTGAATCAAGTTGTTCCACAAGTTTTTAACGAATAGAAGTCTTTCATTGTGTATTTGTTGATCTTCAGATGAACTTTTGTCAATCAGGGACTTGAAAGAAGTTTGAATTGAGTCGTGTTGGAACAACTTCTTGGAAAGCTGTTGTTGGATGTTCTGATGTTCTTTCAACTGCTGTTTTATTGTTTCCACGTTGTGTCCTTGACTCGTGCCTTGCTTTCCCACAAGTTGCTGCAAACAAACATACATAAGTTATTCAAGTTTTTATGATTTAGGTGATTTTTTTTTATTTTGGTGAGATTTTGTAAATGTTAAATGTTAAATAAAAACCAATAGATTATGTTGCAAGTGATCTTAATTACCATAAATTACCAGGTAAACAGGAATTCTAAATAAAGTATTCTCAATACTTTTTAAATGCATTTAAAAAGGTGAAGAAAGTATCAGTTTGGCATTGGTTTTAAGTACTTGTTCTATGTCTTGAAGTTGCTCAACAAAGTTTGAACATCTTGTTTCAAGTGTAGCAGCAGTTTTCAATGCTTTGTTGTAGGAGGAGAGCAGTTTGGCAACTTTCAGTTGACTATTTCTGAACGACTGCCATGTTCTTTCCATCATTTGCCTGGCGATCGAGGCTTCCGTTCTGTCGCCGACATTTTTCAACTCGACTGCCAAGATGTCCGATGCTTTCAGATCGGCTTTTTTGTCACTCAATTCTTTTTTAAGGCACTGCAAATAAACAAACAAAATAAAACATAAAAAATAAAAGCAAAAATACAGAATTCCAAGCATTTGTTTGAATGTTCAATAATCATTTTGATTAGTTTCTACATAGGAACTAAACACAACATTTATTTCTGAATAAAAGCCTAAAAATTGGTCTAAATAGAAGATTGGTGACCATCATCATCAAGCATCCATTTGATGACATTTGTCATAATTTTCATAATAATATCATAATAATCCTGGGCAAACCTGAAGCAGGGATATTTTTGATTGACATCCAGCAATCGTGGTTCTAACAGGGACACATTCTTTGACCTTCTCATCAAATCCTGTGAGCCACTCTGTCAACGATTTGTGATTTTCCTCGAAAGACTTCAAAACTTCGGAGGCAGTGGTGAGTTTTTTCTTCCATTCGTCCAAGTTTTTGGAGACGACGTTCTTCTTAGAACCGATGGAGTCCATTGCATTCCTTAGATTGGCAACAGATGAGTCATTTGAATGCCTCACTTCATAGCTTTGTGAGGCGAGCAACACGTCTATGCTGGGCTCCACCTCAGCAAAACTCCTTTTTTGGGACTAAAAATTAATTAGATTGAAAGTATCATTATCATGATTATCATAATTATCATGATTATTATAACTATCATAATTATTATAAATATCATGATTATTATAATTATCATGATTATTATAATTATCATGATTATCGCGATTAAAAGTTAGCAGATTTCAAATTATTTTTATTTGTTTTTTAGATTTAAGATTAAAAATCAGCACCTTCAGTTCATGATGTTGTTGTTCAATTGAAGCAGAAGCTCCAAAATGATTGTTGTTTAAGTGGACTTTTGCAATGTTGTTGATCCTGTCGAGTTCCTCCGTTAATTGGTCCAGTTGTTCGTCAATTCCTTTGGCCTGATGTGACATATTTTTATATTTTACTTCTATAAAATAAATAAATAAATAAATAAATAAATGAATAAATAAATAAATGAATAAATAAATAAATAAATGAATAAATAAATAAATAAATAAATAAATAAATAAATGAATAAATAAATAAATAAATAAATAAATAAATAAATAAATAAATAAATGAATAAATAATTGAATAAATAAATAAATAAATAAATAATTGAATAAATAAATAAATAAATGAATGAATGAAGTGAATTTGAACAAATTGATTTTGAATTAGATTTAAATACAGCATTAAATCAAAACCATTAAAAATGAATCCCTTAAAACAAATAAATAAATTAAAATAAATTAAATTAAAATAAATTAAATCCAATTAAATCCAATTAATGCAGAATATAAAATCATGACTGATACCTCTTCAAGCAGTTTGTCAACTTCAGAATTCTTGTTTTCAATTTTCAACAAACTTTCCTCCAAATTCCTTTTGATTGAAACCATCCTGTGACTCATTTGTTTCAGTTTCTTGTCAGTTTTGTTGCTTTTGTTGCTTTTGTTGATCGCGTTCGTCAACAACCGAATGCTCGACTGGTGATTGTCCACGTCTGCTTTTTGAATCTGTTCAATCGATCGATTGATTCAATACTTAATTACATAAGTGACTGAAACAGGGGGGTGACATTGAAGACAAGAATTATTATGATTGTTATATAATTATTACATTATTATAATATTATATAATTATGATGGTTATTATAATTATAATTATTATAATTATTATGTGATGACAATGTTAATGATGGTTTGAAAATGACACTGAAAATGATAATGAAGCAGAGAGACAATACTAATGATGATGATGATGATGATGGCTTTTAGAAACAACAACAACAACAAAATCAATAACAGCTACTGTAGATGACCTCCAATTGGTTTTGAATGGAACTGATCTGCAAAGTGCATCCCTCGACAGGTTTAGGAATGTTTTCAAGAGCCTCCATTTTGTTGTCAGACCATTTGTAAACATCTTCCAACGTTGATTCTAATTTCCTGGAGTCACTCAAAAGCATCCTTTGCAGGTTCAGATCCTGAATAAGTTTACAAGAACTTTTAACAAACAAAGAAACAAACAAAACATAATGAAACAGCGTGAAACAACGTGTTTATGTTTACCATTCTCTTTGAAATCTCATTGGTCAGTTGAATCCACTTGGATTTGAGTTCTTTGACTTGTGACATCAACTGAGGTTCGTTCACAGACTTTCTCTTTTTCGTGAATTCTTTCGTTCGCAACTTCAGGCCGTGGATTTCAATCAGTTTCGATTGTCCTCTTTCGTACAAGTTCTGATTAAATGTTTAAACTTTTTAGAGACATTTGTTAAATTAAAAATAAAAGTTGAAAAATATTGGAATATTGAAAAAAATCAGTTTTTTATACACTAATTATAAATATGAATATATTAACATAATAACATTAAAAATATTAGATTAGTTGTTGGGAATAATTGGTCTATTAAAATTGGAAACCATGAGTCGTAATAAAATAAATTATCAAATTAAATAAAAATAAATAATTATTAATTATTAATTAAAAGTAAAATAATTCACTAAAAAGTTACAAAGTAAACCTGAAGAAACTGTTCTGCCATTTTGCCCTCAATTGAACTTTTATTGAAATCTTTCAATTGTTGCTCAGAGTCCTCAAGACATTCAAAATTTTCCTTTAATTTGAAATGAAATATTTAATAATAATTCTTATTTATGAATAATAGCAATTCTTAATTATTCCATGAATAATAATAATTCTTCATAATAATGTTAATATAAATTATTATTTCATGAATAATAATAATTCTTCATGAAATCATAATTTCCGTATAAATTAAAATGTCATATTATTTTTAGTTCATATTTTTTGAAAACATACCAATTACTTACAAAAAAAACAGCAGCCAAAGATTTAAAAATTTGATAATAAAAATTTAATTAATTTAATGTTAAAACATTGGAAGTAACATTTGAAACATATGACATTGGTTTAAAAGATTTACAACATGACGAGGAAGATGGATTCCATTCCAAATGGATTCAACTGAGATGTCTTTCATACACATCAGACTGTACATTAGATGGTACATCAGACAGTACATCAGACTGTACATCAGATCATACCAAGACTGCACATCAGATAGTACATCAGACAGTACATCAATCATAGATCATACGTCAGATTATGCACCAAGACTGCACACCAAGACATATGTATATTTGGAACTCACGTCAAGTCTCGACTTCAAGAAGTTCAAATCTTTAAGTTGTTTGTTTACATCCAACGACATCGAAGCCTGCAAAGTCCCGAGTTCCGAGAGTCGATCGTTCAAACCTCGAACGTTGTTCATTATTTCCCTTCCGTCTGCTTCATCCACCGTTGTTGACAATTCATCGCCGAGATGTTTCAGGTCGGAGATTTTGTGGAAAAGATTTTTAATCGTTTCCTCCGCGTTCTGATTCGAAGCAAAAAGGTTTCAAAATATGCACTTTAAAACAGTTATAATTATATAATAAACACTTATATTAAATAGTTAATGTTGGTTAATATTAGTTAACGTTAGTTAATAATAACTTGATTATGTTTTAAAATTTAAAATTACAATTTAAAAATTTAAATTTTAAATTTTCACTAAAACTAACTTGAATGGCAGACGAATGCTCCGCGAGGGATTGAACGTTTGAGGGAGGTGTTTCAATGAACAGGTTGAAGTGATGCTGAAGGTATTCTTCCAATTGTTTGGCTTCACTTGAAACCGATGCTTGGGAATTCCAGAACTTGGTCGAGGATTTCAGAAGTTTTTTCAGATACTTCTGTTTCCTCTCAATTTCATCCAACACCGAGTGGTAAATGCCAACCATGTGCTTTGATTTTTCTACCAGTTCTGCAACACATATTTTTGGAAATAAAAAACAACAAAAAACAATCTGTATGATGTTTAAATCATGTATGATGTTCGAAAGCAATGGAAGTCTGTATTAGGAGATGTTGTAATTTAATACAAATATTTGTTTAGAGCTTTTAATAACTTGTTTTATTCAAAATTAACTGTTAAACAGTTAATTAACCGTTTAATACATGTTTTTCTTAAAAAATGTTTGATCTTCCATAGAGCAGCAATAACTCGAAATTATAATTTATAATCAATTTTTGTTGTTGTATTTTCCAATAAAATCCCCTCTTAAACATCCCAATCCACTTAAAAATTCCACCTTGTGATCCATGAATCGAAGAGTTTGCATCCTTTTGAATTTGTTCGTAAAAATCCAAAGAGGAATCCCGAAGGACCTCCACTGCTTCCTTCCTGCCTTCCACGTTTTCCTTAATCACCTCCACCTCCTCCATGTGCTCCAATATGCTCTCAGTGAAGCAGGGAACTGAATCCCTTACCTCCATCTCTGCAAGGGCAGACTCAAACATCTCAGAGAGGTCATCAATTTTGTCTGATACCTGAAATTAAATTAAATTAAAATAAATTAAATTAAAAATGAAATGCAATTTAAATTAAAAAGCATATTTTAAGTGCAGGAAATATCCAAAGAATATTTTAAAAAATCATGCAGTCACAAATGTTTTACAATTCTTGATCTTGATTGATTAAATGAATGATTGATCGAATGATTGATTGATTAAATGAATGAATGAAAAAAAACAACTCTATTTTCAGTTGGCAAATGCTATACAAAATCGTGTAAGTGATGACCCTTCATTTTTATTTAGAAAAATAAACAAATTAATAAATAAATAAATAAATAAACAAATAAATAAAAAAACAAAGACAAGTTCTTAAACCTGAGCCGACTCATAGAAGGCCCGATCCAAATCGTTGATCTTCTTCTGACAAGCGACCTTGGCCTCCCTGAACTTCTGATTGACTTCATCAATTCCCTCCTCAACCTCTTCCTTCTCTTCAACTCCCAAATACTTAATCAAAGCCAAAGCCGTTTTGTTGAAGCGATCCAACAGAAATCTTTGGTCCACCAATTTCTGTTTCAAAGCCTAAAACGAAGTTGAACTAATGTTTAATAAATTTTTGTTATATTTTTTTTACATGGCATTATAATATTTTATATAATAATTATTATCACATTTTTATATTTAATAATATTTTACTTCATAGCATTATAATATTTTTTATAATAATAATTATCACATTTTTATATTTATTAATATTTTAACACATCATTATAATATTATTTATAATAATAATTATCACATTTTTATATTTTCTAAAATCAAGTTTTATAATAACTTCTATTCAATCTGAAAACAAAGTAAAAACAAAGTGAATGCAATCCCAATGCATTGCCTTGAAATCATCTTGCTGTTGTCTGATTGGTTGAAGTGATGCCACAGAATCATTCAAAGCCTCGAAAGACATGGAAAAATCTTCAAAAAATCTTTTAATTTCACTCAACGTTCCACGGAATTGAACTGCCAACGGATGCGTCTGCTCCAAGACGTGGATCTTGAAAGTGCTCGTCTGAAACATATTATTTGTTATTTATTCCACCTTATAAATTTATTAATTTCTAAAAATTGTATTTTGAATAAATTACTTTTACATGTTTTTAACTTAAATAAGCCAATAACATGAACTTTTAAATAAACTGAAATAAAATAATAATAATGTAATAAAAATAATAATAACAATAATTTAATAAAAAGTGTTTCTAAAAATCGCTGAAGCAGAACAACAACCTTGAAGCAGGAATCAACGACCCGTGACAACTTCCCAATTCTTTCATCGACTTCAGAGTCGACTTCAAAAATCCTGCTCTGCCTCCTCACAGTGGAAATTATTTTGCGTGACTTGCTCTTTAAGAACAACACCCTCTCGTGGAGGTCCTTCAAAATGAATATCAATTAATAAAATATTACATAACTACTGATCGGTTAAAAGTTAAATATCATCTGTATGCTTTCTTAAGCTTTTATGTTTCAGTAATTATAATGATATAATAAATAAATTAGTGATAATTAACAATCAAATTGTGAAACAAAAATTGTTGTAGGAAGTTGCATTTTATAAAGAATAAAACAAAAAATTAATAAGTATAATAATCATATAATATATATATATATATATATATATATATATATATATAATTATTATTATATATAATATTATATATATATATTATTAATATAACGATAACAATAATAATAATAATAATAATATAGCAATAAAATAATATGAAGAAACAAATATTAAGTCATGTTTTGGCACCTTTTGCTTCAACAACTGATTCATGAGACCAGATGGATCCGTGTTCAGTTTCTGTGGAGAGGAAAGAATTCTGTTCACCTCTTCAACTGATTTCAAGAGTCCTTCCACTTCATCCTTGAGCTGTTTGAGGAATAATTATAATATAATATAATATAATATAATATAATACAATATAATATAATATAATTCAATACAATATAATATGATACAATATAATATAATTCATTTAATATAATATAATAATATTTATAAAATACAAATATAGACACTCATTCAATTCAAGGACTACTTCCTATTTTCTTGATAAATGAACATACTTGGTATTGTTCAATACCATCAATTGATCAATTGGTCATTGATGGTACTGAACAAAGTTCGCTTTAAAATAAATAAAAAATTATTTATTGATATAATTTTTCTTTAAAAATAACCTTTTCCGATTCATCTCTTCTGGTCTTGTTAATTTCACTTTTACTCCTAACTTGTGACATGACGTTCTGACATCTTACTCGGTCATGTGACACGACCTCTGAATATTCATGAACCACTTTTGGTGAGATGAAAGTCCCCAGCTGCTGCAACAGGTTCTCAAGGGTTTCAAGTTTTTGTTCAAATGCAGCTGATAATTCTTCACAGTTCTGAAGTTATTAATAAAAATGATATCTTAATTGTAAACAATTTTTCTACAAATCAATGAAATCTATGAAACAAAGATAAATTAAAATTAAATTTAAAAAAACACAAATCAAGAATAATTGAAATTACAACCTGAAATTCATTTTGACTTGCAAAATCTTCTCCTTGTTCCTCAAGACCACCCAACATGTTTTCCAATTCCAGGTGAACCTCAGAAAAGTTCTCCACCAACTTGTCCCTCCTTCTCAGTTTTTCTTTTGCTTCGTCGATCTCCATGGCAACGTTTTTGAGTCTGTTTTAATTTTTTTTATTTGTTTAACTTAATAAATTGCTTAAATTAATAAGTTAAATTCCTTGCGATCAACAAAATGCAGTAACATAATGTAATTCATTTTTTTCCAAAATGCATTTAATAATTAATTAATAATGCAAGTAATAATTTACTATTTAATTTTAGGCATTTAAATTTGTATGTTGTGCATTTTAAGTGCCCACATTTTACATTAAGCACAATAATTATTTGATAGCTGTTCTATTAACAGTGGTGAATCAAAAGATTTTCTTAAATTAATTAATTATTAAAATTACCTCGAAGAAAGGTTATTCAAGTTCTTATTGAGAGCGTCTGAAACTTCTTCATCGGAAGTGATATCAGATATCTTTGTTGATATTTCATAGAATCCATTCAATGCATTCAAGTAACAATTGATCTCCTCTGAGAGCAGCTGGAAATAGAAAATTGAGAAATTTTGTTAAATTTTAAATCATTCAAAAATTAATAACACCTTGTCATCAATAGTCACGTGATCAGTATTGATCAACATTGATCATCCATTATGGTTAACATAACAACTTATTTCAATACTAATTATTATTGATAATTAACAACAACATCTTAAACAATCCCACATACTTGTAGTTTGTCCACAGCAGAGCCACTTGTTTCAGCATCGATCTCTCGTTCCGTGTCAAACAACATTTCTTTGTCTTCAACGATTTCAAGACATTGTTGAAAGGACTTCAGTTGTCGATGATAATCGGTCACCATAACTTGCAATTCCTCCAAAGTTGATTTTGATTTTTGCGTTTTTAAGCTGAGATTAGTCCAATTATCATTCAAAAGTTTCATTTTATCAAATAAACTCTCTCTGCTACTCTTCGTCATTTGCATATTCAACATCTCTTGAACTCCTTCGATGCCATTCTTCCAAGCTCTCAGTTTCTCTTGAACATCCTAAACGAAGGGTTTCCGAATAATTTAACGAATTAAAAACAAAATCTGAATATCGGTGGCAATTCTCATTCAAATTTGCACAGCACAACACTGGTGAATTGATTAAATTAAAGAACCAAAACACACTTTCCTATGAAATTCAAATGGCAGAAAATTATTTAATAAATTATTTATAATTTAATAAAATTTAATTAATGTTAATTAGTCTCACATTCAAGATGTGAAGTTGTCTTTGGATACTCAGAAGGTCGAGTGAAGTTTGGCCGCAAGAATCGACTTCTTTCTCGATGGAGACCAACTGCGATGAATAATTGCTGAGAGCTTCTGAGAAGTTCCCTCTTTCCAAGAAGGCTTTGTGTAATTTCTGCTCCTCTTCTGCCAGCTAATTAAGCAAATTAAAAAACATTATGAATTTTTAACATTTGCAAAACATAAATAACGGAGCAACCTAATTTTTTTTGCTGAATTAATAATTAGAAAAATTATGACTAAAGGTTAACAAGAAAGTAGATTATGGTAAAGAAAAATTTAATAAGTTAAAAATAAACTATAAAAAGAAATTTGTTTTTAATTCATTAAATTAAAATCCATGGACTGTTTGAATGTAAATGAATGAATGAATGGACGGATGGATTTGCAAACCTTTTTGCTAAAAGATGTCCAAAGGTCGTTTAAGTTCACAATTTTTGAATCCAACGAAGAATCAGAAATTTTGATCGGAGAGGTTTTCATCAAAAGCTGTTTTTGAGACTCAATTGCTACCAAGTCTGAACGAACCTTTTCCAGGACATCGTCTTGTAAATCCTTAATTAATTAATTAATTAACCCTTCATTTTAAAATTAAGAATTAATTATGTAATAAATATATAAAATAACAACTGATTTAAACCAGGACTTTTCAGTTTCATAAAATTAATGCTCCACTAGGTTAGAAAATTAATTAAAAATATCTTATAAATTTCAGAGCCAAAATATAAACAACAAAAATTGTATAATCAATCATTTAATAATAATAAATGTATAAACCAATCATTCAAATCAAAAGAATTTTAATCGTCCGGAGACTTGTTTGTGACTCAAGATTTAATAAATTAGTAAATTGAATTAATTAATTAATTAATTATAAAAATTTAATTTAAAATAGTTAATTAAAATAATAAATAAATTAATTAATTAATTATGATTACCTTGAGATTAAATTAAATTGTGAATAATATACCTTGAGAGTGGTTTGCATTTGTTCCAAAGTCAAAGACATTCCTTCAGCGTCGAGCGAACGAAGAACTTGGGAGGCCCTCGTCAGTGACTTTTGAACAGAAGTGCAGGAATCATCAAGAAGTTGAAACTTGGAGATGGAATCCAAGATTGTGATTCTGTGTTCTTCAAGTTGACATGATGTTTTGTTGGTTTGGTCCCTCAGTTTCTGTACCTGTTGTAGTTTCAAATATAATAAATAAGTTAATTAAATTACTTAATTAATTAAATCACTTAATTAATTAAATTACTTAATTAATTAAAATAAATAAATTAAATGATGACATGAAGTGTAGTTTCAAGTGACATAAACTGAATGGTGACTCAAAGTTTGCATTTATTATTTTAAGTACCTATTTTAAATTAAATTTTATAATGTATATGTAAATAATTTCTATTTATAAATTATTTTAATTTAAAACCGTTTGTCTTACTTTTTATTATTAGCAAAAAAAAAAGAGAATTAAGCAAAAAATTTAAAAAAAAAACAATTCCAAACTTTTTCTCGAACAAAATCAACGTTGCTGAGAAGTTTTTCCGACGACGAGAAGTTCGAGAGTTTCTTTTCGACTTCAAGTATTTTGCACTCGATGACCTCGTTCTGTTTTTTAAACACCTGGTAAATACAAAAAAAAATAAACACATAAATTGTCACTAGTCCTGGTAATGTATGTTGCATGTTTCATGAGTAGAAGATACTAAACGTAATGGTTTCTTAATAAACATCATTTACATCATTAGATAACTATAACATTTAATAATATGTTGCAAGATAAAGGCAATGTAACATGTAACACTAATGCCACCTTGTGTTACATGTTACATGTTAAAGTAATGCCACAAAGAGACTTAAGAGACACTTCATGCAAAAATTCTAAAAGAATCTATTAATCTCCTCGCTAAAGCAGAACTTAATACAATTAATTAACAACAACTTCAACAACAACATTAAGAAAGAGTTTGTTGTTAAAGGAAATCTTGGATAATTAATAATTAATAAATTATAATCAGCATTTTATTATATTTATTATTGTTTATTAATAATTATATTATATTATATTATTATATAATATTATTACATTATATTAGCATTTTATATATATTACCCTCAAAGATGTCAGTCATTAAGTGGCCAATTTAAATCATTTTAATTGATTTAATTCATTTATCAACTCATCAGACATTCAACTTATCGACCAATTTCACCTCCAAGTATTCAGATTGTTGCTTCAGTTTTGAAAGATCATGACTATTCTTTGAGTTCATTTTGATGCAATCTTCCAAGATGGTTTGATCCTCAGCTATCACATCAACTTCTTTCTGTTTATTGAAAATGAAAATAAGTTAAAAATGAAATTATTGCAGAAGATGCTAAAGAAAGAGAAATAAGAAAACAAATCAAGTGTTATGCGTTTTATAATTTAATAATGTATGATTAAATAATAATAAAATAATTAATTAATTAATTAGTAATAATAATAAATAAATTAATAAATTAATTAATTAATTAAGAAAACAATCATCTTCAACGACCAGAAGTTTCTCTGCATTGTCGAGGGCATGTTTGTGTTCCCTTGCAGACTCCAACAACCTCTCTCCAATGTTCGACCTCCTTTCTGACATTCCCTCGATTTCCTTCATCAAATTCCTCAACTCATCCTCATCAAAGAAACCATCGCCTGACAATTCAGTCAGAATTTCTCTCAACCTGTCCATTTTATTGTCCAAGCCAACTTGGTCTAAGGTCTGGTTTGAATAAAAATGGCCACGAGTTACTGCAATCAGTCTATGATATTGGTTCAAGGAATGTTTTAATTACATATTTAGTTAGAGCAATGATATATTACCAGAATTTATTACAGTGTAATGTGATATTACATGTACTAACATAATTGGTTAGATTATTATTATTAAATGCATTGTTAAATATTATAATAATAATAATTATTATTATTATTATTAAATGCATTAAAACATCAATTGATTGGACTGATTGGAAACAACCTGAGATGGCATGCCATGTTGCAACACCATCTTCTCCTTCTCTTCCAAGCAAGAATCCAAATCTCTTTGAAGCTCTTTAAATTCATCCAACTTTTCTTGGCTTTCTTCCATAATCTGCAATCTGGCCTCATTTTCTGAAAACATACATTAACGTGTATTAACCTCTCGGGTACTTATTGACTAACATGATAGGAACCTTTGCTGAGAAATTGTAACATATATATTTTACTCTCAGCAATAATATAGTTATAATGAATAATTATAATGAACAGAATAATAATATTAGAACCATAACACTTTTGTTGAACTAACCTTTCCTAGAATCATTCCATATATTTTCCAGTCTGACTAACACGTGCTCCATGTTTGACCCCGTGCCATCGGAGACGGAGTTCAATTCGTTGATGATGTTTCTAATCATTTCAAGGTCAACTGAGTACATTTCAAATTCAGTCTTCACGTGGAGGGCATCATTCATTTTGCTGTAAGTTTAAATCAGGTGATGAAATTTTGGAGTATCTGTAATATCTTGGAGTATCATAATATCTGGTTAAGTAATATCCTCTTTAAATGTACATTCCAGTTTAACAGCAACATTATTATCAGTGCTACTAAAATATTAAGTTATGACATTACTATATATGTATATATTAAAGTTTAAATTATCACTTAAATGTTATTAATGAATCAATCAACACAACAGATACCAACCTCACAAGGTTCTTTGAATTAAAGTTCAACTTGCTTGGCAAAAACTGTGAGTTGGTCAATTCCAACCAGAGTGATAACCTATCAATGTCAGCAAAGAACTGACTTGCCTTCTCAGAGATAAACTTGACCTAAAAATTGAACGAATATAAAACAGATAAATTTGGCTCCCAGTAACTTAAATTTGAGTAGAATATACTAAACAGAATGGTTTCTTAATAAACATTTACATCATCAGATAACTATAATAATTTTTGTTATTATATAACTATAATAATATTTAATAATTCATTATAGAACCAAAGTAAAGGATTTTAAAGGCAAAGTTGTTTACTGTGATATTTTCTTTAAGTTCCAGGATGGAATTATATCATTAAAATTAAATTTTAATTATTTATAATTTAATTATTTATAATAATTTAATATAATTAAAATTAAACTATTTAATAATATAATAAAACATTTTAAAAATTTAATATTATTATTTTTTTTTTTTTTTTGAGAGTTTAGAGTTTATTGAACAAACAATTGAACAAACAATTATGTACACCAACGAAACAAATTAAACTTAAAATACAAAATAAACTCATAGGGTCAGTCTTAAGGAAGCGCAAGCTTCCGCTAAACAGACTGGCCCTAAAAATCATAATATATATAATACAACCATGTAAATTCAAACAACCCTTACTAAATGAGACTTATACAATTTCTTAAACAACAGAAACAATAACTCAAAAGGACATGAATGAAAACAAGTTAATTCCCTAACTGAATCTGGAATTGAAGTATATAATCTGGGCCCATAACATTGTATAGAAAATAATTTCAAAGTAGATTTAGCAAAGGTAGGACTGTATTCGTGAGTGTTACGTAAGAAATAAGAAGGATTGTTATAGGTATTGCTTGTTATGAAAAAATCTGAAAATATTTTAGGAATAGAATTGAAGTGATAGGCAAACATAAAAAGGGCAGTTTGTAAGTCATGAATTTGGGTTACACTTAGTAAATTATTGTTTGTAAAAGCAGAGACAGTCGATGATAGAGGCGGCAGCAGGAAAAAATTTAATGATCAATGTTTAATAAACGGTGCTAAAATAATGTTTTCAGGAAAAGAAACAAAACATGCCTTTGGTTCCGTGACGTTGATTTTGTTCCTGACCTCCTTGAACTTATGACGCGCGTCGTTCAGTCGCAAGTTGAACTCGTCGTAGTCATCGTCGTCTGCTGACAATTCTTGAGATGTTTTAATTAATGCACTGATGTGGCTTTCTTTGGCTTCAAAATTATCTTTCAAACTCTAAATTTGAGTAATTTTATTATTATTAAAAAAAAATTTATATATATTCAACAAAATTAGAATTAATTAATTAATTTAATTAAATATTAAACAATTTAAATTGAATTTTAATCCAAGTTTTGAATTAAATTCAAAAATAATAAAAAAAAGAAAAGAAATATGATTGTAAACCTGGAAGACTTGATGGAGAGATAATATCGTGCTTGGCTCCAATGAGGTTTCCTCCAATGCACTCATATTTTTTAAGATCCCATCCATCCAAGTCAGTGCTTTGTCCAAATCTGACATGACTTTCTGCTCTTCTGCCTTCTTTGAAGCCATATGCTTGTGCATTAAATCTGAATAAATGACAGATATTAAATTGCCTTTATTATATTAAATTACATTAAATTAAATAACTTTAAATAACTTTCAGTTAAATATGAATTTCTAAAATCTATTTGCAACCAATTTATCACTACAAGTTATTATTATTACTGAAACTGAAATATTGAATAATTTTCTTAAGTAACAACATTTTATTATTTATCTGTGATTATTCCTGATGAATCCACTCTCAAAATCAATCAACTGTTTGTCAAATTGTTTGACAACTTCAAAGATGAATTTCATTCATTTGATGTCGTTCATCCATTCATTCATTCAACTCACCAGATGATCTCAGGAGGTCTTTGAAGGATTTCTCAGCTGCCAAAACTCTGTTTTGAACTTTCAATTGTGAGTTTGAATCACCAACCAAACCATGCAAGTCATTGGCAGATTGCTTTATTGCTTCAAGGAGTCTCTTCATATGTGCTTTTTGACTGTTGAGTGACTGCAAAAGGATGAAATTATTACAAATGAATTGCAACGAAAACCATTGACAATAAAATAAAATCTCAAATGATGCAAACTTCCTCCTTGATCCTCATATCTCTGGCTGATGTTCTAACTGCATCTGGTGATTGCATTAATTCTGAAGATAATTTTGAAGCCGTGGATATAGATTCTGACAGAGAATTCAAGTTTTTATAGAACGGAGTGCATGTCGACAACAGTCTTGCAATGGCAGATTCTTTCTCTGCAAGTTTGTTCTGCACTCTGCTCCACTTAGAAGTGATCTCCTCCATGCAAGCATAGGTCTCCTCAGAACCGGATTGTTCAACGATTTTCTGTCCTTTATTCAAAAACATTTGGTAATTGTCTTGCTCTGATTTCATTTCCTCTTTAAGAAGCTAAAAGTTAAGTTAATAATGTTAATAGAATCAATGACATTTAAGATAATCATGTTTATTTGTTGATTTTTAATATTTTACTTTCATTTAGATAATTATGACTACATTTTTACATAAAAAAAATAATGAATCAACAAGCCATTAAACAAAGCAAATATTTTTTTAATTGAAGAAGTAAAATAAGGAGATAAAATTGATTCCAATTGAGGAAGCAAAAGATTGGAACAAAAACCTTCCTACCTCCACCTGGATCGATTGATTCTCCAAGACGTCACACTCCACCCCCAACAAACCAAGGCACATTGCAATCACTTTCTCTTTCATTGAGAGCCAAGAAGTGAGTTGCGAGTGCAATGACTTGAATAAGGCAGAGTCGTCTGCTTGTTCCCCATAGGAATCCAACAACGAGGCAGACGAGTTTTCGACCCTTTTCCATCTTTTTTCTGAAAATTGAATTTAAAACAGAAACTAATGAATATCGTACGAGACCAAATTAAGATTAAGATTGAATTTTATTTATTGAATGTAAATACTTAAGAAATTAGAAATTACTTTAAAAAACTTTTATGTGTTTAAATTTTATTATTCAAACAATTCAAGCAATTTAATGACTTTAGCAACATTAACCGAGGTCATTGATGGCATTTGACATGGCGGAGGTTTGCTGTAAAGATGGTGGGAGTCGTTTGAGTCTTGACTTCAAGTTGTTGATGTCTGCCTCTTTCTTAAGTAGTTCTCTTCTGCAGCTCTGATATGAATTTTATTTAATGGATGTTATAAATTCATATTAAACTATTAAATAATAATTTTATTAAGTAATAATTAAGTAATGACAATCCTGATGTGAAAAGTTAATGTGCCAAGTCATATTAACCATTGAGGAAACTAGTATTAATACTGCAAGGAAAAGCAATGTTTTCTATATATATTTATAATAACTAATAATAAAAATATAATAATAATAATAATAATATTTGCTTATAGAGTTTAGAAGATGAAAAGTATATAAAATATAAACCTCACAAATTCAATTTAAAAATATTTAATAACCTCAAGTTGAGCAACTTGAAGTTCAGGTGAAGAAATAGTTGAATTTCCAAAAGTTTCTTCTGCCTTTTCCAGCCACTTGGACAAGTTCTTGGAGTCCTTTTCAATTTCTTCAAGGATTTCCAAACTTTCAATGAGTTCCTTTTTTTCGTTTTCCAATCTTTCACCTATGATTTCGTACCTGCTGGTCAATTCCATGGCTGTCCTCTGGTGCTCACTCGATACTTCTGTAACAACAAACATTACAAAGGTGACAATGGTTCATTTCTTGCTTATCTCTTTATTTCTTTCCCCATAATTTCTAATTTAGAATAATTTTAAGACTTTTAATAAAATAGATACGAAATAAATGTAAAAACTAGCCTTCAAAATCAAAGTGTTTCATAGCAAATGATATTGGAGATGGAGATCTTACACCTTTCCTGAAGTATCTCCTCAATCCTAAATTTTTTTTTTTAAATAACATAAGCAGTGCTATAATAATGAACAAATAATTCCATAGTTAAAAGTAATTATATTCATAAGCACTAAATGATACAGATGGTAGCATGGCAAAACAAAGCAATAAAGAAATAATAATAATAATAATAACAACAATAATAATAATCAACATCATTACCATAATCACAATAATTATAGAAGGATATTAAATTCCTAAAAAATTTTAAAGCAAAAAATCGGTAAAAACTTTGGTAAGCCGAGGAAACCCTGTCGCATTCTGTGAGCAACTCGCAAATGTTGAGGCACGTGTCGTTCAATTCATCAACGTAATCTTTAAAACTCTGGAAGTCCTCAATGCATTCCTACAGGAATATGAACCATTAATTAATAATAATTAATAATATTATATATTATATTAATTAATTTGCATTAAGAACAATAATATGTGAAATATTAATTTACATTTTTTAACATTTCAATGACCCAAAAGTAAATGGTAAAAGATACTAAATTCTCACATCTAATGATTTCAAGTCTGCAAAGGTCAACTTCTGATCAGAATTGAGCATGTTTTCTTTTTCTTCAGTCCAGAAGATTATTTTATCCTTTAGTCTTTTAAATGTGGTCTCAAGTTCTTCCTTCTTCTCTTCTTGAGAAATCCTACTGAGACACAGAGTTTCAATCTCCATCAGTCCGTCCTGGATCTCCTCCATCATCTCCTTTAACTTTTCTTTCCCTCCTGCGGCGTCCGACCTCAACAAATAAACCTCCACGTCTTTCCTCATCTTCATGAATTCTCCAGATCTTTCAATTATGCTTTCATGGATATCTTTTAGTTCCTATTTCAGAATTTGTGAATGAGTTATTTTATCATGAAAATTATTAAATTATTACATAAACAATAAGCAACATAACAAGCAATTCAACAACTGCTTATTATTTTTAAGACCTTGACTGATATATCTTTGACTTCTAAATTTCCAAGAATGTCATTCATCCAAATCTTGAATTGTTTTGTGTTGGTATTAAATCCACTTATTAGTGCCATGGCTTCTTCAAGTTCACTTTCTTTCTTTTGAAACTTGGCAGCAACATCTTTGTATCTTTTGTGCAACTGTTTGATCGCAGCACCTGAGAAAGATGTAAGCCACAAAATAAACTGAAATAAAGAGACCTCTTAATGATGGGCATTTTGGTTTCAGCCTCATTATTTCAGCCACATTGACATAACATTTCTTCAGCACCAACAGATGCTAATGGACACATTCAGAGCATAAATGATTGTATTATTGCTAGTCCAATACTTTTGGAGATGCCAAAGACTACTAATGCCAGGTGAACAATAATTATTTGCTCAACATCATTTGTTATTATCAAACATTACTATACTACTCAAAATTAGCCTCAGAGTCATCAAAACAACCTGATGAAAGTGTTGTACTGGCTCTCATAAGCTGTGAAAGAGGTTGTTGGAGAACAGAAATTTCCTGTCCCAGTGATTTTATCTCCTTAATCTTTCCACTAATGAAATCCTCATCCAAGATGACCTTTTTGTCATCCATTTCATCTACCAAGCACTCTGCACTTCCGACGAGACTCGAAAGTTCCTTCACCTCGTCAGCCACAGATTGATTGGAAAATGAAAAGGACTCCAACTCTGCACTCTTTGCCTTCAACAGATCGTCCACTCGACCGAGATGAGTTTCCAAAGATGCGACTTTATCATTTATTTCCTTCTGAAGACTTTCTGTCGAACCAAACTGATTCAATAATCTGGTGAGATCGTTGACTACGGTTTTCATTTTTTCAAAAAATAGACATTGAGACTGTAGCTCAGAGGTGTAACTTTTCAGCTGCAACAAATCATTTAAGAAATCAGAATAACCTCCCCCAATTTTGCTTTTTAATTATTTTTTTTTATTTAAAACAAATAAAATGATTTATGTTATTGACAATGACCTCAATAAATACAAACTACAATGTACTTGAAATACATTTTATAGGTCAATTAAATATCACCTGTTTTGTGAGATCATTCTTTAATTTATCTTTGCTTCTGTGCTTACTTAAGTATTCTACATTTTGTTCTATTTCTTCCAAAGAAGCTTTTATCTGTCGCTCAATGTCATCCACCCTTTTCAAGCAATCACTCAAAGTCTCGACTCTGTCGAGTTGAGCTCTGGAATTGGCACGAAGCAAGTTGTACTCATTTGTCAGTTGTCTCAAGTCATCGATCATGGAGTAAAGCAGATCCAAGTGACTTGATGATCTTTTCAAGTTCTTGCTCTTAAATTGCAGTGCATCAAAGTGCTGAAATTTTAAATTTATGAAATGACAAAATGAAAATCATAAAGAAATTACTATGAAATTTTTCTAGGTCATCACAAGAGACTTGTTATGGAAATGGGCCTGGATTTAATGAGGAAATAACATACCCTAGCCTGATCTAGAAACTGATTCTTGCAAATTTCTACATACTTTAGATCACCCTGACGAATAAACACCTCATCTACGTAGTTCTGGAAGATGTAAAACGATAAAGTATAGGGAAGTAAGGACAGCATCAAAGAATCAGGATAAATAAATAAGAAATGAAATTCACTTTTAAGGCTTCTTTTTGATTTCCCACTTCTCTGATGTGTTTGAAATTTGAAAACTTATAATTGAGTTCATCAACAGCTGTACTCAGCCATGTTGCAAATTTCTGCTTTTCGTCCTCATATTTAATCAACTCCTCCTGACAGGAAGTCAGCAGCTTGATTTGATTTTTTACATTTTCTAATAGCTATTTTAGTGATAAACAGTAAAATTATTAAGGACATTATTGAGTTAATTGCAAAATTAATTGAAATTCCAGTTACCAAATTGTATTGACTCTTAACTCCCTGGTTCAGAGTTTTCACTTTTTCAAGCTTGATTTTATCATGGTAATAATTTGGATCAGAAAGAACCTTCTCTATTTGGTTTTGTAGAGAAGCCATGTCTGGTTTAACTTCTTGTATCATTTCAGAAAAGTTCTACAAAAGGGTATGTGATTGTCAAGCTGCTTGTATTTCGAAATTTTCAAATATGTTTTACTTGTAAACGTCTTAATTCTCTTCCTAGATCATCTTTGTTAGCGGTAATTTGACAAGAACCAATCTGCTGACAAGCTTCAAAAACCCACTCCTTGTAAATGTCTAACTTTTGAGAAAGCAACCCAAGATTTCTGGTCTAAATTTAATTAAAAAAAAAAGAATTAGGTCTCTTCACGACGAGTGAATCTTTCAAAGCTCTTTACTTCAATTTTTTTAACCGAACGAGCAGCCAATTTACACTCCAGGGTTCCATCCAGAGCTTCGATGACGGGATATTGCTTCCTGGTAGACGGATCAGTGACGAAATTCAAGTCAAACGACAAAAGTTTCTGATTAAGAGCTACCATCAGTGGTACGTGTTTCTTAGAGTCAGGAAGAAATATTAAACATTTGTTGGCATCCAGCATTTCAAGTCCAAAAAGACATTCTACTAAACCGATGTGTTTCCTGTTGAAAGGGTTGACGAAAAGGCCGACACTTTTATCATAAAGGCCCATGTTGCACATCTGTTCAAAACTGAACTTCGGCGGCATGTAAGCGTCTAAAACAAGTTCCCTTCCTATAGCATCAATGAGAGATATCACTTGTCCGGATTTTATGTCTTTTATTTCTGCTTTTCTTGGATCTATGAATCCATTCAGAATAGCTTCCATCAAATTAACAAATCTACCATCGACTACGATTATCGTTTTTTGATAAGAAATAAAATTGGACTTAAGGCTTTCAAAAAGAGACATTTTTCTTCCACAAGTGGGGTCAGTAGCGATACCTGTTTCTGGATCAAATATTTCAAGAGAAATTGCCTCGGCTAAACTGAAATTGTTACTGTTAAAGCCAATGGATTCTCGAAGAACAACATCTGGAAAAATGCACGTCTCTGATGTACCTGGTTTCTGGATCAGGCCTGATTTCAAATCTATTAAATTCTTCTCGGTTAACTCCCTCATGGTAAATATTTCATTGGTCCAAGGCAAACCAATCATACAAGAATCTTGATCTATCAGTCCCGCCTTTAATGCCATCTCTAAAGTGATGTCCATCTTGAAAAGTTTACTCAAAAATTCATTTGTATCATTAAGAACAGTTTGACTTGGATTTTCCGTGCTGCTTTGGGAACTCTTCCTAGTTTCTACGTCTTCATCTGTCATTGCATTCTGATTATCATTAGATTCGCAAGAAACTTTCTTTTTTACTAGTTTTGCTGACGTGCATGCTTCTTTTAGCGAGAAAGTTTCTTGGGTATTGATATTGGTTACTGTACCCAGATGGGGATCAACAATTCCTGATGAAATGGCTTCAGAAAGTAATATTAAATTTCTCGAGGAAGGATCTGCAATTACGGAATCATAGCTGATCAAATCGCCTTCTAAAGCTTCTTGAAGTGTGAAGAATTTTCTAAGTATTGGGTCAAGAAATTTTCCAGTAGTTTCATTAAAAAGTCCAATCTCTATTGCTTTAGATATTGTAATTGGTTTTTTGAGAGCAATTCCTTTATCGAGAGCAGAAGATAATGAATTTCTCTTGTCAGAACCAATAAACGTTCGTGTGATAGCTTCCCTAAGAGATACAATTTCATTATTGGATGAATGATCTAAGCAGAGTACAGAGTTTGGATCTAGAAGATTCCTGTCAATAGCATCCTTTAGTGAAACAAACTGTTTGCTATCGGGATCAAAGAACGAGTCAGAATCTCTCGAGTAAAGACCATCTTCGAGTAAAACCTTAAGAGAATAGGGCTGTGGAAGGACATCACAATCAAAAAGTACTTTGTCATCGAATGCCTTCTCAATGGCAACAAAACAGCCTTGCGTGTCTCTAAATAGCGCTCTTTCCTGATCGACCAATCCCAGAGCAATTAGTGTGTCCAGAAATATTTTGTGTCCAAAATCAATGTCCCTGATGGCAGCGCTTCTTGTTTGTATAAAACCGTTATCAATTGCTTCTTTTAAAGTGAATCTCTTGGTATTACCAGGAAATGTAAAGCTTCTTGACTCACTGTCAAAATAATTCTTCTCTAAAGCAGTACATAGTGCCAACAATTCCGGCTTGGTTATCGTTTGAACGCTTGCTTTCAAGGGGTTAGTTTTCAATTCCAGGGCTTTGTTCACTGATTCAGAAAATTTGAATACTTTTCCACTGTAAACGTCAGTCAAATTTCCATTTTCGGCATCCATAATACCTCTTTCGAATGCTTCTGCCAGAGTAATAAGCTTCAAAGATGCAGGATCGCAAAGCATAACAGAGTTTTTCAAGATAATCCCTCTTTCGATGGCTTCCAATATTGGAAGCTGCTTTCCTGTCTCTGGATTGTGAACTAGGCCCGAAGCCTCGTCGTACAAATTCAACTTTACTAGTTCATCCATTGTGAAGACTTGTTCCCTGCCAAAGTCTGAAGTGGAAGTCATAGATACACGTCCAACAATAGAGGAAGCTTTTTCAGAGTCCAAATTTAATGAGTCCAAGTGAACGCTTTCTTTGATAACCAATTCTTCACTCAAATCCTCTGACAATAAGTCCGAAAGACTATCGTTTAAAGAACTCTCGTTTTTTTGCTTGTATTGGTGATCCGCATCTACTCCAGAAGTCTGGAAAAAAGATATCGGTCTTAAGCCCAAGTAACACCTCGATCCTCGCAACTAATAGAAACCATCATATTGCTGAACCACAAAGAACAAGCTTTAGAACTTTGAAACTAGACCAAAACTACAAGAAGCAACAAATCTAAGCCAAATCTCTCCGAGGGAAATAGAATTTTACCTCATTTTAAAGCACTGGAGAAAGGCTCTGTTAAATGGAAAAAGCCCGAGATGTTAGTTGTGTACTATGTTTCTGAATTAAAGTTGTGATTTACATTCACTGTTCTAAACGTTTTTAAAACAATTTGAAAGAGACATTTGTAACAATGAGAAACAAAGCAGAACTTTAAAATGTGATTTTATTAATCTAACAATGAAATAGTTATAATCAAAGTTTTTTGCAAAAATTCAAAATAATGAAAACAAGAACAAGAAACTCGAAACGTGATTGGGTTAAAGCTATCAAATTAGAAACGCAACCCCTACTACATAAAAAATTTGTGAAAATGAAATTTTTCAACAATAAACTTTTCATTTTTCCACCTGTTTAGCACCAGCTAATGATGAAAATCCAGTTCTTTCATAACTGTAATATGCTCTATCGGAAAAGTCTTTATTTTGCTTAATATTTGGCATCAGGACATTATCATCAATCTGAAGGTGATTTTGAAGTTTACCATCATCACCTCTACCATGCTCCAACTCAGCCAATAGTTGATCAAGCGACTCCAAATCTTCTTTTGAAACGGATGATGTGTCATCATTACTGAAGCTTTGGTGGTTCCTTGCCTGCATGTTAAACTCATCTTTTTGGTGAGAACTGCTCTGAAAGGATTCTTTTCCATCAAAAGAATATTTGGATTGAGATGTCTTTACACCATCTCTTAACAATTTTTCATCAAAGGATTTGGACGAGTTGCCCGAGAGATCAACTGATGTAACCTTTTTTGATGTGCTGCTAAAGTTCCCAGGCTGGCTATCTGCTTTAGAGGGAAGATCAACAATCAACTTTCCTTTATTCAAGCCTTCCAAAATTGACATTGTCTGGGAAGAAATTGGATCAAAAAACATTTCTTTATCCTGATCATTTAAGTTTTTTGACACAGGTGTTTTCAAAGATGCTTCTTCGGGCAATCTATAATCTTGAGTTGCTCTTGGCAGTGTAAAAGAAAAAGGTTCAATGATTTTGAAGGAATAGTCATCATCATCGTCAAAATCTGGCTCTTGAGCATTGCTGGAATGACTTAGGGAGGATACGCTCAGGTTTCTATTTGAAGCATCCCTAATTGGTAAAAATTGCTTTGAATGGCCAATAATAGAATTGCTGTTCAAATCTATGAAACCCCTTCTAATTCCTTCAAGCAAAGAGATTTTTTCATTCGTGATAGGATCAATCACTGAATTTATTTCTTTAATATATTTGCTACTTTCAAGAACAGCATAAGCATCATCATTTTTCATCAGCTCATCGTAATCTGGAACATCAACTTTTGAAGCACAAATATAACCTTGGTCGATAGCTTGTTTTATTGAAATTCGTTTTCCAGTGAGGGGATTCATGTAAATACCTCTGATTTTGTTGATGATACCTCTTCTTTCGGCTTCAACGGGATCAAATTCTTTTCTCGTACTTGGATCTTGAACCGATTTAATGACATACACCTTTGCAACACTATCTTGATTATCATCAAGTTCAACAATAGCAGGCTTTTTAACTGCCTCTCCAGAAGATTCTGTCAAAACAAGACCATTTTCAATAGCCTGTTCAAGATCCATAAATGAATTTGTTTTCATATTCCAATATCTATTTTTGACTTTATCAATAATCTGATGCCTTATGGCATCTGAAATTGGTATTTCTTCACCAGTTCTTGGATCAATGACTGATTTTATCATTTTATATTTTGTACTGCTGAAATTATCAGTATTTAGAAAAATGTAGCCATGTTGCCATGCTTCATACAGTGTAATCTTCTGACTAGTTCTAGGATCAACATAGTATGACATTGAGCCATCAATCAAGTTGTTTTTAATTGCTTCAGAAAGAGTTAAATTCTCTCCTGTTGTATAATCCATTACTCCTCTCACATCCTCAAGCTTAACTTCTTGGATGCCAGGAAGTCCAACTTCGTCCACTTTTATCAGATTTAACAAATGTGCTTCATGCAATGAGATCTTAGACTTGTCACAGGAATTAGAATAAGTTTTATCATTCATATCCAGAATTTGTTTCTGTTCTGCAATGCTTGGTGGAATCTCTTGCTTATTGAGAGGATCAATGACACTTTTGATACTGAATTTTTTTTCAAAACTAGGTGTCACTCTCGAATCAACTTCTTCAACTTTTATCTTATTCAAAGTCATAGCCTCAAACAAACTCATTCTGGAATTTGAATATGGATCTATATACATGTCATTGTGAATACTAAGATATCCTAATTTAATTCCTTCTTCTGGTGAAATCCAACATTTATGTACAGGATCAAGAACATGAAGAATTTTGAAGCTGGCAGATCTAGAAGACCTATCAGAATTTTGAAAATTTCCCACCCAGAGACAAGGACCAATGCTATGAAACAAGCCGAACTCTTGCGCCTCCTTGAGAGAAATGACCGAGAATGTTGTAGGATCAATAAACTTTCCACTTGCAGGGTCTACATGACCATTCCTTATGGCTTCCAAAAGAGAAATCCATTTTCCGTTCACTGGGTCCTTGACTTTGGAAGTCAGTTTAATCAAATTGTATTGTACTGCTTCTTCAAGAGTTAAAGAGCCATTTTCATAAGGATCTGAGAAAGTTCCAGAAGCTTCATCATAAAGGCCGCAAATCAAGGCATCTCCAAATTCAAGTGGTAGATCTGAAAATCCAAGATATCTAGTGTAATATGCTTTTTCTGGCCTTAAACTGTCAGTTTGCTCATCAACTTCAGTAGCTTTAGGACTTAAACTATATCCTGGAAGTATGACATAACCCTTTTTTATGGCAGCATCCAAAGGCACCAAAACACCAGTAATGGGGTCAACAAAGATATTCTCTAAAATGTCAAGATACCCCCTTTTGTAAGCTGTTTCAAAATCAATTCCTTCTACCTCAGAGGTCCTATCAAGCTCAGGAACCAAAATCAATCCTTTTGAAATGGCATCAGCCATGCTAATTTTCTCATCACTGTAAGGATTGCTATACAAAAACGTTTCAAGACTTAAGATACCACTTTTCACAGCTTCCAAAAGTGTTAATGGTGTAGGATATTTGTGCCCTTTCATTCTTAAGCAAACATTATCTGTGGGATCATGTCTAAGATATCCTATTCTCAAGGCTGTTTCCAGATTGATTACATATCCTGAAGTGTTTTCAGTGAACTGATTTGTGTGCTCATCCAACAGTCCTCTATTTAGAGCTTCACCAAAAGATATCACTCTTACATCTGTAACATTAGGAAGGCCCGTTTTAGGAATGAGTTTCAGTTGGATAATCTCTGACAAGGTCATAATTTTTCCTGAATTTGAGTTCTTCATCACTGCATTTTCTATGTTAAAAACTTGCTTCTCAACCAGCTCAGTGAGAGACTTTGGTTTCATGTCCAAAGGATCGACTATAACTGATCTATCAAGATCAATGTAATTCATTGCAACTGCCTCTTCAATGGTAAGGTTTTGATTTGTTGCAGAATTTCTGACTTTAGAAAGTGGCACAATTAGTAAACCTTTGTCGAGAGCATCATTCAGTGTTATCTGACTGGAGGTCGTTTGGAGAACTTTAGCAATTGTTTTATCTAACAGTTCCTTAATGTGAGCATCTATGAAACCTTTCTCATAAGCCTCTGCAGAAGTTAGAAGCACATTCTGTGAGAGATCTGTTATCTTTCCAGTTTTCCAATCAATACGAATGAGTTCCTTTGCCGGACTGAGGCTTTTTTTCTCTTCTTTGGCAACATGCTTTGATGAAGATGATGTTACTGGTTGAAAGACACTTGATTTAAAAGTCTTTGGTGAAGCTTTTAATGAAGATTCAAAATCATAACTGTCAATAACCTCATTTGATTCAAGATTTTTCTGAAAACCATTAGAAGCAACTTTGCATTCAAAAGTACTCTTACAAGTTTGTTTGGGTGGAGCTTTGGACAGAGAAGAAACATAAGTGCACTGTTCTTGGGAAGGATCAGATTTAACAGCAACATCACTCTTTTGAATGGGATCCTCTAAAAATACTGAAGGAGATTTTGAGCAGGGATCAAATTCAGCATTAACATTCTCCAAACTTTCCTTGATTTGAGATTTTTGAACCTTATCAATGACTCTTTTAGTTGCTATCAAACTTCTTCCATCTTGAGCAAACTCAATAGAAATAGGAGTTTCATCAGTGTTTGTGTCGAATGTTTTGGTCTCAAATGTTTTCTTGTTTGGCTCATTCTTTACAAAACTTACTTCAGTGGAAGTATCAGAAAGTTTCTTATGCTTTTGTGATACAAAATCATTTTCTGTCAATGGAGGAATGTCTCCGAATGAATCCGTTATATTTTCTTGCAGCCGTGCCCCCTTTAGAAGGGAGACGTTGGTCTGTAACGAAGACTGGATTACGTCACCAGTGATGCATTCAGTATTAGCTAAAATTGGAGCTCCTGGAAAACTTATCAAACCAAGTTTAGCAGCATCTGAGAGGTTCATCTGAATGTTTTTGATTTGGTCATTAAACATTCGTTTGCTACTGCTTACCAAACCTTGGGATGTGGCAGCTAACAAGGAGATTCGATTCTTTGTTGAGGCATCATAAACACAAGGGACTTGCTGATCAACAATATGTGAATCGAAGCAATCTTCCAGTGCTGACAATTCTCCTGAATGGGAATCCATTATGACTGAGCATCTGTCTTGGTAACGCTGCTTAATCAGACCCAATATGATGGCCCTGGAAAGTGTTATGTTTTTTTCAAGAGTACTATCTGCAAATTTTCCAGTCTTTCCATTGATCACATTTGATTCAATAGCTTTGTTCAACAGCAGTCTTTCACCAGTTAAGGGATTCAGTACGATGTTTGCTTCACCAGAAATTAAATTACTTTTAACCGCACTTTCTAAATCAAACGTCTTTTTAGAAAACGGAAGTTGGAAAAAACCCTTGTCATCGTTAAACAGTCCGCATCTTATTGCATCTTCAAGATTGATCGTGTGAGATAAAAAATTTAAATAATTTGGATCGAGTGTCACATCACGATTCAACAGTTTGGAAAGAGAGACGGTGCCTGTCAGAAGATTTACTGTGCCATCTTCAATCAATGAATTTAAAGAAAACTTATTTCCATTTGAAATGTCTACCAAGGCTGGTTGAAGGGGATTAATAGAACCGGTTTCAATAGCTTCTCTTAAAGTTACAGATTTTGTTGAAAATGGATCAAAGTAAACTCCTTTGCGTATGTCGTAGAGGCCCAAGATTACAGCATCATAAAAGGACATTCCAGAATAAACTTCGGCTTCATCAGAACACTCCTCATTTCTGGTTGGAGTCTCATCTTCAATGATTATTCTTCCAGATTCATCCCTTAAATATGTTACTTGGACAACCATCTTCATCGACACTGAATCAATCTCTTTATTCTCTTCCACTTTCATTTGATTATTCTTGTCAGGATTTTTCATTTTTAATATCGAAGCAATGTAATCTTCAATCAGACCAAACTCTAATGCCTTTTGTATTGGAATTTCTTCTTTTGTGACTCTATTTAAGACTCTTCCTCCACTCCAATCAATAGTCACTTTGGTATCTCTTGTTACCACAGATTCACTGGACGAATCTTTCCTACTTCTAAGTCCAGATTTTTCTCGTGATTCAACAAAGCCTTTAGAAATGGCCACATCTATGTTAAGAACATCATTGTTTGCAGGGTCAAAATACAAAGTCATGTCTTTGTTCAGTAGTCCCAATTGCAAAGCCTCATTAACAGATATCATGTATCCTGAGATAGGGTTATAGACACCTAGGATGTCCTCTCTTTTCTGTGCAACAATAGCACTCTTGAACAATTCTTGCTGATCGACCATGTGAGTCGTGCCAATGATTAAACCTCTCTCCAAAGCTTCTGGAACCGTAAAATTCTGATTTGTGACGTAATCACAATAAAGACCTCTTTCTTCATTTATTAACCTGCAAGCAACTGCATCGGGAAACGATATGTATTTGCCGGTCTTTGGCTCTTTGACTCCAGTAATTTGAAAGGTTTTTCTTTCCTCCACAATTTCCTCATGGGCCATTTCCTCTCGAGCATCCATCTCATCGTCGATGTGCAAACTAGCAACTTTCTCCTCTCTGGGAATATTCTTTTCCTTCGGTCTGCCCTGAATGACCTTAATAAGTTGTCTATCGATTGCTTCGTTAAGGGTTAAAGTTTCATTTGTCTTCAAGTTATTATAAACTCCAGCTGAGGGATCAAAAATACCCATCTTTATGGCATCTGGTGCATTTAATTCCTTGCCATTGAAGGGATTTATAACAGAACTGATAGTCAGGGCAACTTCTTTAGAAGTCGAAATCTTTTTCAACGAACTTTCATCGGCATCGTCATCACCACCATTTGCGTTAGAGATTTTGACATCTGCCAGCACATGCCCTAGACTTATTGCTTCTGTAATGGGCATAGAAATCTTTTTGATTGGATTAATAAACAAGCCCTTTAGCTGATCTATATATCCCAAGTTTACAGCTTCAATGAGTGTCAATTTTTTCCTTGTTATTGGATCTATAACTCCTGTGAGGGTAAATATTTTGGTCTCTTTGATCAGCTTGTTCCTTTGCATCTCAGTAGCATATGGACTCTCATCTGCAAACACTAGTCCTAGTCTGATAGCATCTCTTATGGGAATTTTAACCACATTACCAGCAAAATCCTTTCCATTGTAAAGTGCATTAGCTTGATCCAAGATACCTCGCTGAACTCCAGTGAAAGCGTCCAGACTCTTCTTTGTCACGGGATCAATAACAGAAGAAATGGCAAAATAAACCCGTTCGACATGTTCAGAAACCGAGGCAGACGGATCCTTGGCTTTTTCTTTGCGCTCAAGACTTTCAGAGACTTTTTCTTCTTTGTCGGATTTGAACTTTACGAAATTATCTTTAATGAGCTGATTGAAACTTGAGACTCCATCCAAACTCGAGAAGAAACCATTAGGATCAAGCAATTTCAGTTTAAAAGCATCCTTCAATTGATAACATTTCAAAGAAGTCGGACAAACGAAGAATGCATCTTCTAGAAAGTTCATTCGTAAGGCATCGCTCAATGACATTTGTTCATTTGTTTCAGGATGAGTGAATATGCCAGAGTCTGGATCAAGAAGGCAATACTGAATGGCTCTACGCAATTCAAGTGGAAATTTGATTTTTCCTGAATAAGCAGAGGCTTCCGTAGATACTAGCGAAAGAAGTTTTTTCTCATGAGTGGAGACGGATTCGAACCCAGAAGCTGTCTTTCTACTATGAAACTCCTGCTTTGTGTGCTTTGTTATTTTCTCCCCACCATCTTTGATTGGTTGAAAGAATTCCTCCATATCCTCAGAGTGCATGTGCTCTTCCTGCGGCGTCGTCTCTCTGGCACCCGACGGCATGACATCAACCATTCCCTGGAAAGAGTGAGTTGGACTTTGATAAAGCGACTTTTCTTCTGTGCTTGTCAATCGGTTCAACTGGGACTTTTCGGCTTGGAAAAGATTCTCCATTGCAGAAGGCACCTCAAAAGAATTGGATGTCTGCAATGTATCTAACTCTGAATGGTAGGTCCTGAATGATGGAGCCAGTTCTTTTTCAGAATCGAGCTGAAAATAAATATAACAATTTCACTGTAACAATAGGAATGATTGGTCTAATGATAGCTTATATTATCTGGAAGCATTAAAAATTGTTTAAGCCTGACAATATAAGATCAATATAAGATTAGGTCAAATATTATAAGAAATAAAGTGTTTTTTAAGTATAATATCCTTTGCTATATTTAAACATCAAAAGCCCGTCTTCTTCTCATTCATGGATGGAATAATAATATTAATAATAATTAATAAATCAAAATACTAATCTATGAAGAGTAGTGATAGCAGGTTGTTGGATCAAGAAATTAGTATCCATGCAGTCAAAGTTGTATGGATGTAAGCCTATTTCTATAAATTATTGCTAATCTTTGGCAACAGACTTAATACCATCCTTACCACAAATGAACATTTGAGCTTCTCCAAGATAGGTTTCCTAGAAGAAAGATTTGTTTTCAAAGCATCCAACAGGAAGGCATATCTGTCATTGAGTGACTTCATCTCCTCACTAACAGATTCTCTTGGGATGTGATGGCCGTATGCATCAGCTCTACCTAGATTCTTCATCAGCTGCTCAACCTCATTTTCATGCATCTGAATAGATAATAGATAATAATTTAGAACTAATATTAAAACATAAATATTTAATAAGAACAATAAAAACTAATGATTGATATAAAAAGTAATAAATGCTAATAATATTATGCTATTATTAGTAATTAACATTGTATTTAATATTATTAAGGATTGATTTCTAGTGACTGAAATTAAATGAAATGCATGTAAATTAATAATAACCAGTCATTATAATAAGGACTGATAATGATCTCTACTTAACAATTGAAATCAACTACAGAGCTTTAAGAAAGTGTGAACAAATAGCTGTCATAGGAAGCAGGATGAGGATGATAATAATGAACATGTTGCACATGAGGATGATAACAATGAATATGTTGCACATGAGGATGATAATAATGAACATGTTGCACATGAGGATGATAATAATAATGAACATGTTGCACATGAGGATGATAATAATGAACATGTTGCACATGAGGATGATAATAATGAACATGTTGCACATGAGGATGATAATAATGAACATGTTGCACATGAGGATGATAATAATGAACATGTTGCACATGTTTGTTGTCCTACCTTGACTTCCTTTAAAAATAATCCAGAACATTTGTTTAAGCTTTCCATTTTCAAACGAAATGATTTCACGTTTTTAAAAAGTGACTGAAAATTAAATTTTAAATTAATTAATTAATTAATAATTAATAGAAGAATTAATAGAATTCTATCAATTAATAGAATTCATTGCAATAAAATCCGGTTAAATGCTGAAAGACGTGCAAAAATTAGCTTAAAATAATATTAACGACAAACCGATATTGATAACTAGTTAACAATAATTCATCGTATATTGTGAGAAGTGAGTTCGTAATGTTGTAATAGGATTTCATGCATAAAAATTAAGTTGAAATTTCAAAATATTTCTCACAATTAAATTCTCAGTCGACTTGACCAAATCCATGGTTGGATCTTGGCTAATTTTATTATAGGAGTTCTCGTAGTCGGAAAGGATGCTGTTCGCTTTTCTTTCTTCTGTTTTGTAAGCAGTCAAATGTTCATAGGCCTGATCAGTGCCTGATTTTCTGAAATTGAGAAAATAAAAATACATAAAAATTTATGTTTGCACGGTCAAATGAAATTTAAATAACTATCAAAATAATAAGCCAGTTTAATATTAATTTTCTTTATGTTTAACATAATATATGTAACATAATATACATAATAAATGATGAATTCTAACTTTTACCATCAACCTAGGCCGAGTAATAATACTTGCCTTGGCCTTAAAAACAAAAAAAATCTTAAAATCCTATCAAACCTCTGAATAATTTTCTGTTGCAACTCATCCCAGCGATGTCTTAAGTTGCTCAGATCCTTAAACATGCTTTGACTGTCACTGTACAAGACACCTCCAGTAGAGTAGGGTTTTGAACTCAACTGCTTGAGGTATTTTGATGTCATTTCCAGATTATTGAGATCTTGATTTTGCAGAAATTCATTTTTGAGCACCTGTCATATCATAGATTTACTAAATCTTCACAATCAAAAGAATGATGATTTTAATATTTTTTTTTGTGTGTAATAATATTCAACCTGAAAGTGACGTCTTATTTCATCAACTTGAGCCGCATTTGACGGAAGAGTCGAATACTTTGCAAAAGAATCTTCTACGTCAAGCAAATATTTTTCAACCTTAGACTTCCCCAGCATGAATTCTGCTGTCAATTCCAGCCTTGGCAAAAAAAAAAGTTAAAAAAAGTTCACCACAAGAAAGGATCAACTTAAAAGAAACTGTGTTTCAAACCTCTTTGTCAAAGTTCTTTGCATTTGTGAAACAGAATGAAACTTTTCCTGTAATTTGATGAGTATCTCTTCAATAGTTGCTGTCCTCTGAGATGAAGTCATGCTGTTGTATTTCTGTTTGCCAACTTCCAAGTCATCTTTAATCTCTCCCAATCTTGCCTCCATGTTCTGTAAATTATTGTCTCTTGTCTCCAAAGTTCCAAATATTTTTCATAATTCAACAAATAAGTGCAGATGAAATAAATAAAAATAAAAATATATTATAAAATAAAATGAAATGGCTTGATTGATTGATTGGTCAATTGATTGATTCCTTTCTTGTTTGCTTGATTTATTAATTTCGTTTTTCCCTATTTATTATTTATTTTTTAATTTATAAAAAGATCTGTCAGTTTGGTTTCTTTTTATTTTTTTGGTTTCTTAAATAAAATGAAATGGCTTGAGTTCACAGCGGGAATCACGCAATGGCCACTCACTGTTGCCTGTTTCTTGGCAATCTCAAGCTGTTCACCAGATGGATAGAATGATGTCTGAGATCTTAAGCTGATTTCATGTTCCAAAGCATCAATTGTTTGCATCAGTTTCCCAAAATCATTCAAAAGAATGACAGAAGTGTTTGGCTTTGAATCTTTAACATTGAAATCATAAATTACTGATGTTGCAGATATACATTTGACTATGTATTGAAATGTTATTTAAAGTAAAAGATATTAAATTTAAAAAAAAATGCTTTTCAGAAAATGAAGAAATTACAAGTGAGGTTGACTCTCTGATCAAAGTCATCGAGTGCTTGCTGGCAGACGTCAAAATCCCGCCGAAAAGACTCGTAAGCGTGACCGCCTCTTTCGGCATTCATCAGGTAATCATTGCTTTCGGTCAAGTTCTTCCTCAGTAATGACCTTTTTTCCAATGGTATTTCTTGATACTGTCAGAAACAATAATTTTTTTTAGACAATAATTCTATTATTATAATCTATAATTAATATAATTAATATTATTAATAATTATTATATTATTATCATCTATTATTATTATTATTATTATAATTCGATTATATATTTTTTATTATAAAAAGTAAGAATTTGAAAATTTCTAAGCTTCTAGTAGAACATCCTTAAATTTTTAATTCTAGGCTTTACCTTCATTGCATTCAGAGATTTTATCTGTTGAATCAGGTGGATTGCCAGGCACTTGTACATCTTTGATAGTACATTATCCATCTTATCAGTAAGTTCAACATAATTCTTCTTCAGTCTAAAATAAAACAAGTCCCATTCCATCAAGGAATGCCAATATTGCAATTTTGTAAAATATTGAAAACATGATGTGCCAATTAATTTTCTGAAAAAAAGTTCCATAATTATGGTAATTCATCTGCTACACAAAGTGCCATAATTACAATTTCATATTTAGAAGCAGCTGGTGTACTATATCTTTACAATAACCATCTTAGCTGCCTTTTCTGGAAGAAAACAAATAGTGGTTGCTTTGAAAATGCAGATAATAATAAAAGCACAACAACAACCTTGAGGCAGCAGCAGACGTCTCATCTTCAGGTGAGCAGACGATGAAACAAAGAGAGGGAAGAATTCCTTCAAGACCTTCAGAATTCCTAACTTTCCACTTTGAAGACAATGAACTGCTCAACAGGGTGCACTTTTCTCCCTCAGATATTGAAAACTGGAATATAAAAAGAAAATTATCTCCAAAAACATGGAAATTTGTTCAAAAATATATTTAATTACTTAATTATAAAGTACAAGATAATTTAAATAATTCAATTTAAGTAATTCAATGCTTTATTCAGGTTTGAACATTAGATGAAATAAACTACAAACAGTAGACATTGTGATTATATTTCACTTTCAGGCCAATATAAACATAAATAGCCTTTAAATTGAAAATTAAAATCATAACAAAACATAAAAAATAAAAAATAATAATAATAATAATAAGTCTCGACCTACATTTGAAAGCTTATAGGAGCAGAGAGCCTTGATGACTGAGTTTGGAGCAAGACTCTTTGAAGAGATTTTTATGGAAGGAACTTCTTTTGACCGTCGACAGATGGAGTCAACAACTTCCCCGTAATGTTCCGTTGTTTTTTTAACCTCCTTTGAAAATGAAAACATGAAGCGTTACAAATGCAGATGATTAACATTTCAAGGCTTATCAATATTCAATACTTTGTTTTAATTATTCAAAGCCTGCATAAATTATGTATAAATATCAAGTGATTGAAAGTGTAGCACAAAATGGAATAAACACACCATAGATATATTTTAATAATTTCACTGCATTATATTTATTTTTAATTATTTATGTTTGCTAATGTTTAATCGTTAGCAGTTGATGTCGTTATTGTCAAGTAGTGCGATAAATATTTATTCATTTTATTTATTTTTAGCATTTAAAGACAAGAATCAATATTTAAATAAATATATAAATAAATAAATATTCAATTTTATTTATTTTAAGCATTTAGAGACAAGAATTAATATTTAAATAAATATATAAATAAATAAATGTTTACATAAATATATAAATAAATAAATACTTATTCATTTTATTTATTTTTAAGTATTTAAAGACAAGAATCAAAATGTACCGTCAACACATCAACAATCTTCTGGGCCTCATCAGCACTTGTAACCTGCTTCTCAGACAATCCATCAATCAGATTCAACTGCTTCACCAGCCAACCATCAGTCTCTGCCAACTCACTGTGGAACTGTTAAAAGTTACTGAAGTATTACTGGCTCAGAATATAAAATATATTTACGTTTATTGAGTTTAAAATATATTTACATTTATTGAGTTTAAAATATATTTATATTTATTGAGTTTAAAATAAACAAGTCTAAATACAATGGTTTGAATGTATTGCATTGAATAACATTAAGAATGATGTTGTGACACTAGGCTTTGAGTGCCATTTTTCTTTTATTTGTGTGTTGTTCATTCATTACATTTATTTATATTGTGATTATGATTATGATTACATGGCTACCTATGTACATATAAGTAAAAGTAAATGGATCAAATTAAAACCTGTTTGTAGGACTTGATGTTTCTAATGTGAATCTCCATGCAATGAGAGAGCTGAACTAACCAAGCCGTTTGAACTTGAAGAAGATTGCAGAAAAACTGCAGAAAATGATGTCAATAGTAATAATACATAATAAAGTTTTAACAATGACAGCCCAAAATGTTATCCTCAGCCACAAGTGTTTTTATTGAGCCATCAATAAATCAAATGATAAGGAAAACAATAGCTCCAAATTGGCATTTTGGGACATAACAAGCTGAAACAACAATTGAGCATTAGGTCTGCAATGCCTGGCTGGCAGTTAACATTTCATTAAATTGCTAAGGCAATAGTAATTCCAACAGAATTAAACAGAATAATTGATTATTAACAATTTAATTGTTAATAGAAACATTTTGAGCAATTATGGTAACTCTCGGTTAACGTGGAAATGATAAAAAGATAAAGAAAAGAAACAATGTTATCACCTGAATGGTATGTGAGGCAGGATGTTGGTCACGCAAGAGATTGTCACCTCTCTCCAGCAGTGATGCATGTTTGTCGTCACGTCCCTTCAGGTCCCTTCCAAAAGCCTGAACAGAAATGGCCAGATATTTAGGTGTTATTTAGGTATTTTTGTGGTTTTATTAATAAAAGAGGAAAATATTTCTTAGATACCAGACCTCCATCACATCTTATTTAGATCGTGTGTGCCTTCAAAACAACTAAGAATAGTTTGAAGCTGTTTAATGTGCCAGACATGAATTTTTAAAAATCACAAGTTTTTTCAGATGATATCTACTGACAGATCATCATTGTCATCATCATCATCAATACTCCCACCACCATCGTAACCGTCGTCGTCATCATCATCATAATCATCTTGTCACTGCTTCCATATTGATTTCAAGTGTTCAAACATGACAATATTTTCAGTTATTAACTTACAATTGCACATGAAATTGTTCCAAATTTCAATAAAGACAAATTAAATGATTGATTATAAATGCTTTTTTGAGTTTCCTAACATTTTTTGGTGAAATTGTATAAATGATTTTGAAACTCAATCACATGTTCCAATATCATTATTATTATCATCGATATCATTCAAATATTATTATTATTATCAATATCATTCAGAAGTGAAAGATAACTGATGTGCATAAATAAATCATTTAGTTTAAAAAATTGAACAAAACTACACCACCTACAATGTACAATCAATGTTCCTCAGCATCATAAACAATGTGATAAGGCAGTGGAAAAAAATCGTCCCATTTATTTCAATGTCAGTGCACTTATCGTTATCATTAATGCATTAATCAATCAGTAATATTACTTGTCTTTCTTTTAGCAATCATTCTTAAGCTTTAATAATAAGTTATCAATATTTACTTCAAATGAATCTAAACTCACTTGGAATTTGTCCATTCCCTCTTCTGCAATTTCAGCAGACGACACGCAGTCGGATGTTCTTCCTTCCTTCTCCTTCAACCATTCCAACTCCGAGCTGACGTCCTTCAGGAATGAAACCAAGGATCGGAGGTTGGCCAGACGAAAGTTTGAGGTGCTCTGAACGTTTCAAGAATTCATGGACTTTTATTTATTTATTTAATTATTTTATTTAATTATTTTTCTTTATTTATTTTTCTTTCTTTCTTTATTTTTATTTATTTATTTTTCTTTATTTATTTATTTATTTTAATTTACATTTTCAACATTTAAAATCAAAAACAGGAAAACTGATATAAAAAATGTTCATAATTAAATGGGAACATTTAAAAATAAGTGAACTTATTTTTCTAATTAAACATTGTTGAAAATAATGTCCTGCCTGAAGTTGGATGTACAAAAGCTCCAGTTGAGAAAGTTGCTTGTTGTAGAGAGAATGTTGTGCAAGGGGAACATTTTTCTGCAATTAAATAGAAATTATTAAAATTATTAATCATAATCAAAAATAATTCTTAAATTATAGAAAATATTCCCCATTATTCTTTTAAAATTTCTGATAAACAATGCAACCTTTGCATTAATGCATTCCTGAATGGAGGACTGATAGTCTTTGATGTCCAAGTGCCATTTTTTCTGCAATTCCAAGCAATCAAATGATGATCTCAAATCACTTCCATATCCTGCCTTCTCCATTTCTCTCTGAAAAAAATGTGTTTTGTATTTAAACTGAATTTTTGCTCAAAAATTTTCAGAAATCCACTCCGAACAATGGCAATAGCCCAATCTATCAATACTAATATTATTATTATTGTTTATGCTATCATCATCATAACCACCACCACCATCTAGAGATGTATGCATTACATCAGTAAATTTATAAATCTCAAGTTTGAGAATTTCAATGACATTTTAAAATAATTTAATGTTTAAAAGAGATTTTATTGTTTTTATTTTATTTCATTTATTTTTGTGCAGATAAAAAAAATTCCACCTCCTTCTCTTTCAGCCATCGGAAGCAGTCCTGCAATTGGTCGGACAGGAACCCAGCAGAGCCTTCGTGCAGAGAAGCGTCTGATGAATTTCCAGATTCCATGTGGTTCACCAATGCATCCTTATTCTTTGAATATCTCTTCCTCAGTGATTGGATGCTGCAATGCATGCTATTTGTTCATGCGGTCCCAAATCTTATCGGACATATGAATGGTCGAATGATGCTTTGCATGATCGGCGTTGCTTACGTAGGCACCTAATATTTCTTATGGGTCCACATGTTTAATCCAAACTGGAATCTATTTGGTAACTTAGTTCTTAAACAAAGATTTTTTTTACTAAATAAAATGATTTAAATAAATAAATAAATTTTAAATAAAATGGTTTAATTTATCAGTTTATTATTTATATTAAAGTCCAATTCCAATTCCATGACAACTGACTTTTTGGCCATTAAACTCAGATCCTGATGTCCTCCCTGCTGGAGTTTCTGAAGATCGGTGAAGAGTACTTGGAAGGAATCTTCGATGTTGCTTTGGAGCTGCTTTAGGTTGGTCAGTGCAGATTTTGAACTGTAGCCCCATTTTTTCATAGTCTTTAGGAAAATGTTTATAATAGGCATGTGTGCAATATAATAAAGTAGATAAAAATACATATGTATTTATGATATAATGACCAATAAAAATTAATATTAATGTTATTTCATTAGGTAACCTTTTATTATTACCTGATTCAGACAATATCAAAGACTTTAATCTATTAAATCTAAATTAATTTAATTAATCTAATTTAATTAAATTAATCTAATTAATTTAGTAAATCTAAATTAATATAGAACTCCAATTCAAACCAACCGTCATTTTAGCTTCCATGTTGTCCAGAAGATCCTGGCATTTATTGCATTCCCAACGTACTCTATCAACTAAGTTATCCATTTTCTGAAGCCTATTTAAAACAAATTTATAGCAAAATTATTTAGTTTATTTTTTTACAAATCAACGTAATTTTTACATAATTAAGGTTAAAAAAAAAATAATCTTACCTTGTGAGTTCTATCTGAATGGCAGAATCTCTTTCTTGTAGTGCCATGACAAATTCATTCCATAATTTGTTAACTTCATTGATGTGTTGTTCTGCTTTTATAGGAATATGTCTTGTGTTCTGAAAATATTTCAAAGATCTCAAGCAGAGAATACTCAAGACTTATAACCAATTGACGTATCTTTTAAAAAGATTTTTTTAAATTTTAGTTAATTATTTTTAAAATATCACTCATTCTCAAACCTGAAGATCATCAAAGATGTTGGTAATGAGGTATCTTTCTTGGGACTTTTGGGAAACATCTTTGATTCGAAATCTTTCAAAATCTTGAGCAACATCCTTGAATGGTTGATAATAAAAAAAAAATAAATAAATAAAAAGTTTGATAAATTCAAACTGCCCACATCAAGTGTCATTTTGGAGTGCTTGTCATAAAAGGAGTTTGTGTGCTACGCAAACATCCTACAATTTGTTTGCCATGTCACCGTTGGTGGGACTAAAGTGTGAAATTGCTTTACTTTACTTAACAGATGGCAACATGTGATAACAGTACCACTTAATAACCAGTACCACTTAATTATAAGTAGCCATTCATTAGTCACACTTGTTGATTGGTTTTCACAATCAATGAGAATACAATCGAAAGCAGACTTTCATGTTTTCAGTCTGTACAATCTAATTCTTATTGTTAAACTTTGCTGATTTTATCGACAATGAATAAGATCTAATCAATCAACAGACAAATCTTCAGACTGACCTTCATCTCTGAAAGAGTTTGTGGAAAATTTCTCTGCGAGAGATCGAGTATAGCATCTCTGAGCCATCTCATGAGTTTTTGAGACAAATTAAGATATTCATTCCATTTTAAGTTTGGATTCTGTCAAAGATTTCACAATTTCAGTAATTTCAAATAACTTAAATAAAAATCAAACAAAAAAATGCAAAATTTGAAACATCAAAACAATGCTTGTCATTCAAAATTTAAGGCTCAGAATATTTATTTTATTTTATTTAATTCTCTAAAACATGAGTAAAATAAAATATTATCAGTGTTAATTTTAAAGCATATACTAATGAAATAAGATGATACAAGTGAATAAACAAAGTTTATAAACAAGTTTGAATCAATAAACAATTCAAATCATTAAAAATAAAAGGCATTCAAAAATCTCAATAATAATTTATGCATGAAGGTTAAAAAGGTTTCAAAGATCTTTTTTTTTAATTTAAAAACAGAAGCATATATTTCATATGAAATAAATCAAATAAAATATTTATCTTAAATTTATCAGGAATACAAACATAACAAGAAACATACAATCTCCCTGGAGGGACTCAGTGCAAACGTTGGTGTTGAACATCCTGAGGATGAAGATATTCTCGTGGTTCTTTCTTCGTGCCTTGTTTGATACTCTGACATTCATCAAATATTTCATTATTTTTAAATTGTTTAAATTGTTGTTATTTGGGGAAAATGGCTTTAAAAAAAAAGCTGATAAAGTAGGCAATTCAAATAATTATCTGCAAGACTGCCATAATCATTTTAAAAACACAGAGCAACATTAACTAACCTCTACTGTAAACACCTTGTTTTGGTAGAGTATGATCACTTCTGTAAGCCATTTGAGCCTTAAAGGGTAAATTCAAATTGACATGACTAACTCTTCTTGTTTTGTTTTACATATGTTACATGACTATATAATCTAACAAAAATTTAATGACTACAGTACGAAAAGAATCCGTCATTGCTTCAAATCAATCCCGACATCATAGCAGCTACTTATGGATATGATGATTGATCTAACAGCAAAAATAAAAATAAAAAAGCTATGTGAGTAATAAACGCTTCAATAAGCTCAACTAGGAAACACAACGTTTTACCTGATAGGTATGCTTTTGCAACTCGTCAGCTAATCTCCGAAACGAAACGTCCTAGCAGGAAAATTTCAAACGAACATCAACGAATGTAAGAGTTGATAAATTTTCTGGAATGTGATCATTAAAACGGAGGAAACGGCCGAGCACTGAATAGGTATGCACGCTCACTTGGGTGCACAACAACATAATAGCGCATGTTTGTGTAGGCCGTCTGCAGCATTATCACGAGCCAATAACTCCTTCCGACAGCATAAACAAGTACCAGGCCAGCGGCTCGAAGGCACCAAACTATACTATGGCAGGGACTAGTTGTCTTTTAAAAAAAAAATATAGGAGAGTCCACTTTCGGTTTTAGCAATAGGCAATTATCTTCGCGATTCTTCTTATGCGAGCTCATTTCCTTTGAGTTATTGATATGGAAACGCGTATTAAGTAGCTGTTTAAGATATCCATGGTTGTGAGATATCGGTATAGCATTGACCTGAATGTGTAAATATGCTTACGATAATTAAGCATCATGAAAAGACTTGGGATATGTCCAACAATACAACAGAGCTAAAGACTTTTTTCGTCTTTAAGTCAAAAATTGCTGCCCTCACAAAGCCTTAAAAGCAAGACAACGTGTTTTAAAATTTTGTGCCATTGTTGGTTTAACAATATGATGTGCAAACGCTAAGAATTGATTGCTTCCATAAATCTAAAATTAGCTTTTAAGGCTTTAAATCATGAAATAGTATTCTTGTGAAGACTTGAATTCATAAACCACTCAATTAATCAATAAGTTTGAAAGATGAGCAATTAAATGAATGTCAATTCAGCCATTAAATTATCCTTAACGTTGTTTCTTATCAGAAATCATCGCTCCTTTCAAAAGAATTACTCAATATTCCGCATTCAGCAAGCACGTTCTATGTGCAAAAATTTAAGTTTGCTATCTCTCCAATGGGAACACTTGAAATTTAAATTTGGATGAGTTTAATAAGACAAAATTCTGTCGAAGATATTTTCTGAGCTTGCACAAGATCTTAACTTCTTAATCATCCAGTATCTAGATTCTAGAAGCATCGAGCTAAAAAAAAAAGGTCATTGATTGTGTCCGATTTCCAATGCCCTGGATGAAGAAAATTGCTAAGCAAAATGCATTGTTCACGTTTGTTTTTCACGATGCCTTATTTATGTTAATATGAAAAAAGAAAGCAAAGCCAGATTCTAAAAAAAAACGCTGCGCCGGAAGTGGTGTACTATGTATCTTATGCAGGCTTTTTGGTTCGTGAGCACAGCACACAGTGATTCGCCAGAGCTCATCATTTTTAAGAATTTAATTTACATTAAACTTGCGATATCCTCATAAATTAAAATAAACTACCCTAAATTGAATTTACGAGGCAACTTCTTTCTTAAGACAAGCTAGGAATATCTTGAACCACATTTGCAAACAATGATTTACATCAAGCCATTTGGTGGCCAATTCTTATCAGCGGCCAATGACAGTTTGGGTTTGAAAATTGACTGTAAGAACTTGTTCTCAATATATTGCACATTTCAGTAATGCTGTGTTTCGACGATATGCCCAGAATATGGATGAAAAAGAATTTAATGTACCTACAGGATGCTTCTAAAATTTAAGAGAGGCCAGTATGGTTGCTCCCCCATCTGGTGTCTTTTCGCTAACAATTTTCCCTCTTAAAAACTTGATCCACCACATAAAAAAAACTTTCGCCCATGTTTGTGAAATTTCATTAGATTTCCTTTAATGGTTTAGGCTTATTTCTTTAATTAATTGAAAAATAATAATATTGCACTCTGCCCATCCCACTACTAAAGAATAAGAGGAATAAGAAATACGAACATGTTTAAGCCATCGAATCTTTTTTTGTGAAGACAAAAATTCAATACAAACTTCATTTAGTTTCCCACATAAAGACAGTTGTAAACATGAATGTTTTTATTGTAAGTTACTATAGCCATTCAGCAATTAGTTGAAACAACCACCTCATGATGTAATTAAGTGCTTATGTTATAATATGTATATCATATAACAAATTATTGAAACCATGATTTAAACTACTTGAGGATCAATCAATCACTCAAGTTTAAATCTGTAATGGTGGGCATGTGTGAAGCTCAATACCACAACAGAAAAGTTCATTGAAGATATGGCTACACAAAGTTGGTTTAAAAATTTCAAGACAATTATTACAGCACCAATTGCAATATTAGGTGGGAAAAACACATGGTAAAATGTTTTTAAAGACATTGATACCTTTTGGCTTAGTATGTGCTGTATGGGATAAATTGCATGAAAGCAGATTTAAGGAGCAGGTAATATGATGTTATTAGACAAAGGCATATTGTTAATGATATCTGAGTGGATATAACCACACCATATGGTAAAATAAATAATTAAAAGATGCAAGACATCGATACACAATACTGGTCCTAAAGCAACAAAATGACAAATTAATATTCAAAGACTTGTTAAAATTAAAATAAATTTATTGAGAACTAGTTAAAATCTTTGACTTGTCCACAGTGAACTGAATGGCATCTGCAGCAGGCCTCATTCTCAGGTAATAAGAGCCTGTTTTCAGACCCTGTTAACATAAAACTTCTTAGAGAAATTATTCCAAAAAATTATTTCCAAATAAAATAATAAGCATTCGACCTTCTTCCAAGCATAGAAGTGCATGCTGCACAGTTTCTCGTAGGTTGGTTCGGCAAGGAAAAGATTCATGCTTTGACTTTGGTCGACGTAAGGACTTCGTTCCACGGCCATGTCGATGATTACCTTCTGGGAAATCTCCCATACGGTCTTAAATCTCTCCTTCACGTCATCTGGAAGTCCTTCTATATTCTATATGGCAAGGATTAACAAAGTGGCATAAGTTAATAAAAATATTACTTAACAATTGACTTAAAATGCAACGACTTAAGTCTTAAAATTTGGTTAAACATTAGATTCATCTAATTATTCATGGTATCATTAGCATTGCTTAATCATTAATATTAATGTATTGTACTCATTATGTTAAACATGACTTCCAATGGAAACAAACCTGCACAGAACCCCGGTGAGCCAATAGCTGCAAGCGAACGGATTCGTTCCAAAGTCCGAGCTCCACCAATTGTCGGATGAGATGTGGATTTACAACCTGCATGAAAAGAGGAATGAATAATTGAAATGTAATTATTTCACCCATTGCACTTCAATACTCATGCTAGTATAACAATACAATTAATCCTAACCTGGTACTCTCCTGAATAAACTCTCCTTGTAAAGACATTGCTGGTGTAAGGTTCAAAGCATTCGCAGTTTCCAAATATCTGTGACGTGGAACTTGTCGGCATCAGTCCAATGAGTTGGCTGTTTCTCAGACCATATCTGCCATAATAAGGCATTGCCTTTGTTACTAATAATCTCATAGGAGCTCAATAATTTTAACAATATCTTTCAAATATCTTGCTTTGATCACATACTTTGATATGTTATAAATGATATTTTATAAATTTTAATATTAATAAAAGAGAAAAAAATCATTACTTCACTATATCTTCTTTCAATTGCTTCCAATCATATCTTGATGAAGGCTCCACATTCCACAAGTCCATCTGAAGTATCTGAAAAACATATCAAGCTATAGCTATTTTCTAAAATAGTCTCAAAGTCTAAAATGTCTTTAAGAAACTGAGCACACAACATGATACCAACTCCTTTACTAGCTGGGGATCCAGGAAAAGAGGGATGTGGCCCATCCTTTTTAGCAAGTTCAAGACTGGTTTTTAGGGCAGAATAATATATTGTCTCGAAAATGTCCTTGTTGACTTTTCTCGACTCCGGACCACCAAAGGACATCTTCATGAGTTGAAAAACATCGGCCAGACCCTGAACTCCAACTGCCATTGGTCTATGCTTCAGATTCGTCTCCCTGGCCTTTAAAATCGAAAAGAAAAAGAAAATTTGAAAATGTCTCAAAAAAGCTACAGAGTTCATAAAGTATTCAGAGTGATAAAAATTGTAATTGTTCCTCATCCTAAACATATTGCATTTTTGACATAAAAGCCAAAGATGTCCATTATTACTTATTACAAGTAGATTAAAATAATAATTTAATTACTTAATTAGCTATGCAAATAAAAAAATTTATAGGAAGACTAAGGAAATATTTGAACCTCTTCCATCGGATATCCATTGATGTCAACAATCTTGTTCAAATTCTTAACAAGAACGCTTGTTACATATTCAAGTTTTTCAAAATCAAAAGACAGATCTTCTTTTACACAGCGATTCAAAGCCAACGATGCAACATTGCAAGTGGCCACCTGTGCAAATAAATATAAAAATACTTTAAAATTAGAGAGCAGTAATGATGAATCATTCATTTTCTAATCATCATTCATTTCCTAGGCATTTATCATAAAGTGAAAATGTTCTGGGATAACGTTGATGAATATGGTGAAAAAATAACCTAACTCTAACCCTGAAAGTTATTAAAAAGACAACGGTATCTTAAATTACCTCGTTAGGATCACAAAACTGAAGAATCTCAGCACAGGGGTTACTGGTGGCCAAGGTACCCAAATGCTTCTGGTTGCTCTTGGCATTGCAGGCATCTTTATACAAGAGATAAGGCATGCCTGTCTCAGTCTGAGCAATGCATATTTCTTCCCACAGTTTTCGGGCTTTAATTGTCTGCCTACCCATGCCCTTCCTTTCATACCTTTGATCAAGAAAATGCATGCAAGAAGATCAGTATTTTATATAGATCAGCATAGCAGTTTATGTTGCGTGATTATATTAGCATCAAGTAAAATAAGTTTAAAATTATAAAAGAGGAACAAATAGTTATTTTAATAATGGTTGTATAAGTTATATAAGGAACATTGCTACGTACATCATGCCAAATCTTTAGTGGCAACAACACGAAAATTTATTACAAGTTTGTTGCATTAACAGTTGAGTATCAGAAATAAATTCAAAAACAAAACTTAGGCAACTAACTCTTGGTAGAGTTTCTCAAATTCTTCACCCCAGACGAGGTCAAGCCCAGGGCAATCATCAGGGGTCATGAGCGTCCACTTATCATCATCTTCAACTCTCTTCATGAAAAGGTCGGGGACCCAAAGACCATAAAACATGTCCCGAGCCCTTTGTTCATCCTTTCCATTGTTCTTGCGAAGATTCAGAAACCCCAAAATGTCAGCATGCCATGGCTCCAAATACACTGAAAAGGCTGCAGGTCTCTGAAATACATTAAATTATAAAATATAAAATCAACTAATCGTTATTTGATAGAAATAACAAACACAGAATTTATATTTGTAATAATGACAAAGAACTAATTGTTTAATTTGAAGGATTGATTTTCCTTTTAATTTAATAAATTTCTATGCATCAGAATAAATTTTAATTTCATAATTAATAGTCCCCAACAAATCACCTCTTAAATTATTATGTATTTGCTTTCATCATAAAACCATTTAAAACCATTTATCATCCTTATTTCAGTCATGGCAACAGTTGCCAAGCAATAACCTTATTTCCACCTTGAGTTATGAATCTGGCTGTATCATTGAACACTTTCAACATTGGAACCAATCCATTTGCCACACCATGGATCTGACGTGTAGAAAACATGTTCTCTAAGCTCAATTTTATTAGTTAGGGAAGTTAGCAATGTCATAGAAAAGTTGTAGCAGAGAAAGTTATAATTGCAACATCCACTAAAATATTCATTAACCAAAGAATCCCTTAAATAGTAATAATAATCTAGCAGAAAAATAACAAAATCTGACTGAAATAGTTTTAAATCATTCTAAGTTTAACGTGATGACTTTTGAAAGTATTTGTCTGAAATCATCAATGGAACCACTCACGCCGTGGATGGTCGAACCGGCAGCTCTGACGGAATGCACCGCGACTCCGAGACCCGAAGCTCCTCTGGATATGAGGGCGCATCTCTTGATGGTTTCGTAGATGCCATCCACACTATCCTCTTTTATGGTCAACAGGTAACAACTGGAGATATCATAGAATAACTAAAGATAACAGACAGCAGTTGGAGATAACATGTAAAAACTGCAAATAACTCTCAAGAGAATCTTATCTCTTACTATGAAAATTTTGATTCCTTATAGAATGCCTCATGTTTTTAAAATATGCAAAAGATGGAATGATGAACATATAACTAAATCACATTAATTAAGGATAATGAATACCTATTAGGCCTGTACCTTAATGTTATAAGAAAAGATGAGCCCATACAATATCAAATAAACTCCAAAACAAGTGAAAACCACAAAAAAATAATTCCATAAATAAACAAAACAAATTGAAATCAAATTTGCACAACTTTCATCTCCAGAACACACCTGCACATGTTGGCATTCAACGTTCCTGCATTGAAGAGTGTGGGACTGGCATGGGTAAAATATCTTCCAGACATTAACCTATAAGACTGAAACATGAAACATGAATATTTTAATTAATTACAAAAATAAATAAAAGATTACCTATAGAATGTAACTATACAAAAACTGCAATATATGAAAGACACCTCAAAAGCATCTTCAAGATTTTCTCCATGAATTGCCAAAGCAACTCTCATGAACATGTGCTGTGGTCTCTCAACTATTTTGTTATCAACTTTCAACAAATAAGACTTTTCCAAAGTCTGTGGATAAAATGGCATTGAGTTTGATTTATATCATAAGACAAATATATAAAAATTATAAGATATAAAACAAATATATAAAAATTATAAGATATAAGACAAATATATAAAAATCATAAGACAAATTGTATCCATGCTCATAGATTTATGCATAGAACTTTGCCTTACTTTGAATCCAAAGTAAGTGATGTCCAAATCTTGGTCAAAATTTATAACAGAATTGATTTGTTCTGAATTCTCTTTGACAACTTGATGAAAATGTGTTGAGACCAACGGTTGATGAAGTTTGGTCAGTGGATGTAGGTGACCATAAAGATCTTCAACAACATCTAAATTTGATAAGAACTTGAATGATGACTTGACTTTATTTTTATGATTTATGATAGCTTTGTAATAATAAAAGAATATAAAAACATATAAACCAACCACTAAATTTGCTTTTTGTGTTTTTATGTAGATTTGTTACTGCAATCCTTCCAGCAAGTAAGGCATAATCAGGATGCTTTGTGGTCATTGAAGCACATACTTCAGCTACCAGAATGTCTAGATCTCCACTTAAGATCTTTGATGTCAACCCTTCATTCACTTTCTCAACTACTTCAGCCTTTATGTGGAAAATCAACTATTTAATTCCTATTTATGGAATATCTAAACGTATTGTACTAACCAGGTCGATGTATTTCATGTTTAAGCCAAAACAGACCTTTTCAAGTCTGTTTGCCAGTTTATCATGATCAAATTCTTCCATTTTACCTAAAGTGACAAAATGACAAGAGTGAAAATAAAAATATATTAATAAAAAAAAGCATCTTTTTGCAGTACCTTTTTTCAATACTATCTTAGGAACCTTTGTTTGAGATTTTATTTCTACGAGTGACGTTCTCTGTTTTGAATCGAACTTCATTGTACCGCAATATAATAAACAACTCCTCGAAAACTTCAGTAGAATTAATAACATTAAACGCCATTCTGTTTGCCTTATATAAGTCTCACAAACGTGCTACAGCGTAAATTCATGGACACTTTCGGAGAAACCGACTGTTTCTCATGTTCCAATGTTCCCAGGTCAACAAAACATGTGACAAAAAACAAGCGACACTTTAAAAGTTTCCTAATCATAACATGCACTTTAAATTCTTACAACCACAGCCTCTAAAATGATTAAAACAAAATCTTTTAATGATTTAATGAAATTTAATGAAAAGGTTATAAACAAAATTTCATCACTTCTCCATGGTTTTTCGTTTACGTTTTAAGGCTTCTGACTAGTGAGATGACTTTTGCAAGTGATTTGACCAGTTATCACATGTATTTAACTTACAACAATAAAAGATAAAGTAAACTAATATATCATTATAAGAACAACTTAGCGGCTATCAGGCCTCAAGTGATTGTGTGGCTTACACTACTCATTGGACATCAAAAAACACATTTGATGCCGACGTTCAGGAGCCTTCATTCCCCGAGTTTCCGTGTTTTTACCTTACATTTTTTGTGAATGACGCCATCTCGCCAACGGATAAATTAAAAAATTAGTGTGCTCATACGTAGTCTGACTGTGAAACATTGTCAATTACATCATTGCATAAACTCATTTTAGCTATAACCAGAAACATGTGTGACACGTGATTTCAACAAAAATGCTGTACTAAGTTCAAGGTTTATCAAAACTACTTGTGGTAAATTACCACGAAATTCACGCGCAGTCTTGGCTCATCGAATGACACAAATTCTACTTAGATCAAGTTGTTTAAGAAGTGTCTTGACCTGAATATTTGAATGTGGTAAATACAAATGCAAAGGAAATTGCCTTATCGAAAGAGCTTTCTTGTATTAGTGAAGTTACTCAAGAACAAACTTTCTGCCACTTTTATTTTCTGAATTCATGAACCACCTTTAATTGAGTTTAATTTCATCGCGATTAATTAATTGTAATCGAAAATATAAGCAAATATCAATGGATATTGTCGATCACTGAAGAGAAAGTGATGGAAATTTCTATTGTCGGTTTTCATTCTTCGTTGTCCTAAAGAGAAAACAAAAGTGAACTATCACGCAACTCTCAAATGTCAAATCCCATTAAAGGTTAAATCTTGAAAATAGATTCAAAATCCATTTTTATCAATTTATTCAAGCAACTGCTTCTTGAAAAATTTTCTTTGACATACCAGTCCTGGAATGGACATGTCGTTTCTTAGAATTTTATCTTTTGCGCAGCTGCTATCGAGACGCTCCAAGAGTAACTTCGCACAAGATAACGAAATAGTTTAGCAACTTTGTATTTTGTTTTAATATTTAAAACATAATTGTTAAGATCTGCATAGTAAATTGTTTGGATTTCTTACTTTGATAAAGCCTGCCATTGCTCTGCAAGAGAATTCATCTCGAGAGAACGAAGGGTCTTCTCGGAGAGTACTATGTAGAAGTTCTTTAGAAAAGGATCTCTTTCCTGGTAACCAACCCTTGCTGAAGTGGTAGGCTTGTCCATTACAAAAAATGGTGGAAAGATCCATAAACAGGAGAACGAAGATTACGAATTTGCCCAATGCCTGGATTCGAGTCATATTTTAACAGCTACCTAAAACCACAAAGCAAGTAACCTAAGTTTCAGTATTGGAAAAGCGACTGATTTGAATGGAATTCGCATGGAGAGCACTTTTAAGGAGCTGTTGAGGAGATTAAACATGCACTGGAGTGGTCTATTTAGACCGTGGAAATGCCTCAAATGTTGCCCAAACAACGGTTTTCAAGAAGCCTCCCTATTAATAGCAGGGATTAAGTATATTTTATTAGTTTTAGTTTATTAGAGTTTATTAGTTTTTTTGAGAATTTCATTTTTGTAATTAAGGACTTTCAATCCCAATTCTAATTACAAACGATCGACAATTTTAGTGCCTTGTAAACACCTGAGAATGTCGAGGAACTCGTTATTTGCATATTGCCCTTCCCTACCCCAACCGAGGGTTCAATGGGTGCATCCCATCTGTCAAGGCTGGTTATTGAACACGGCTTGCCATTACTGCCGCATGCAATAACGCTGCCTATTCGGCTACCTACAAGAAATTCGGCTAATAATAAATAGAATCCTGAATAAATCACATTTTGCCGAAAATCATCTTCAACAAATAATTTAAATGTTCTTACCCAGATCTAAAACGAGTCGATGATACTCACCTCGCCAAAGGGGGCAATCGCTTTCTTCCCAGGAACCAGTTAGGGTCAAATTAGGCAGGGACGCTTCTATCGTGATGTTGGTGCTTTTTATAGACTGACCAATCGCCAAAACGGTAATGATCACGTGATCTAATAAATGATGCATGTTCCTTTATTGAACTTTCGTGACGTCAAAAGTCAGGATGAATGTAGAGGGACATTCTCAGAAAGCGATATTTTAATAATTCAAAAGGTGCTCAAGAGGCTGTTGGAAGGATGCATCAGGTTCTTTAAAGGATCTCAGACTATCCAATACTTTACTGGATCTTATCGCTGCTTTTCTGTCGCTATTCTTCGTCTCTTGCTTTGAATGTGCTACACACACACAAGAAAAAAAAAGGAATCAATTTACATCGAAAAGAAATCCAATCTTTCGCTTTCTCGAAATTCTCTCATTGCTTTAAAATATTCAGCGACGGATTTCAAAATAACTTGAAATAAATCACCCCATAAAAATTAAGAAACTCACAAATTTTCGTGATATACCATCGGTGATTTGACTTAAAATATGAGAAAATTGGTCTTAAGGCAATTATTTTCATGCAGGATTAAATGTCATTTCTGCAAATGGGATTAGATAGGAGCAGACATTATCTGTTGAAGGCAGGAATGAAGGAAAAAGGTGTCTATGAATTATAAATGAATCTAAAGTGATGGCTTTAATCTTAGCAGAGGCATTTTGGTTTGAAATCAAATTTAAGGTCAAGTAACAGAATGCCAGTTAATAATTTATTGCTATATTATTTAATAGATATTATTATTATTTATGATATTATTTTTATTATTTAATAGATTATTTAATATATAAAGATACTCTAATAATTAATAACTGTCTAAAAATAACTATTATTATAATAGGTTAAATTAATTAGACGTGCTAAGCATTCAACATCAATGGGCTGGAAAACAAGGAATGATTAGTGGAAGCTGTAATTACGTAAAGAATAATTGTAAAAGATTTTTTTTAAATAAATGGCATTTACTTTATTTATTTATTTATTTATTTCTCTTTTGTTTTATTATATAGTCATTTAAACAATAAACAAATTAATCAGATTGTCCCTTAAAATATAAACGATGCCAACAGAGTAAAGCGCTACATCGGTAGTTTTAAGGCGGTAAACCACGATTTCATGCAGATGCATTATTCAGATGCAAAGACTCTAATTGTTGTAATTTTCCATCGCGTTGTGCATCTCGAATTTCGCGAATATTTTACATTAAATTGATTGGAATTTAGAAGAAATTATAATTGTCTCTTTCTGGCGACTTTAGAGCATTAGGAAGTTGCTGAAAAAATTCTGATGCTAATCAAATATTTACGTCACTGAGGCAAACGTGACCTTTGGATTGCCATTTTTCCATTTTTAAAAGAATAATTGATATCACGGGTTCCATAACAATGTCGGTGTTTGTTTCATTTTACAATTCTGCTTGCTACGATATTCTCTAGATATTTGAAACAGATTTGAATCCTCGCACAATGTATTTATAGAAAAAAAATCTTCATAGATTTGAGAACTTCACTTCATATTTTAAGTAATTATTTTTTATGGCATATATCTTAGAAAACATCTGCGAAGAAAGACATAATATTTTTGTTTTGTTTTTTTTTTTGGATGGGGCTTAGTATTCAAGGAATGTCTTCCTTGTTATTATTCTCATAATAAGTGAAATAATTATGCTTGCTGGAAATTATGGACTACGACTTTTTGTAAATTTTAACTTTTAATTAATTTCATGATAACTTTGACAAAAAAATGTTCCTTAAAGAATCCTCATCAGAACCCTCTTTGTGATATGTAACCATGTTTTTTGAGTTTGAACTCAGAGTTCTCGAGATGTTCACTAAAACACAAACATTTCTACGGACGTTTCAAAAATTACTTTTTTTTTTAATCTCTTGAACGAATTAAAAATCTCTACTAAGTTAGAAATGGACTTTGTACCAGTACTGTGAAGACCTTTTGTAAACATAATATAACTGCTTTACTAAGAATTAAGCAATCAATTATTAATTAAGTGATTTTCTTCAAATGGAACTAGTTTTAAATTGTTTTCATGGCGAGGGATTTTAAGATTAGAAGTCCCCCAATTTCTCGTAAATATTATTAAATATGCAATAAAAAATTATTTATATTAACTCTTTAAACTTTCACCGCCCCCACCCCCAGCCCCCGCCCCGGTCCACAGAGAAAAAAAAACAATTATTGAGGTTTTTAGAAATCGAAAACCTTCCGAAAATGATGGAAGCTTCCTAAACTAGGAGCTTTAAGAAAACATCTTAACAAAGTTTAACTCCATGGAAATGCGGAGGTACTGCGTCACGCAAAGAAAGTTGCAGATAAGCAAAATAGATTGGTTCCAAAAGTTTCAAAAGCAGTGCAAATTTTTTAATTGCTTTGTTGCGTCTAAGGTTTGACTGAGTCATTTAATTGAAAACTACAGCCTAATGCTAGTAGGTGGAATTCCAAAACTATTTTTTTAAGTAGAAAAATCTTATAAATCGATTTGGAAATTTTCTGTTTCTGCAAAGGGTGAGAGAACTTTTTGTCAGAATATGCAATCATTATTTCACCATAACATTCTTGCAAAGGAAATTATTTTAAAAGCTTTTGATGTCTACACTTAAAGATTCGCTATTTCCTGCTAGGTATTTCTTTAATATTACGAGACATTTATTATTAGTTATACTTTGTGTACTTTGTTGAAGCTGCGTGTTTATTATTATCGTTCGTCTGTAACCTTCGCTGAATAAAAATGCTTCTTAGTAAGGACATTGATTCAAAGATAGGAAATATTAACAGAATTTGACTGTTTCTTTTTAACTTTTAGAGCAGATTTTGTCATATTCGTTCCGTGGCTTCCACACCTCAGTTGTGGCGCATGGAGAAGTCAATAAACAGCTTCTAAGTAAATTGAGAAAAAATACTGGTATTGCATTTATTAAATGCAGCCAAGCGTTAGAGAAATTTGATAACAACATAGTTGAAGTGCGTTTTCTTTTATTTATCTAATTTCAGGTGTTAACCATTCGACATCATATTTTGTAAATTGTTCTATGATCACTTCAGGCAGAAAAATGGTTGAAACAAGAAGCCCAGAAGGAAGGATGGACCAAAGCTACAAAACTGCAGGGAAGGCCCATGTCTCAAGGCCTCGTTGGGCTCTTAGTTTCAGAAAATGCTGCATCTATGGTTGAAGTATGTATTAACTAATATTACTTAAACAGTTTTTTCTCCAAAAATTAAATTTTTATATTGGAATTATAGGTGAATTGTGAAACTGATTTTGTGGCAAGGAATGTAATCTTCCAAAACTTTGTTAATTTGGTCACACAAGCATTGTCACAGCACGGCAAAGAAAATAATATATCAAAGGTTTGAAGACATGAACACCAAAATGAATGCAACTCTGAAGAAATAATGTTCTTGCCTATCATAGGTAGCATTGGACCAGTCTCAACTTGCTGAACTGAAGGCCAATGGCAAAACTATCTCAGACATCACAGCTCTTGAGGTAGGAAATCTTGGAGAAAACATGTTGGCCAAGAAAGGTATGCTGCTTAGGCCTGCCGAAGGCCAAAAGATGTCTGCTTATGTCCATTTCACAGGTTGGTATTGTTGAAGAACAAAGTCACAGCTAATTAATTATCCTAAATTTATGTAAAACCTCATGCACATCAGAGCCACCATAGAGACTAAAATTTCATCTATGCATAACTTTATTGAAATATCTGGCAGCTTGCAGAAAACCCTAGCTAAATTTTGTGGAGTTCTTGAGATGATTGAATTGAATTGCAGGTGCAAAGCCCCAGCAAGCTAATGATACATTCTCATTGGGCAAATATGGAGCCCTAGTCGTGTATGAAGAGGATCCGTCCATAAAGGAGGAATCTATTGAAGAAGACCAGGAAAGTGTCCTCACTCTGGAAGATCTTGGAAAGCAGTTGTGCCAGCACGTAGTCGGAATGAATCCGACGAGCGTCGGAGGTTTCGACGAAGAAGTGAAGGAAAAGCAGAAGGAGGAAAAGAGGCTGCTTCACCAAGATTTCATGTTTGACGATTCTCTGACGGTCAAAGACGTTCTGAAGAAATATGGAGTGAGGGTCACAGATTTTGTTAGGATGGAGTGCGGGGAGGAGCCGGTAGAAGAAATTGTGTCGGAGCCATCAAAAGCACTTGGACAATAACAACAATGCTGAGGACAATGTGACATTTATTTATCAACATCTTTGGAGAGTGTGTGCTCGTGTTGTATGTACAGATGTGTAAGAAGCAGAATTAGTTCATAGCTGTGTCTTCTTCGTCGCTACTGCTCTCGATGTCGTCTGCTTCGTCAGCCTCCATTTCAACGTCGTCTGCGTCTGAAAATAATCCAAATTCTAAAAAACCGCAAACAATATTTTAAATTTTAAGTGATTACCCAAACCTTGTGATACTTCTTGAAGGATCTCCTTCATGTGTTCAATCATGCCTTCGTCCTCGTAGTTTATTTTAGCAGCTAACTGTAGGAATGAAGTTGTTATTTCAAACCCACAACATAATTTAGTTAAGCATTAGATTCTAATAATATTAATATTAAACATTCCATTGAGTTTCTCTTTAATTTTTTGAACACACCTCAATTCCCTTCTCCATGTAGCCCTTAACATTTCCTCGGAATTCCTCACCCTGGAGATAGTTCAACCACCCCAAAAGGTACCAAACCTATAATTTAAGGCAATTAATGGGATTCCAAGTCACTTGAATTTTAATCTAATTCCTACCTCAACAACTTGATCGTCTTCATCCAAAAGTAGTTCCAGCACTTCAGATGCAGTCTGTAATTAAGAATTAAAATTACTAATATAAATTCCTGAAATGTGAGAATATACTTAGTATATGGACTAGTTGCAAGCAAAACAAGTGAAGAATGAGGGTATTAAGAATGTGTTAGAAGACTGGGTAGTACCTCGTATTCCTCCAATTCGATGAGCAATTTACTGCAGTTTGTTCTTCCACTGTAACTTATTGGACAAATCTGTGAAATCAGAAAGAAAAAAATTAACATTTAAGATGTCAGACTTTGGGAAACAAGACTTACATAAGACCATTCATTGTTTTCTTGAGTTTCAGATTTGCTGACTTCCCTGAGTTTTGGCAGCCACATTTCAATCCCCTTATTGATAGATTCTTTAGCTGACTGAAAGCATTACCATTTCACTTGAAATTCAGTTTACACTTTTAAAAATGATGTGATCGTAAGTACCTGGATTTCGCCTTTGCTGATGAAATAACTGGCGTAAAGATGGTATACTTCTGCATTATTCCCATCTGCAGCCATGGCAAGATCTAGGTTTTCTTTGCACATTGTCTCGGCATTTTCGGCAAAGCTAGGTTATTTTAATAAAATGATAAGTAACTATCATATCTGGAAAGAATTCTTGTTTAACTCACCACTCATCAGTTAGGTACATTTCAGCTATGGCTAGGTAGGCATTGCTTAAATCTACTGGTTTTGTTTGGTTGGCCTTAAAGTGATTTAATTAATTTAATGCTTTTTAATCATTTGAAAGTGATAGTGAAGCATTGCATTAGAGTTGAACAAACACTATCTGTTGTGGGTTGAGAGAGCTGTTTCTTTATGATTTCAATACCCTTTCCATAATTACTCAATGCTTCTTCTCCACAAGACAACTGGCCCAAGCACATATATTTGTTATGGCCAACATCTGGACTAAGTTCTACTGCTTTTGAATAGTTCTGAAACAATTATTAGTTATTAAAGCTTCAAAATATATTAACAAACATCTAACGCGCACCTCATAAGCTTCCACAGGTTTTCCGAGTTGCAAATTCAAAGATCCTAAGAGTTCTAATGCTTTCACGTTGTTTGGCTCCATGGCAGTGGCTTTCTCACAAAATTTTAATGCCATTTCAAGTTGAAATGACTCTACGTATTCCTCAGCCTTTTGTAAAATTTGAGAAGCGGAAAATTTTGAGGGTATATTCCCCGACTGTGCACTTTTAAAGGCCTCAACTTCTATAAATGAAATTAATATTGAAGTTTTCCGGAGTAACCGTAAGAAGCAGTTCATAAACGAATAAAACAAAGCTATTGGTTTAAAAACTCCGAACCATTTTTCAGTTTTTGCTTCTTCTTTGCCAATTTTGTCTTTTTATCCATGTTAGTATCTCACAAGATTATATCAAAACACGTGAGAAATGTAAACACACACCATAGATGCTTTAAAGTTACGCTGAAATATGCCAAAGAAAATAAACAAAAATACAAAAACAAATGTTTAATAATTTTCGTCGACTTATTAAAATAATTTATCTATAAAATTAATTCTAATCTCAATGCACTTTTATTTTGCCGTACATGACTTCATCAATGCTGCATACAGTTATTTTGTGACTAAGATAATTAAACGAACTCCGTCACAATTTAAATCAACCCATGCAAAATGGCACATTTATTGGACATTCTACTGGAAGATGCTTCAGCGCCTTCCGCAGTTAGTGTTTCATCCCGACCCCCTTGAATTTAAAATTTATGGATTTTGTAAGATATCTAGGCGAAACACTTTCTGCAGTCCTCAAGATTAAATAGGTCCAAGGATAGCTTACGGACGTTTTCGCTGGATTATTTTAGGATTGCTGAATATTTCAAAAATGATTTGGACGCCATTAAGTTATTTAAGAGGTATATTTTAATAGTTAACAAGTAAAATATTAAAAATACTGATACTTATTACTTGAGTTATTTCCAAATCCGACATATCAAAAGGAGATAAAAAAAAACATATGACGGTATTTCTTACTATGCTTTGACTTTTGTCCACACTTTTTATACTATACAATTCTCTATACATTGGTCTTCCCTAAAACAGATTGGCTTTTCTGAAGTCTGTTCTCAACTATGCAGCTCTTATTCAAGCCAACAAATTTTGGCTAGCTGTCTTTTAGCAATGTACATTTACAGTGTTTATTTACACTGTACATTTTTGTTAAAATGTCTTTGTAAATAATCTCCGGAATACTTCAGTCAAGCTCTTGTGAGTATACAACTTCCTTTCGATCATCAAGCAAGGGAAACTTCGCTATCTCCAAGATCTTCACATGTTTCACAGGTCTTTCTCTGCCACAGCTCTTCCTTTCCCTTCTCTTAGAAACCCAATCACGAGCGGTTTGAACAGCGTCCTCCAGCCATACGCCAACAACGAAAGTTTGTTATCAATCACGAGCTTTGGTTGGAAATGGTGGCCAAAGTTTATAAAACAGCCGAGAAAACCCCATTTAATGTTTCTGCAATTTTCTCCACGAATAATATTTCTTAAGAACCAAATTTATTTGCTCAATATTAAATAGCAGTTGAAATCACATCATCAATGTATCATTAATAGCAGATAAAGTCTTAACATTAAATCATTGTCAGTGTCAACCAACGAAATGCATTCATTGGTCAATCATTAATTTCATCAATTATTTGTTTAATTAATAAACCATCGGAATAAATAAAGAGATTTTGAAACTTTTAAATCAAAACTCCAAGCAAGTTTTAATTGAAATTCACTCAAACTTTTACATTTGCTTTACAGAAATATTTGGCATTTTATTTCTGAAATTTAAATTTATTTTACAAAGCCACATGTGTTCTTCAGTAGACATTTTAAGCTAAAAGTTCAAAAGCAATAGAATAAGGATGACAAATGTGCTTTTAATGGACAGTTGCAATTAACTTGAAGGCTGTGACCCACATTCCCTCGAAGTGCTTAATGGATCCGCTAAGGTTTCAAAGGTTTTTAGGAGTTGATTGCATTTCATGCTGTTGGACGCTTTCACTTGAATAAATTATTCCCTAGTTTGTAAAAGATAATATGGTCGCCATCCCGGAAGTGGACGGTTGTTACCGTAGATCAGTGGTTCAATCAGTAAAGATGGCGTACTCGAGGAGCATTGATAACTTGTTTCTAATAGTTCAAGTGACGCACCTGTTATTATTGCAACTCATAATTCCGACATAGTTATCAGACAGACGTATGGAGGTTTTCCATTCATTATCTTCCTTCCCAGTATTGTAAGTATCATCATCATGATCACCCTTCGGCTCAATCGCACCAACTTATGAACATTAACTTTGCAATCATTCGTCAACATCATCGTATCCACGTCATTGTCATCGTTCTAATTATACTCACCAATAATTAATCATCATCGTCGTCGTCATCATCATCATCAACATCACCATCAACATCAACATCATCATCGTCGTCGTCACCATCATCATAGTCATCGTCACAAACCATCATCTGTCGGCCACGTAGAATGGATGCGAACGAAGGTCCTAATGATTCTAGGATTTTCGCGAGTGCAGTGGTGAGCCGGTAAAGTGCCGCTATGCCGCATTAGCGCCATCTGTCGACTTTCTCGTTTTATTTTTTCTTTTCAGTTTGATTAACCCGACGCGAACTTCGGTTTATTTTTTATTTTTTAAATTAATTTTCAACAATTTCATCGATATTTCCTAATAAAATCCGAAAAAGAAAGACGAAATTCCGACAAAATTCTCCATTACTCCAGTAAATGTCGGACGAACTTTCTCGAGAGAAGAATCCTCAACTGGGCCAACAGGCGGATTTGGTGAGTGTCCATTAACTTTGTTTAACAATTTTACATTATGTTTACCATTTTATTATTAATATTATTTCATTGTAATAGCTAATATAGCTATATGTTTATATAATCAATTTATTGACTTATTGAAAGTCAATCTGTCGTCACTTTTCATCATCTCAGATTTTAAAATTATTTATTATTCTTATTTCTTCCATTCATTAACTTCGTGCGACAAATTTAATTTGAAAAGCAACATTTATTCTGCTTTAACAAACCGAGGATGGACGGACGGATGGATGGATGGATGGAAAATAGAGCGTGATTTGGTGGATGGACGAGGAAATAATTGATCAGGGCATCTGGACTCGGATGACTTGTATCAGATGTTGATGATAATCAATCCTCTTCCTCATCCTCTTCTTCATTAAAGTTATCATCACGTGATGAAACGACATTTGTATTTTAATAAGAGATTAAATGTTAAATTATATATGGTACGGAGTTGTGGAATACAATAATTAATCATCATCATCATCGTCATCGCCATCATCATCAGCTATGAAATGCAATAAGTTATGATGATCACATCGAAGATGAAGCATTGCAAAAGAAGATTGAATGAAATCGTCTTTAGGGAGTCACATTTTTAATGTGATTTAAGATGGCATCGTATTTCCAGCACTTGTGGGTCATCTTTTCACGGAAGTAGAGAAGCGATGATTGGAATAAGAGATGGATGAATTGGATGCATTTTTTTCACTTTCATTTGTGGATGGACGGATGGATGGATTAGTGGATGGATTAGAGGATGGATTAGCGGATGGATTAATGGATGGATGGATGTATGGATTGATTGATGGATGGACGGATGACTCTAAGGAAGAGGATGAGGGAGGAAATCACAGCATAGGAAGGATTTAATATGGGTCGAAGTGACATCGCAATAACCCCTTGGAACATATAACCAGAGACTCTTTTATTCGCATGAGTCTTTCTCATGTCAACGACAACAATGATGATGATGATGACGATGATGATGATGATGATAATCACTGATGAAATTGGTAGGCGAATAACCTCTTGATATTCCAACAATAACAACTGGATAATTCCAACAACGGTCGTCAGGTGATTCCAACAACACTTTGGAGACGTTTAGAGAACATTGGTAATAATAATAGTTAACAAGTGGTAACAATAACAATTACAAATGTTAATAATAACATATTTATATTTATATTTATACATTTATACTTCAATATAATATTAATAATAATAATAATAATATTATGTACAATCGACTAGATTACTTTAAAATTGATTTAAAAATCAATGTTAGTATCTGCATTCTGATAGGTTGTGAAGCTTCCTTTTCCTCCGCACGTCCATCTGATTAGCACCACGACCCAAGGGCAGCGAAGGTTTTGGTATCGAACGCGACACAGGACGACTGTTGCCATTACTGCCCCCTGCGTGAAGGCTGCCCCTTCAGTCGACCTGCACGCCATAATACATTATATTAACTCAATTTATTACATTCGCAATACTAAGAGCTGTTAAATCTTGAATCATTATTTTTCGTTTTCCAAACAATAACGACTTCACTGATTAACTCACTAGATGTCGCCTACGCGGCTGTAGCTTACTGCCAGATGAAGGCGAGAAAACAATTCTCCTAAACCACTCCCGGGCTGATTTGGTTCATCTTCCAGATGCGCCAATTAGCGAACACCGGAAGAGGTTCGATGGAGACGGAGATGGAAAGCTTTCGGATTCATTCAGCAACAAAGCCTGCCATATCCGTTGATTAGGGTGACAAATGCAACAATAAAGCCCGATACTGATGAGAATAATTTCTCTCGCGATCCTCAATTAATTTTTTTTAATCTTTGTCAAATGTGTCCTCCTTTATATCTTCCAACACGAGGCCGTCCTGAACATAAACACGGCCAAATTGTTTTCGTGGTGATGGCCTATCTTCCCCGAATGGTCCGAAAGTTTCATTAATTTCCACATTCCAAGTTGATGAAAATCGCACACCACCCACATCTGCAGGAGGTGAAATCAATTCTTTTCAAATTCTCAAAAGGCCGGAAATTATCACTTTTTCTTTAATTTCCCAAGAAGCCTGTGAATCGCATCGTAAGATTATTTCGTGGTTAACCTGCTCACACCTTGGTTAAACCTGTTTACATTAGCTGTTGAATAGAAATTCGATATTCGCTTCTGCACAATTTAATAAATATAAGGGCCGATAATTAAAATGATTGAGTAATGTAGTTAGTCATACCCTGATGTCTTTCTTACCACCTCAGAACTCATCAGCGGGGTTCATCAAAACTGTGCCTCTCGAGTTTTCCAAGAGACAGATCCGGTGATAAGACGGACATCCTGGTCGGATTCTTTTCCTTCCTAACCCGATGTCATTTTCGGATATGAGACTCTCATTAGCCTTTTCGTATCCCTCTCGTTCGCCTCAGTTGTTTTTAGCCGAAAACTCGCTGGCTTCGACATGATATGAAATAGCAAATGCAAATAGAGCCTTATCTTTTAAGTATTTTGGCAACAGTTGGAGACCGGCCTTTGTTTGGACTCGACCGAAAGCTTTTGTTCGATCTCGTTGTTTGAATCGTTGTCGACATCGATTCGCAGGTCTTCGGTCGCAACTCTTTCTTCCGACAACACCGCATCTCTCGACCGACGAGCTGGTTTGTCGAATGTCACTGGACAATGTCGGTTCGATGAATCATTGGAGATCTTCGTCATTCTCCGGTCTTATTTCCAAAGAGGTTCCCTGGCTAGTCATACCGGCTAAATCCAGAATCGATCCTCTTTCGAGACATATTGTAAACGATTTTAATTTTATTAGCAGTAGGAGGCTTGAAAAATGAAAGTGTTGCAAATTAATTACAACCTAATATTTATGGGCTTTATTACATGGACTAAAAATTTAATAACATTGAGCTAAAAATAACGACGGACAGCCTCGAACGAGATTAAACGTGGATTCATCTCCCCAAGTAATTCCATTACGGATGACTCAGTGACCTTTGATCCCACTTCGGAGGTCAAGCCAACGAAATCATGTCGTTTGAGGCAAGTCGTGGAAATCCTTAGAAAACTAACTCTGGAAATGAAGCCCAACAAATAGCCAATTGAATGTTATTATCAACGTGTGCCGTGTTTGCAGATGTGCCTAATTCGGACAACGTGTCTGATTTAATTTTGGTAATTATTAACAAAATTATCAACAAAGTGTTCAATAAACTGAACATGTTATCCGTGGATACCTTATGCAGGAGTTAAATGAATGAGATCGATGTAAGACCAAATGGGTGAAAGACAATTTTCAACATTAATTGGGATAAATAATGTGAGTCATAAATAATAATAATAATAATAATAATAATAATAATAAAGAAATAAAATCCATAAATGCGTTATAAAAACTACATATAAATATAAAAATTCAGATTAAGCACAGAAATAAAAACTAATACTAACAAATGAACAAGTACCTAAAACACGAAGAAAGACATCGAAGAATTTCTCAGATTTCCATCCATCCATCCATCCATCCATCCATCCATCCATCCATCCATCCATCCATCCATCCATCCATCCATCCATCCATCCATCCATCCATCCATCCATCCATCCATCCATCCATCCATCCATCCATCCATCCATCCATCCATCCATCCATCCATCCATCCATCCATCCATCCATCCATCCATCCATCCATCCATCCATCCATCCATCCATCCATCCATCCATCCATCAGTCCGTCCCTCCATCCATCCATCCAACCATCCATCAAGCATTCCATCCATCCATCCATCCATCCATCCATCCATCCATCCATCCATCCATCCATCCATCCATCCATCCATCCATCCATCCATCCATCCATACATCCATCCATCCATCCATCCATCCATCCATCCATCCATCCATCCATCCATCCATCCATCCATCCATCCATCCATCCATCATACCATCCATCCATCCATCCATCCATCCATCCATCCATCCATCCATCCATCCATCCATCCATCCATCCATCCATCCATCCATCCATCCATCCATCCATCCATCCATCCATCCATCCATCCATCCATCCATCCATCCCGTCCATCCATCCATCCATCCATCCCTCCATCCCTCCATCCATCACTCCATCCATCCATCCATCCATCCATCCATCCATCCATCCATCCATCCATCCATCCATCCATCCATCCATCCATCCATCCATCCATCCATCCATCCATCCATCCATCCATCCATCCATCCATCCATCCATCCATCCATCCATCCATCCATCCATCCATCCATCCATCCATCCATCCATCCATCCATCCATCCATCCATCCATCCATCCATCCATCCATCCATCCATCCATCCATCCATCCATCCACCCATTCAGAGAAGTCGGAAGCAGTCATGAAACGATAACAACTCCAATCTGTGTATCCACTTTAAATCCTTTAAAGTCATTAATCCAATTCTTCAAAGCACTATTTACAGCACTAGCTCCTCCATTATTTTACAAGCATTCAACATTGAAACACGTTCATCGGACGAGACAGGCTTGGAAGGGATTAAAATACCGTGGACTAATACTTAAACCTGCCAAGCTACATTTCCTAAACTCAAAAATATCTCATCCGACCATCTTTTCCCGCCTCTACTCTGGTCGTCTGCTCCTTTTCATTCCATCCATTTCTCTCGAGTCCGCGGACATTTGACACCACGTCACGCATTCTTAGTCATCATCTTCTAGAATGACATATGATGACGTCATAATGGACGATGATGACGTTCAAATTGCCTGCTCAAGCGGTCGATCATATGAGCTTCTTATTTACTCAGGAAACATCGTATCGATTACCACGAATAGTCAGACTCAATAGCTCGCTCGCTAACCCACCCACTCACTCATCCATCAACCCACTCATTCATCCTGCTACCCATTCACTAACTCACCCACCAAGCTACCCATCAGACCGTCTGTCCATCCATCCATCCATCCACCCACCTACCCACTCACAGGTGAAGAACTTTCTTCGTGCATCCCACGAAGGAGACATCGACGGAGTTGAGAAGATGTTGAAACAAGGAGTTCCAGCCGATGTCTCAAACTCGGTTTGTTTGAAGTCAAATATTCAAATTCATCAATTTTAACATTTAAATAATCAAATGAAGGAAAAAAAGTTATTCATTTTAAATTTCAATATAAAAAAAAAAACTGTTTTAAAATTTCTCCATTTGCATGCCCCCAGAAACTTTGGAATTTCAAATTTCAAAGAGTTTCTGAAATGCTGAAAGGAATTCGCTTTGGGAGATTTAGAAATGATTTTATAAAAAATTACTTTATTTATCAATTGAAATATTTATTCTTTCAATAAAAAGCATTTCTGCCCGAGTTGAAATATTATTATGTTATAATAACAAACATCTTAACGATAAATCATATTATTAACGAATCAGCAAACATTATCAATTCACGTTTATAGAAATATTTTAATGTGACCTCACAAAGATAAATTATGTGTAAAATTATAATATAACATGAATAATTAATCGCTTTTATCACTAACAATCCACACGAGTTAACTGAAGCAAGCCAATCAATAATATCGTAATAATTATGTAATTGCCATATCAACCTTTGTGGCAATAAATTCTTATTTCTACGACCTTAACAATGTTATAAGGCAATACAAATTATAAGTAATTAAAATTGACTTAATCAATATTCAAACATGATTTGAATAATTTATGCAGGCAGGGCTGCAGGGAATTCACTTTGCATCGAAAGGAGGCAACTTGGAAATGATTCAACTTCTCATTGACTACGGGGCTTCTGTCGACGCCCAATCATTGGTTCGTTGAGTTTTTATTACCTAAGAATGATTTAATTAAATTACATTTTAATTAATAAATAATTAAGTAATAATTAAATAATAATAATAATGATAATAATAATAATAATTTGTAATATTTATTATGTTTTAGGAATCGTAACAGACATTCAAAACAGCATTCAATAGAATCGCGAGGTTTTCGAAATAACAGAAGTCGCAATACTAATAAAATATATTTAATAATTCAACAAAATGATAATAATAATAATAATAATAATAATAATAATAATAATAATAATAATAATAATAATAATAATAATAATAATAATAATAATAATAATAATAATAATAATAATAATAGTAATAATAATAATAGTAATAATAATAATAATGGTTATTATTGAGGATGGAACCGCAAACGGACTAAAAGACAATAGCTCATTTTCTAACTCTTAGAATTTCTTTTTTTCTCGGACAATTTTATTAAATTATTATTTATTAATAATTTTATTATTGCGATGGTCCTAGGGTGATCCCTGACCCAATGGAGGACCTAAAATATTAGATGAGGTAGATGGTTGATGTGATCTTACGGATTGTTCAGGGCTGAATAAAATGTTCTAATAATAATAATAATAATAATAATAATAATAATAATAATAATGACGCGATTTTTTCTCTGCGCCTTTTCCTCTCTGATGTCAACAAATCAATTATCAGGAACCGAGTAAAAAACAACGAAAATGTTTCGTTTCACCATCAACAACAGCAGCAACAACAACAACAATAACAACAACAATAACAACGACAGCAAAATCTTGCAACTTAACGCAGCAACATAAACAGACCTAAAGCGATACTCTGACGATGAATGGAAACAGTTACAAATAATATTTATTTTTCTACTATAAATTTTACTATAAATAATTTTACATAATTATCGATATTAAGACGCCTTTACTTTATTTATTATTATTATTTGTCAACATTTCTCGCTCAATGAGTCATCCTTGTTTAACATGTTCCTTGTCCACCAAAATGCTATCGCATCCCTAAAGACATTAGGAGACCAGGCCAGACCAGTCCAGGTGAACCATTTTCCAAGGTACAGGTCGTTGAACTTCGACCCTGAAAGCAACCACGGGAAATTATTTTGAGGTCAATTTAATCAACAACCACTGGAGATGAGAATCATCTGAGAGGAAATGATAACCTGTTTCCAGGCGGAAGTTGAACCCTGTGACCTTTCATGTCACGTGGCTCTCACGTGATACGATGCCATCGGATTCAAAAGTTGACAGCAACATTCGAACTCTGAACGAATGAAGGACATTTTTAATGGAAACATAAAAACAACAAAAATAAGAAAAACAACAACAACAACAACAACAGCAAATTACAGTTTGTAACTTACAAATCTTACAAATTACTTCGATAACAGAGCGAAACTTTGGCGTCCACATACAAATTGCTTCTGATAAAAAAAAGCGTTGGACGTCCACATTAAGTTCTATTATTTTTATAATAGGAATAAATATGTGGAAAAACAATTTTAAACCAAATCTAATTATTGCTTGTCACGTGGCCTTTAAATTTCAAAATAACTTTTTAACGTAATTTTAAGGCCAAAGTGAATTATTCAAATGCAATTTTATTTGCATTTATGCATTTTACGATTTATAATTATAATAATAATAAATTATTATTACTGTGGCAAACATTTTATTATGTAAATTATGAAATATATTTGAATAAGTTTATATGAATAAATAAGTAAATATTTTTAAAATTTTCAAAAGACAAACAGACGATGTTTCAAGGTAGAATTTCTATTTGACAAAAAAATAATTTTTTTTCTTTTTTTTTTTCAAATCAGAAACGAATTTCAAACATGTTTCCTGCAAAACATCTTTTTAAAAACCCGTCGAAAACTTTCGCATTTGTTGCTTAAAAATTCGTTTCCTCCATTTTGAAATAATTTCGCACCTTCAACAACAACAACGACGACGACGACAACAACAACAGCAACAGCAATTTTCACAGTTTTTTTTAAATTAAAAAAATGTCTTTTAACATTCCATTGTTTGGAGTAATTTCAACAATTTATTTATTTATTTATTTATCCACTTTAAACGTTCAAATAAAATTTTAAAATTTCATAAAATTAAATTTAAAAAAAAATAATTCAAACCAAATTTAAGAAAAACATTCAGCAAATTTTCGAAAATGATTGAAAGGAAATACTAGAAGAAAAGATCGAAAAGATCATCATCAATGACTTCGTGACAGTTTTTTTTTGACAAATTGAATTATCTAAAAATCATTTTTCTCACTCCGGATAAACTCCGGCATAAATTAGGCCGGACCAGGGCCGGAGCCGGGGAGGAGGGAGAGTTGAGTCGGGGCAGGGGTCTCTGGGCGATCACCAGATGGCACTTATTGAGTATTGGAATAAGCCACGAGTAAAACGTGCGTCAGCATGTCATTGACATGCCATTGACTTGCATTGACACGTCATTGACGCGTCATTGACGTCCCATTGGAGCTGCTCTCTCAGACGAATCAGAAATGACTTCACATATAGCTGTATGCTGCTTAAAGGCGATTTGATTTTTAAATCCTATTAATTCTCAAATTAATAATTAATTAAAAAATTATGGTCTTAATGTCGATACTAGCCTGGTTATCACTGGTTACATTCTGGATTTATCACATTAATGTATTTTGATATGTCATAATAATGCTATGCTGTCTTCAGTAACCGAAAAACGTTTATTTTAAAGTTCGATTTTGATTAATAAAAAAACCTAAATTCGTCATTAAAGTCTCAGTGATTTTACTCAATGCTTCCACAACATGATGTTATCATGTTATCAACGGAACAACAGTTGCGCATCGATGTTGTCAACATTCGCAGGGATGAATCCAACTTCCTTGATGGAAGGATTTGCAATCAACTGCAAGTGGCTAATTAAGGAAATGATGACGAATCGGAGACATCAGTAGCGAGGCGTTTCCTCGATTGCAGATAAACATTTAACAAAAAAAGAAAAGAAAAGAAAGAATGCCGTTTCGTTTTCTATTGAATTTATTTCACATTCTTCCGAAATATCAGGTTAATATTTAATAAATTGATTTTAAGATGCATTTAATACTTTTATAAACAAATAGGGCTTTGAAACAAAGTTGATGATGATGACGATTACTGTCAAAGAAGATTAAACTAATCAAGGAAATTTTATCAAAAAAACTATTATCCAGCATTTGAAATATAACAAGTTGTAGATGATCACAAATCTCTTGACAAAATAATGAGTGACACTAAGCCCAGAATGTCAATACATAAAACGACTCGATTTCAATCTTGGTTCGTCGAATGCATGAACACGTAAAGACATTCAAGAAGTCTAAATTCAATTCATAAGTTTTATCGAATAAAGCTAAAAAAAAATTCCTGCTTGTGGTGAAAATAGCATCAGCCGAAATACGACATGTTCCATACCCCTATTTGCTACCCCACTATGGGTAAATGGTCGATTCCTTGTCTTTGACGCCCTTTAAACAAACTAGATCTTTACACGAAGGCATACCAAGGTATAACGCCGAATCCGTCAGATTAACATTGCATTCAGTCCATCAAGCAACTTTCAATCAATTTGATTATCAATCAAGAATCAATCAACTGGAACGTTGAGCTAAGAGGCCTTGAAGCGACGTCACGCGTTCCCTTGATTATCGCCCTTAAGTGCTTTGATTCCTGAGGCTGCCATCAGATGATTTGTTCTTGTCTCGTCGTGTGTCGTTCTTTTCAAACTTTCATGATTTTATGGCCACGTTTTATGTTCAAATTTATTTTTCAAATTTCAATTTGCTGACAACGGAGTTGAACGACGACATAGCATGGTGATGAAGGCTGTCGTCGTCAACGTTGTTGTTGTTGTCGTTGAGATTGTTATTGCCCAGATGCATTGCTTCCATCGCTGTTGTTTGCTTAATTTCATGGAGACATCGGGTTCGAACGAACAAAGCCATTACAGAGCTCGTTGTAAACAAAACACACAACACATTCATTCATATTAATACGACACAAAATATATTCTACTTGTAATTTAAAAAGGAAACTATTAATGCATTGATTTACGGATGGATGAGTAATTTTATAAATTTATAAATAAATTTAGTAAATATGCATATAAATATGAAATAATTATGTATATAAATATAAAATAAATATGAATATAAATATCTTCCATTCGTTGCCCTTGACAACCAATGACAGGAAATGCTTTAATTTATTCAAAGACTTTTTTTCCCTTTTCCTTTGAAATTAAATAGAAATATGTCACTAATTATAAGTTTTACTGAGCCAATTTGATCTCTCGGAAACTGCAAAGGAAAAAATAATTTAATGACAAACTGCAATAATTACAGAAAACGCATTAATAAAATACTCATTTATAATAATAAAATTATAATACGATCATTTATAGTATTAGTAATATTGTATTATGTTATTGTTAAAGTAATAATAATAATTATTTGTTAAATAATACTGATATTATTATTATTATTATTGTTATTATGAATAATGCAATAATTTACGTCGTAAGGATTTATAATATTTGCGAATGCCCTGACAGCCTGACGATTACACTTTATCTGCGAAATAATTTTAAGTGATTTAAGACCCTCAGATGGCTTCTTGTGAAAAGATGCGACCGGAATGGTCATTAGTTGTTGCATCTCGTCGCTGAATTTCTAAGAATTTTTTATGATTTTTCAAATTTTAGGGGGTAATTTGCTTATAATGCGCTCGCTGTGTTTTTTCTTACATTGCAATACCTGTATGTCCTTACTTGTGTCACGTTTTGTATTGTAAATGATTTTATTAATTAAACGATTAATTGTTTTATGTCGGTCTTTCAGAAAGGCAACTCCCCTCTCCATGCCGCCGCTTTGACGGGGGATTCCGAAGTGGTCAAGCTGTTGCTGAACCACGGTGCAAAGGTTAACATGACCTGCGAATGTACTGAGGTCAGACGGTATTTTGTAGCTACAAAAACAACTACTTACTTTTAAGTACAACATTTAGAAACTTTAACTAGGAATAATCCAGGCTTTTTTTTATATTCTCCGTGGATTTGTTCGTCTCGGAGTTGCAAACTTGATGCAATTGTGTTATTCTAAGTTGATTACATTTAAAATGATATTTAACGATGGTTACCATGGTGACTGTATTTATTTCTTACAAGTAATTTTTTTTGTTTTCGTATTTAATTAATAAACAGGATGTGTTCACTCCGCTGTACATGGCAGCTCAGATTGGACATCAGGAGATTGTTACGCTCCTCTTGGCACACGGAGCTGATCCACTTTTCAAGACTTCGGTGAGTTGATGGAATGAATGAATGAACGAACTAGTGAACGAATGAATGATTGTCGTGGTTCACATATTGAAAGCTTTGAATTTGTAACCAATGTTACATTGGATAAGAGGGATGGCGAACATTTTTGTAAAGCATTGAAAAAAGTAACCATTTTTTTTACTAACACAAATACATATCGACATATAATTGTGATGCATTTCGTTCAATCTGTGCATCTAACAAGTTTTTAACAAACCTCAATAAATTTGAACATCGATGACATGCAATGAATGAATAAATAAATAAATAAATTAATTAATTAATTAATTAATGAGTCTTCATCTACAGAATGGATTCACAGCACACGACATTGCCATTCAACAAGGACATAAAATCGTGGCCGAGCTACTTGATGAATACGCCACGAGACTTCAGTCGAAAACCGACCCGCCATCCATCGACCAAAACCTCCACAAGTCCAGGAAATCGGTGGAAAGACTCGACCCGAACCTCTCGAGAAACAAGAAATGTCTTGAGAAGGAGTTGATCATCAGAGGGCATCTAAGGGCGCCAGCCATCAACAAGAGGGACCTTTGCCCCAGTCCGAGGTGCAGCCCAATGCGCCGCAACTTTGAATCTCCACGTCGCAAATAATCGTAGCTTCATTGTGATTGCTCCTTCCTTAGTTTATATTTAGTCCACTATAATTGGCATTTCCCTTAGTTCAGCTAAATCCCCGCTTAGTGACAATATGTTTGGAATTTGAATTTCTTTATTAAGTTCTTTTAACAACAAAAAAAAATTCAAGTGTCACATTTAAATTCAGAGCAAAATATTCAGTCCATTCAGCGAAAAGCAAAATTTATGCTCTTACCTTAAAATCGTGTTTAAAATTACAGATAAAGCATTCTTAAATAACCAACACGTAACGGCAGAATCACTTTAGAGATTCGCTTTCAGGAAATAATAGCTTTTAATTGGGAAAACACTTTCAGAGGCATCACCTGTCAATGTCGGGAGAAATGGCTACACTGAATGAGAAAGCTACCATTGAGTATACATGCTCTAAAGTAAATACTTCACTATGTGACGCACACAGATTACAATAATTTAGTAATACTTCACAACATTCCAGTCTTAGCGAGCTGGACTCTTGGCAGACTGAAGCGTGCCGAACATGATGGAGAAAGCGCCAGGTTTCCAGGGTTACAGGTGGACAGATGTACAGGGAGGCGGAAGTTCGTTACGGTTGAGCGAAATTCAACACGGTGTGCACCTCTTCTGCCACGGCAGCCAGTGCGAATTCGAACTGCTCCTACGTTGTGGTGTCATCGTCAATTGGTCAAGTTTTACGAATTCAACTCATTGAACTGAAATCCGTTTTGTTGATGAACAAACAGACGAAAACACGTGAAACGCATCGGACAACGATGAACGATTTATCATGATTTATTCTCTTAAATATCAATATTTACGAAACAAATAATAGCTTTTAATGGGCAGTCAACAAATTTGACTCAAGTCAGTAATATAAGACAGTGACGAATACGTTCTCTTGAGTACTGCCGAGAACATAATTACGCAATATAGATATTAAAAAATATATAGAGAGAATAATTATAACAGAAGTGGTTGTCATGGTAACGTGAAGGTAAAATTTAAAATTGATTTCTCGTAAACAAACAATAAAGACCTTCGTCCGTACGAGGTTGACACGCTGGTCTCTGAGGTGCTCCAAAGCAGCTGCTATGTCGATTTCCTTTGCACCTGCTCGGGCAATTTTAATTTTAAAATATTCTCAGACGTTTTCATCACCGCTTGTCTCATTAACGATGCTACTTTATTTATTGCCTTTTCTTGTTTAAATTGTAATCTTAACGAGTCTGTCAAGTGAGGAGCAAAATCGAATGTGATTTAAGAATGCTCTGGCAGGACACGAAACGAGAATTATTTTAATAATTTAGTCATAATTATTTGAAAATGCTAAATTTGATTTAAAGTCCAGTTAACCTTTACTCAGACGATTGAGCGACATGTCAATCAAACAATAGGTTCCAGTACGTCCCGCTCCATCGCTTTGAAGAAAACAAATTTAATGCAAAAGCATGACTTTGTAGCATCAGGGTTAAAACATTACATGATCATGCCATCAGTAATTAAGGTAATAATAATATATCATTATATAAAGTAATTACCACTAATTATTTACTAATACATTAATATTACTATTATTATTATTATTATTATTAAAATAATCTTACGCACTATTTAATGACTCGATGTAAACATTGGAAGTAAAGGATTGGCAAGATATTACATTACATTGCAATGCAGTCCACATTACAACATAAGGTAACAATGTACAACCTTATAATATACAACCTACAGGTACATTTTAATATTTCAACATTTGGTGACTCACCTGCAGTGGACAACCATTGGTGAAGATCTACCTCTATAAGACTTGTTCACTTTCCTTTTGTGAAAGTTTATTCATCATCATCAACATCGATAACTTTTGCTTAATGATCATGTAAAGTTATCGTTGGCAAGGAAGCATAGAAACCATAACATGAGTTCTATGGTATAATTTCAGAAACAATAAAATTGATACTAATTTTAAACTAAAATACATTAAAGTGAACTGCAATTCAGTCTAAAGCTGGCGTCGAACCTTCTGAAGTCGAGTAGGACTTTGGTGGATGCAGGAAGTCCATGATCAGACCAAGTGAGGAAGTGGAACTGAGTGATTGTCCTCGTTTCACTCACTTGGAGGTTCTTGAGAAACAGACTCCTCACCACGTAATCTTCGCACAAGTTGTGCTCCGATATCAGTTGGACCTGACAACGTGACAGCAAATCAAATTAATTCGGCACTGTTTGTTCTTATATATATATAATTACTCGTATATTATATAGTAATATAGTGTTATAATAAATTTCTGACTTTATTATTGGCTTTCATCGTCAAATCCTCATCATTTTTGGGAGTCCCAAAAATTTCACTAATTAGTTCTTAATTAATGTGAAATTAATATTCAAACAAATGTTTATACATAAATTTATAAACACTATTTACATAAAACTCTAAAATTTGAGTAATTTTCGTGATACATAACTTGAGTTATTATAAAAGTGACTATTTCCTATCTATATTGGGCGGAGTGTATCATTACAGCTACACTATGTATTATGCATTACAACTTTAACAACAAAGAACGGCTCGCATATGTCCACTTAAGGAAATGAAACATTTTAACTTGAAATCGACTCTTAATTAACCATTAATTGCCAAATATTTAGACTTTAAAGTGAAATTCCGAGACAATTATATACAATGTATCTCTAATACGAGCGTGAACTATTTTCGGACAATCCCTATTGTAACTGGATCAATAAATACTTCTGTCCCATTTGATCTACTTAATACTTGAATAACCATTAAGATCCTTGATGATCGATCCTAAAAATAATCCTCATACCATTAATGGTCAAGGATCTTAATAACATTAATCATTGTAATATCACATGTCATTAATGATACGTAATACCACATCAATTAATAATTATGAATTATTCTGAACAAATACCTCGTAAATGTGGTACAAGTCAGTCCCTTCCTCGGGCCAATAACGGTGGCAAATTGAGGTGGAATTCTCCCAAAGTCGAGTCAAATTCACAATCACCACGCTGTTCTGTTCCCATATCATCTTCAACGCAATCATCATTACCATTACCTTTAACTGAACCATCACTATCATAATCGTCTTTAATTGAGTTCATTACCACAATAGCGTTTGGTTAATTTCAGTTACCTGCCAGAAATCAGCCACGGTGTGTGGCAGGGGTCCTTGTGTAGCGATGTAAGCAGGATTTCTGGGGTCGTGGTCTGTCTGAGATCAAAAGGTCGGCGATTATTGTTCAACTTAAATAGGAAAGCCCTGGATGGATGGTAGGACGGATATATGGATGGATGGACGAACGGACAGACGGTTGGATGGATGGACGGGTGGATGGATGGATGGACGGACGGATGGATGGATGGATGGACGGACGGACGGACGGATGGATGGATGGATGGATGGATGGATGGATGGATGGATGGATGGATGGATGGATGATTAGATTTATGGACGGACACGGAGGCCTCAAGGTTATTTCCTTGTTTATTCGGTCGATTCCTGACTAGAAGCAATAAATATCGGCCTTTTATCTCCTCTTGGATCGGAAAATACAGAGCAAAAACTTCTTTCAAGGAAAGAAGTGCATTGCGTGAGAAAATAAAGCAAATAATGCTTTTCACTTTTCCTAAAAGTGCAAATTAGCCCCTCTTAAAGATACATGTAAATAAATAGAAGTAATATTTGAGAAAAATATTTAAGAATGGCTTCGAACGCATCAAAGTCTGTAAAAGTCATTCAATGCAACAAAGCGACGCTCCTTGAAGCTTAAAAATTCTGTATTAATTCAAACTGGGCAACAATTCTATTTTAAGTTTCCTCAGAATCTCGTTCTGAGAAGATCTTAACTTAAGCCACGGACGAAAATATAAAGTCGCTCAGGATAATTAACTTTTTTTCTTTTTTTGTTCTTAGAATTCTAAAATTGATGGCCCTCAAACCAGGGAACAAACCTCACCCTGCCTAATCAATTATCGCTAATTAAGTACCCTCCTAAAATAGGACGGGGAAATCCCTAACAGTAATTTGTCTTCTTTCAGCCAAAGACGATTTATGTGTAATTTTTTCTGGAAAACTTCAAAAGAAAGACGGAAATGACTAATGGAAGCATGTAATCCCAGCAGTAAAGCACTTACAATGTAATTTGCGTTGATGTAATCCGATCCTGAAACATTATTCGTTGGATTCAGTTTTATCCTCGAATGTTCATCTGCAAAGTAAATTGACTTTTTACCGGACTTGTTTTGACAAGACAAGATAATCTCTTGATTATTTCAGACCGTCCCCTTAGCTTTTCAACATTTCTTGTTTAAATTTTATGACAAATAATTTAAAATCTTCGGGTAAATGATTGATCATTCGCGATTTTATTTTATTTATTTTTTATTTTCAAAATTTCAAATAATATTTGTTTTACCTGAAGGTTTTATTAGTTAATAAGCAGTATATTTTGAGTTGTATGAAATATTTTTGTGCAGAATTTCGATTAGATAAGCGCCCCTAAAAGCATTTTGTTGATTCTTGAAATCATTCTGGAAGACCTGAAAGGGCTGTAAGTGGCTCGCTGAATTATCAAACAGTAACAATTTGAGTCAATTCTTCAATATCTAGATTCTGTAATACATTCTATAATGCAATTCCAAGCGACATTAGGTCGCAATCATAAGGGACATAAGATGTTAATCATCAGGCCTTATTAGCGTAGTCCTGTACTCACATGGTAAGATGTCAGTGCATCTGTTCTTTCTCATGTTCATGGGTTCGATTCCTGCCACTATCGAGCATGGTTCCCCGTCGTTACTGCAAATGTCCTCCCATTCTTTCTGAAGTCTGTCCTTGTTTTTCATGTGATCCTCCATGTACGACTGGAAAGGAATGCTGATTAATATTCATGAGACTTTCTGTTAATAAGTGATAAGCAAATGAACTGGCGCTAGATCTTGGATGTTAAATTCGTTGGAAATATGTTCACGGATGTAACCGTAAATTTAACAATATTCGGTAAAATATATTTCTTAGGAATATTATTAAATACTATTTAAATGTTAATAATACTATTTAAGTTACTATTTTATTATTTCTATATATTTTATCGAAATATTAGTAAAAGCCATTTAAACATCTTAACACAACTTTATATAACTAATTCCCAACTTCCCAGCTATACCAATTTCAATTGCTAGATTAGCCTATTCTCGTGACACGTCATTTCAAATTTACGAGTATCAAATGTCCAGTAGAAATGTCCATGTTGGAGCTGATTGGTTCTTCGGCCCAAGAGGATGTGCTGCTATTAGTTGACGAGGTCCTAGTGTTGGGGTGATCCTTACGGGGAGCAACAGGGGGAGACTGGGAGTCGGGCAGCACGGCTTTGTTCTGTCTGCCCATTAGAGAGGTCGGGGAATCGATCAGTTTCTCACTCAGGCGTGACTGCATGTGATGACGGCACAAGTCCTCAGGGAATTATTATGAGATAATAACAATAATAATAATAGTGGTAATTTACAAACCGTGATAAAGATTTAATTCCCACTGCTTTAAAAATGTAATTATTTACAATAAAATTAAGAAAATTTGTTAACGCGTCCGTAGCACTGACTTTTAATCAACTATTGTCTTGCTATTTTGACTTCTGTTTTCCACAATAATGACAAAATCTCGGCGATATGAGAATTATATTAGGTTATTCTTTCTAAATAAAATCAGTTAATTAATGCAATACAACAAGCAAATTGTAGGCGAATGAAAATAGTTCATAAACTTTATCGACGCAAACGAACCAGTTAGTCCCATTAATAAGTTAAGAATAAATTATGGAAATATTAAATTGGCATATAAACATACTTGATAGTCTCCCGTCGAGTCTTGCCTGTCCTTGTTCGCCCATCTGGAAATCTTCTCCCGAAACCTGGACCTTCTCCTCATGAAGTAGAGGACAACGGCCAGGAACGTGGCAACCACCACGAATCCACACAAGACGTACATGGTCACCAGATATTTCTGTCTGTTTCTACTCATGCGTGACTGCCAATTCCAATAGGAAGTAGGTAAACTACAGTGCGTGTCATTAGGTTGGGACACCCACGTTTTTTAGCCATAATTTTGTTTATAAAAGTTTGGGCAACTATATTTTGTAATTTAAGCAAAAAACTGGAAATATGATAAAAAGTGAAAGTCGGTGAACCTCATATGAAAGCAAAAATCTTTATTTTTGCGGTTGAAACAAACGTTTAAAATCTAAAATAAATAAAGCTGACAATGTGTTTTGTCATTCTTTTTTTGAAATACTTCCTGAACTCGATCTTTCATTGATTTCAACAAGAGTTTCAGCCTCTTATTGTCCAACTTTATCATCTCCTCGCTCAGACATTTTTTGCAATTCAAAGTGCTAGGTTTTTGCATAACATTAGAATATACTTGATTATTGAGGAATTCAGTAGGTTTTGGTATTGAGATGTGGATCTAATGTATAGGCATAGGATGTATTTTTTTTTATAATTTAAACACATTCTGAGCAATTTTGTTTCCCCTTTAAGACCACCACATCTGATGAACCAAGAGAAGAAATGGCAGCCCAACAATGACCTCCAAAATTTCTTTTCAAAGAGTGATTTTAGGAACTTCTGACATTATGCCAATAACATTTGGACCCATATGAACTGTCAAACTTAAAATGTTTCTCAACTGAAAAATTGCAATGCTCCAAATCACATTCAAACTCATCATCTCTTCGAGCCAATTCAATCAAATCTTTTTGTGATGTTTTGTCAAGAATGTCTTCTACTGGCGCTTTCTATACTTTAAAAATCGGCTTCTTCGAAGGTATCTACATATTGGAGACTTGTTTAAATTCAATTTCAACTTTTTTTCAAGCCCCGTTGAAGAGAATTCTCCCTTGCAAGCTTCACGAACAAGAAGTCTCTTTTGATGATGATCCAGTGTTCGAGGTCTTTCTTATACTTAGGTGGTTCTATAACTATCTGGATCCTTTAAAAATCATCTGAGAACATTTCTGGAACATTTAGACACTTTTGAAATTTCAGAAAATGACTTTATTTAGCCCATTTAATACCTTAATTTGTCCTTTCTCCATTTCAACAAGAATCCAATTATAATAAGCTTAACTAGCATTTTTTTATTTAATCAAATAATTATTTAACATTACCCTTCATATATATAACCTTATTATAATAGCCACTAGTAGTGGTCCATGTAATAAAATGCTATTTCCTGCACAGGAAGAGACACCATCCTTAATCTTTGAAACGCCTCTAAACAACATCAAAGGGATTTTTCCAAGTAGTGTCATTCATATTCTTAGAATAGAGGCATAATTGAAACTTTGGGCAATTATTTCAGAAACTTTAGCCCCTGTCCCAACCTTATGACACGCACTGTATAGTAAACATTCAGGCAGTCACTATTAGTATATTGTAAGCAACTGTCCAATGTCCAATTGAAGCCGACAAAATATATTACTTGTTTATTTTGCTTTAAAAAATTTTAATTCCTCCATTCTTAATTACTTATTTCAATTAAATATTTCATTGTGCATTGTATGCCACCAGAAGTCCATGTATTCATTCAGTGCATTTCGTTCGAGCAACCACGCTCGTCAGTGCACAGGAAGAAAGGAAGCTGTGAGGACCCAAACAATTTCCTGGTGACTGGCTAATCAAACATAGGTACAATGCCATTAGATTTCATAATTATATATCACTCCATTTTATATTTATCGTTGTACGATCACAATAAATTTGCCTTACATCATCGATAAATACACAAAAGGAAATGTTTTAAATTTATAAAATAATTATTTTATGAACGACGGAAGGTAAAGTGACGTCCGACAAGGGTGGGAAGCACATTGAGACTAAGTTAAATCGTACCGAGCAAATCCAAAATCTTCTCAGAATTGTGGAAGAAAAAATAACGTTTTTGAGAATTCATCAGTATTCATCAGGAAAGATCCATGAAACGAAAAGGTTCAACGGGTACAATTTCGGCCTGACAAAGCCGACCAGGATTTAAACCCCATTGAAAATGAGTGGCAAGGGTCTGTGCAACAAAGCATGATCAAATTGTGACCTCGGAAGCAGATTTTATGAAACCTGGATTTAAAAATGATGAATTGGATGGAAAATCCACAAAAAGTGCAATAAAATCGACGCGAATTTTTTCAAATTTTTCCAAAGTTTTTGAGAATAAAAGAAAAATCTTTCTTGTTGACATTTCTTCATGTTTTTGAAATGCTTTTTTTTTAGTGATTTTTAATTTGAAAATATTTTGAAAAGTGTCTTTTCGTTGGTTATTAGAAGTTTTTTAAACACTAATTTTTAAATTTTTAATTTTTAAATTAACATTTTGAAGTATTTCAATAGAAATTCCATGAATTATTATAAGTTTATAGGTAAATAATTACATACTAATAGGCACATGCCAAAATCATTATTCATTTTTATTTGGTTACCACGAAATGATGGGGTGGCCCCACAGTATCCACTCTGATGGAATCGATATCCATCCGTGCCCATCAATATGTCGTTGTCATATCAATCGATATCATAGCACATCACATTGTACATCAACCAACCAATCTCACCTGTTCGATTGGTTCAGCTTTTACAACTCCATCTTTAGAAAACACTGGGAAAACACAAAATCCAAACTTAACGAATTTTTAAGCATCTTAATTTATAAAATTAAATCACAAATTTTATTATTAACATATTCAAACTAATGATTTCATTAACCATTTACCAGTTGTTAACAGTGAGTTTAACTATCCTGACGCCGTCATATTTATTACAGTGTTTGAATAGCATTAAATGTATTAAATAATTTCAATTTAAATACTTATTTCCTTAATTTATTCAATCCTGATTATCATCTCGAAGTAATTTTCCTTCAGTTGGAAATTACAGCAAAACGTATTCTCAGTGATCCTCAGGAATGTTCTATTTTGGTTAAGAAACTTTTCGTTCACCGTTTCTTGTTCCATTGAGCGGAATATTGGCAAGAAAAAGTTCGTTACTCACTCGATCCACCGTGACTGTGTCCAGCCAAGTGGTTGTTAACGTGTGCCATAAAGTACTTGTAGAAGGGTCTCGTGTACTGGATGACCACAGGTGCGGTTGTGGCTTGCAACTTGTCCTGCTTCTCGATCTCACCTGGTGGGGGTGTTGGCTCTGGAGCTGGCTCATCACTTGAGCTGTTATTTTCTTCTCTGAAAAAGTCGTAAGAATTTTTTTGTGGATAATTAAAAAGAAAATTAATAAAATAAAATGACAAAAGTAAATTTCTCCAGTTAATCAATGAAAATGTAAAAGCAATTAATTAAACTCTTCCGCCTATCGATTAAATTCTTAAACAAAATTCCACATTCATTCACTTGAAGTATCCATAAATATCTGAAGATATTCTTCAAGAACTCGATCTACGAAAGCCACTTGTTCACTCAATATTTTTATTAGACATATTTCTCCACAAAGGAATACCTTCTCATTTGAACAAGCTCTATTCAATACAAAATAAGCACATTTTCTGTTCAACATCTTCACGATGTTTGTTCATTTTTAAACCCATCATTCATTCTTTGTCTGCTCGACAAATGAAAACTTGACAGAGTTCCATCCCCCAGTTTTTATTTTGTGTGTTCAGGGATTGATGGCCAATTTGGGAACAATAGAAAATATTTATATATAAATGTACATTTAAATATTTATATTTATTAAATATAAATACATTTAAATTTACATTTATGCGTAGGTCGTCTGACACCTATCCTATAAGTTGTCGAATCGGCCCAATCCGACTTTTCCATTAGCGTTGATTGCAAAGGCGCAACCGGGAAGCCATTTTCGCACCAAAAGCATTAAAAATGGCAATAAAATACTAATAAAAATAAATGTAAAGTTAAACTTTAAACCTTGAAATTTAAAATTAAACCTTCCAGAAAGAATAAAATGGTAGCCGTTATTACGAGTGAGAAAAAAGATTCACAAAGCATGATTAATGGAAACGTGATTAATTATGGATGGCGAAGTTTCTAACGGAATCTCCAGTTCCTCCTTTATTTCTTCTTTTTCCTTTTCAAAATCTCCGACCGGAGGATGAATGATCTGGCTATTGGATCCTGAAATGGCCAGTTAATCCCATCAATTTAATGAATATTAAGGGAACATTAATATTTAGTTTGAAATTAATTATTTAATTAATGTTGCCCCGCTCCACAAAATTTGGCAAACCCTCATCGGCTGGGTGGAAATGCACCACGACACTGGTTTTCGTCGATAATGGAGACTTTTTGACCACCGAATCATTATCTGAACAAAAAGATAAAAAAAAATTCTATCAAAAATTATTTCTAATTTGAGGCTATTTTAGTCGCTTAATATGGCGCTGAACATTAACTTTTGAATAACTTAAGTGGATGTCTTCGCCAGTGAGACTTTCCAAGCTGACAAATTTACTTGGTCAAAATGCGAAGAATTTGAGATTTTGTGTATTGATTGGATCAAAGGTGTATAGAATGACCTATCGGTTCACCATGTCTCGTTAGAAGTAAAATTTCTCTTACTTTAGAATTAACTTAGAAAAAGATGCACTCTTTAATTCCATGCAACCTGATGCGCTTTCCAAGATGAGAAAATTCTTGATGTTTTCGAGTTCGTCGTCACTGAATTGTCTCAAGTACTCCCTGAATTCCTCTTCCTCCTCCTTTTCCAACTGATCTTCTGGATCGTTTTCCACCAACAACCTGTTGCTTCTTCCGATGTCTTCATACGTCTGCTTCTTCTGACCTAGTTTCCTCTCAAAGTTTTCCAGTTTTCTTTCTGACTCCTGCTTGGCACACTTGGAAGGGTAGGGTACGTTTATGCGACCCCTGACGTACTCCGTGACATAGTGCTTTACCAGGCACTGGGCATATTCGTGGTGCCATGTGTAGCCGTTGTCGATGAGGTGCTGCATGTTCTCCTCAAGTTCTGTCACTTGTTCTCTTGTCAATCGGATCGGCTTCACCTCCAGTGTGTCAGCGAAATCTTTACACGCTCCAAAGAGGCCGTCTTGGTAGTTAAAAATAATTACTTTATATATTAAAAATACTAAAGTTGACTTTATGCCTCTAAATTCAACAAAGTATTTAATTAATAAGATGTACTAATTAATAACACAAAGGTATCCATTTAAGACTAATATTACTTCGTATCAAACAAAAAAATGTTTATGTAGAAGAAATTATTTATTAGCTCATAAATTACATTCAAAAATGTTTGAATTTGAGCATAACCAAAACGTAATTTCTAAATTCGCAGCAAATTACAACAAAATAGAGAATATCAAACGCACCATCTACGCATATTTCATATTCTGAACAGACGTCTGCGCTGAATAAACAGCCTAGAAACGAATTTGTTCGGGTTTAGGTTCGAAAAGAGCTCGATTGAATTCTCGATTTAAAATATTTAAAGTTAAAGACAAAATCAACTTATTTATTGTAAGAGCGTAGTGAAATTAATTTAAAATGCTGCCGAATAGCTCGTAAATCAATCAACCAGAATGTTTGTGCCTGGAAATGGAGTTGAAGTAAAAACTGACCTAGGTAGTTTCCCCTAAATGTGACTTCTCCAGGTACTACTTTGAAAAAAACAAGAGAAATGCAAATCCAGACATAAACGACATCGAGGCGACAAAACGCCATTGTTATCTAAACCTTGCCGACAAGTTTTCTTGAATAATTTCCCATTTGAAAGGTGAAATCTCTCCTGAAGTGAAACAGCTGTTCGTAAAGAGAAGGAAAGGCTCCGTTTAATTGCGCTTTCTGGAGAGGCTCCGGCGCTCGGTCCACCGCTCCTTGCTGCTTCAGGCATTGTGCGCTTGGCTTTAAATTTATTTTCAACGTCCGATTGACATTCTTTACAATCAACCAGATTGAGATTAAGTGAAATCGGAGGATGCTAGTTTTAATTAATCTCACTTTTAATGGCTTAGTTCGTTGATGGTGAAGTCATTTCGGTAATCGGAGTGATTTTAATTTGATGTAAGAAGATAGCTTAAAAATACCAATTTTTTTTAAGAAAAGAGCTCCGACAAATTTTAAAATCCACTGACTTAAATTTGTTTACGATGGCCATTCTCTTGAGATGGATGTGTATGATAGCCGTTAGTAATTCATGTATTTGTAGTAAAGGCAACTAGAATATCTATCTAGAGTATCAGCTCTTTCGAGACTTTTTTTTCTTTATCAAGAATGTTGCGGTGTTTGATACTTCGCTAGTTAATTAATTAAGCTTGATAATCGTCTTCAATGAGAATAACGTGGATGGAACGGGAAAACAATGAAGAGAAACAAACAAGCAGCCATGCCTGCCCAGTAAAAGGTGCCTACGTTGGCCTCTCTAGTTCAGCTGGAACTGGAGAAATCAATACTTCACTTGCTGCGTGGGCGGATGGCGAATAGAACACGTCGGTCTTAAATGCTCAGTCATCTCTTAATGGAAAAGGAATTCTAGCGGACAGATAAGAGAATAGGTGGACCTCTGGTCACGTAAGCATATTTACGACGAGCACTGTTGAATTTGCGTGGGCCACCTTATGCGTCGATGAATATAACAAGTCTAGCAATGTTTTTATTGTTTATGGCTCATTGTCGGCCAAACGAATCTTCCTGGTCTACGAAATATCACGATTACTAAATGTTCAAAACTATTCTTGACTTATTTCCCAAATGCCGCACGTCGAGCGCATTAAATAATCTCGAGTATTAATCACTTTTAAATGCCTAGTTGCAATTTGATGACTTCGAAATGCAAATAATAATAATAATAATAATAATTCGGTTCATTAGAGTGGCGTATGTCCGGTGGACTTCAAATAATTACGATTAATGCCAGCTGCCGAATATGGTTTTGACGTTCATCTAATCGATAACTCTAATAATAACGAAAAGCACCAAAATACATGGAAAATGAGCTCTAAATTCCTTCAAAGTAAGGGACCATCAAAAATAAATGTAATCTTCGACAGTTAAAAGAATCGTTTAAGGTAAAAATGTGCCTCAACATTTAAATAATAAGTAATTTAAACAATTACTGTTTTAGGATTTGAACTCAATTCCCTGGATAAAATAAGAAATCAATCAGTTTTAAAAGGTTTTTAAGGAAAGCCCTTCAGACACCACAAAATATTTGGAATCCTACGAAAGTCTTATTGTTTAAGCAGATGAAAGCAATATATAAACCAAATTGGTTATTAGGCTCAGGAGGATTCTAAACATTAAATAATTACAGTAACGAATAAGTGCCGTTTATTTTTAATAAGAGATTCGTCGCTTTAGAAGCTTGAGCATCCGAATGTTAATACGGTTTGTTTGTGCCTGAAAATAGGTTGATTTTCGCGTTGCTGTTACTGCGTGGTTATGCAGAATATGAAGGGAACACCGACAGGGTCACGTCCCATGTTTTAGTGATATATTCTTATTGACTTTTGTTGCGTCTGCTATATATATATATATTGTTTGAATATTTAAGTTATAAACAGGGGCCTCCAGCTTCTAGGTCAGTTTAATGATGTTTACCATTATAGCGTGTTTTCGTTGTCGATGATGAGGATCGCTTGGTGTAAAATAAGTTGTAATGATTTGTTACGATGATTTGATGTTAACAGTGCCAAAATGTGAGGATTAATTTGTGCTTATGGTCTTCTGCCAAAGTATTTCGATGTAGAAGTGCGATTTCATTCTGATGTGGCATTTAATTTTGATTAAATTTGAATTTTATGCTCAATACCAGCAAAGGCCATTTTTCCATGGTCTCGAGTCATATCTCTCTTTTTCATGTAGTATGTGGTTTGAGGTAGTCAATGAATTAGTTACTCTGCATATTTATATCTTTTCATCATCAAATTAGTTGAAAAATGCATAGATGCAATCAAATTAGTTGAGGTTCATTCAGGTTTTAATTATTGCACATGATTCAATACTTTTTTGTTTTATATTTTGTGAGTTGATTTGTAATTGTTTTTTACAATCAGAGAAAAAATTAAATAGGGCTTGGTCACATTGCTGGAATGCATTATTTCATTTGTGGTGGTGAATATTCATTTCTTGAAATATTGGAAACTTTAAAGTAAATAATGAAATCATGAATAAATATGGTATTACAATGTAATGTTGAAGCTGGTAAATAATAAATAAACATTAAATTTGATCCATAATTGTTCAATTAATTATAATGAGGCAAGTTTGAATTTTAAACATTGGAATTGATCAAAGCCAAATCAAGATTTATTGCTTGAAGGAATTAAAATTCATGTGACTTAATAAGATGGTGCCATTTAAAAGACTTGATTGACTTCTTTTCTTAAGTTCTTTTTGTCTTCAGGATATAAAACCATGATATAAAATTGAGTTAAAACACATATTGGAACGGACATTATGATGTTTTGAAGTGGTTTATATTTTTGTAAGAGTCTTCAGAAGTTTGATCAAGTATTTGTGGCTTTTAAGACTTCTGCCTTTGACACGACTTTGAGATTGTTGAATGTTGACACTATGAATGTCTGTGACTGTTCCAGGCTTTTGAATTTTTGTGCAATCACAACGTTTAAATATTTTATTTGAAATTATGTCTGAAAGAAATCTTTGAAGTTTCTAAGTTTCTAAATTTATTTTCTATTTCAATTGTGCAACATTTATACATCAATCAAATAATATTCCACCAACCAGATGCAATTTAATGGATAGCCTTATGAAAAAAAATATATAAAGATACTAGTTAAAAATTTGTCTCAAGAAAAAAAACACTAGCAGATCAAACTAATCCTGTCCATTTTATGAGGCATTGTTATCATTGTTAAGGCACATGCATGCGTGATCATGTAAACAATTCTGAGAATGAAATGATCCTTCAGTCATCTTCAGTTGTTTACAATGTTTCTTTTAATCATGGGAAGGTGGCACTCTTTTAAATAAACATGTTTTTATCCATTATTTTCTTTTTGGGTTGATATTTATAATGACCTTCGTTTATTAGATTTATTGATAACAAAGTCGAAAGTATTAAAATATGCATGAAAGTCAATTACTCGCTACCCTTGCGGTCGCTTGTAATTATAATTGATGTTTATTTAATAATTGATGTTTATTCTCGATATTTCAGATGGCTCGGAGGGAAGGTGCCAATGTTCCAGGTGAACATTGCCATCATTAGGGACACCAGGAAGGCATATTTTCATCCATAAAGCTGGTCTCTGCCAATTCTAACTCAACAAAGAATTCTGCTTGCAAACAGATGCATTTCAGGATGCTGGTCATTCCTCTCTTTCTCTCGATTGCTTTTAATCTCAGATGCTGGGCATCCAATCCGTCGAAAAGGTGCCTGGAAAATGTACCAGGTCAGTGTTATTGATGTCGTTTTTGACGACATTTTTTGTAGAATAAAAATCATTTGCAAGCGTTCTGTTTATATGTGCCCAAACATATTTTTACTTGAAGCAATTCTATAAAAAAATGATTTAAAAATTACTCTTTTATTTGGCTTTTTATTTGTTTGGCATCAAATTACATAAAAAAGTGAAAAATAATTTATAATAAGTATGTTAAAATTTATTTTCATGAAAAGTGAGAGGGGGCATTGCCTACAAGATTTTGACAAAGACATTAAAACCCCTTCATTCAGAAGCTAATGTCTAAATATAGTATTGAAACTTAATTATATAAGTTTTGATAGATTGAAACATTTTATTTGACCCTAACACACCCTTATAATATCCATCATGGGTCAGGGATCACCCTAGGAACATTGTGTGGATATTGATTGATGAATTGATTGAATAGCTTGATTGTTATTGATATAATCGGTGCAATTACTGTTGTTATTATTACTGTGATTAACATTATTATAGTTCTAGTATGCAGGCAGTAGTAGTCTAGAATATCCATGAATAGCTTTTTTGGGATGCAAGTACTTTTTGCGGGATCATATTTTGGATTTGAAAGTGAAAATGTTAAACTTGAATGAATTTGAAATTCTTAGAATTCTTAGAAATAGCAGACTTGAGAATAAAGTAAAAATATTCATTTTGATCCATCAGAGCAGAGAACAGGTAAATAGTTTTATCTCACATTATCATCTAGAATACACAGCTATTATATTAACAAATTTTTGACATAATGCAGTATTATATGCCAGCATAATATTAACAAATTTAAGACATAAAATGGTAATAATCATATGATGTTATGAAGTCTTTGCTTTGTTTCCACTATTAAGTATAATTATTGACCAATTTTTTATTGAAAAACTCTTCTCTGAGCAGCTGCTTCAAGCAATTCGACTTCCTTGATTTTATGTTTGTATTGAAATGTGGCTAATCTAATTCATTAAATTCTGATCGAGAAGAGTTGATTATAAATATTATAATCATAAATAATTTTGGCAAAATCTTTAATTGTGTTAATTCCTAGCTTTAATAACTTCCGTTATTCTTGAGATAATATGAGGAGAGTTTTTCATAATAGAATCAAAAATTTGGAGGTTGACTTAAGTCAGCTGGACCAATAATTCTTTGATGAATTTATTCATTGGATCTAGGCATAACAAATAACACATAGAAATAAACAGATATTCTCAATGAATGATAAAGGCTTCATCCAGAGCAAGGCAAGAAATAAAGAATGCTTTGCTATGAAATGCTATGCCAGAAGCTTATTATGTCTCAATAAATTATGTACAGAAACCGTTCAGTACCATGGAACTTATTTGTGACCATATACATTTTTTTGTCATTCATTTTGAGATATTTGTGACCATACATTTTGTTGTCATTCATTTTGAGATATCTTCGAGTGGCCTAATTCATTTAGTCTGCCTTCAACAGGAATATTCTTATTTGTGGACTTTGTATCACTTGCTCAAGAGCATCTGATAGCTCCTTCACAGCATTTTGACATTTGCATTTTTCATTCATTTTTTTATTATAAAGTCAAGATTTTCCTTGAATGTTAAGGGATTTGTTGGAAACAATATGTAGCAACTTTGAGAAATGTTTTCAAATCGCCAGCATGTAATGCTCACTTGTACTGAGTTTGTAACATGAATTAGGGAGTTGAGTCATTTTAATGTTAACAAATTTCATCTTATTTATGGATAACTGTATTTGTTTATTGATAATTAACTCATCTTAATGAGTGCCAGTCTTAGAAAACTTTATTGAAAGATCAAAGGGGTTTTAATGTGTTGCTATTGTTTTCTTATCAGAGTCTTTTTCAAGAGATTAAGTATTGTTTACCTCAGCAGTCTGCAGTGGATTTAGAAGCCAAACATCTCATCTTTGCCTCCTAACCTCCCACGGGCTGATGTGTGCTACGTGATGTGGTGCTCCTTTGTAACATTCGATTTGTAAACACCTGGTGATGAAAGCTGTCATTTATCACGCATTCATCGCATTCCACTAAAAAAACAAGATGGTTGTGGTTAGACGTTGCTAAAACCATTTGGTAATTAATTTTTACCGATTTACTTACTTGTTTGCTTGTGGACGACGTGTGTTTGTCTGCCGGGATAGACGTTGGTTGGTGCGGTGAGAAATTTAAAGTATGAACGAAGGCCTTCAATGCTCTGTTGCTTCAGAAAAATTAGTCTGGCTAGACTGTGTGCAAGTATCTTAAAGAGGCATAACTGTTTTCAGTAATAACAAAGCACAGTTGAAATTGTGCCCTACTCATGAATGCCTTGCTTCATGCTTCTTATCTGTTATTTGGTTTGACAGACTGATAATTGTTGTCCATTGGCTGTGAGTGATGATGATAACAACGATGGTGGTGATACATTCGTTTACAAATTACAAGCGGATGATCAAATAATGTTAAATAGACGATGCCTGAATAGAAGACAACACTTCTTTCTATTTAAGTTTTGTGGAAAACAGTCTGAGTTTGCTCTGTTTGCTCGTTACGGATTAGTCATCATCGGATGGTGAAAAAGAAATGTTTGCTACATTAATCACCACGTTTTCATCATCTCCTGTGCTCCTCTTCACTCAGGCATCCTTATTTTAAAATTATGTGAAGCATCTAAAGTCTTTTAATACGTCAAATAAGTTTGTAATTTGCCTATGGAAACCCCCCTCTCCCTTGTTCTGTCACCGGCCTTCATCACAGGCATAGCCCTGCAACGCTTAATAAATGCAGCGCCGAATAGCACGATGATATATAAAAAAAAATATTTCTTAACCCGCAGAAAGTTCCTATAAGCACATATTTTACGTGGACCAAAACACCACAAGCATAAATATCGAGGTCAGTTCGAGAACCTCCCATCAGATTCTCAGTAGAATTGTACGGATCATCATCAGGGAAGTCCTTTCCTACGAAAATGTCTCCTTCACCAATACTTCAGAATCTATAAACATGTACACCTTTTGCAGCATGCCCGGGTAAGAGATATATTTGGATGACTGGAATGATGAAATGATTAAAAATTTAAAAATTTAAAAAAATGGTAAAATTATATGACCGAATTCTTTCCAGCTTCATTGCTCCAATTAACTCCATGATTAATGTTGAATCGTGGGTTCCTGTTTTGTTCAATTTACAAGATCTTGATGATCACTCCAACGTGGTGAGCGTCGGACCTTTGGGAGCACTGGGGAGGTAAAGACTCGGACGGTTTCTGAGCCAATATGTAAGACCTAATATGTAAATAAGGGCTTATTCCTTTCAGGTTCGGATGGTACGTCCCCACGTATCTGATGAATGAGATGAAATGGAATCATTCCATTAACCTGCAATGCGGTCAATCCCTGAGGCAGTCGGACATCGGCAAGTTTGCGTCGCAAAAAACGTACCAGGAATTGAAGAATCTGACCGAATCGGATAGAAGCAGAAACAATGCACGCCTGCATTGTGGAAATAATTCAATCTGCAGCACTGGGATTTATCACTCCTCGCAAATATGTTCCAGTCAGCCTGGATCTTGTCCCATTCTGGTCTCGTCACATTTCCGTGAGTTCTGATAATTCCAGATAATTCCGACCTGTGAGACCACAATTATTTTGAGTCCCTTTGCTTAAGTTAAGTCATTAACAAGTATGGAGTTTGGCAACCTTTCAATGACATTGTGCAGAAGTTGTATTCTTAAATCAGTCTGCTTGCAGACAGATTTCTTGATTTCTTATTTACTTGTCTAGCAGCACAGTTAAGTTAAGTCAAACTTCTACATTAATGCTCTAAAGAGCATGACAATTCTACAGTATTCAGCTAAATAAAGTCTGGTATACACCCTAGACTTTGGGTCTGTCAATTTTTTTGCAATTTTTTTTTTAATTGTTTGATGATGTTTTGGTCGACTTTGTCATGCTGATAAAAATCAGTGAGAATGTCGAGTGTGCCTCGGGTTTCCGACCCCCCCCCCCCAATAACACCGGGGACACAACGTTTTGATTTGCTCACGATGTTCACTTATGGCAATATGCGTGATCACATTTTCACGTGACATCTTCCAGGTGTGTACGGGAAATGTCTGATTAACTTCATAAAAAGTTCAGGCTTGGATGTGACAGTGTTTTGGTTAGGAGATCATCTTTATGATTACGTCTTAACCAAGACCAAAGAGAAGACTCCAGTCATGTACTTTGGCTGGAACTTGGATGTCCTATCTGTTAATGAATCTTTTTCTCCCATCAATCTACCTCCTCTTTATCAGTTCAACAACAATGGAGTGGTAAGCAATTGCGACTGGCAGGTTCGTCCCATACACAAAATGGTCTGGAACAAGCTGAGGTTGCATGACTTAATTTAGCCTTTACTGTATATCTCTTGTTTTAATGACAATTGAAAAATTTGTGCAGAGTATATGCACCAGAGGTTCATCAGATGTTGACCAATATGGGACTTAACAATTCACAAATTGAAGATATGGTCAAAGATTACCAATATTTGTATCATAATGAACCTGATAAAGAAGAAAGGATTTTAGAGAAGGTGGCCTGTCGATGGGTGACAAGGAATGATGAGGTGTGGAAGAAATGGCTTCCTCCAAAGGGCAACAAGACCCCAATTTACATAGGAGGACTGTTCTCATGCAGTGGAAAAGCCATGAGGGACTTCAGTACAGTCATAGGTTCGTGACGTGGATTTTAAGTCGCCAAAGAGGTCGATGCCGAGCAACGTTTCGTCGTTCCAGCCGCCGAACTAGCCGCAGAGTACATCAACAACGATCCGAACATCCTTCCGAATCACTCCATCCAAGTACTGGTGGCGGACACCGCCTCCGTTCCGAGGCGTAAGATCAACAGCATCACCGCTTACATGACTAACAGGACGCACAGAGTCCTGGGGCTGCTGGGTCAGTGACCATTTCTTATTTGAAATCGATGCATGCCTATTTTTATTTTAAAGTCCAAACTTTTGTCAGACACTTCCGTCCCGTCGAACTTTGAGGACTTGGTCGGAAGCATGTCGACGGTGTATTCCATTCCTCTAATTGCTCACAATTCAAAGTCATTCGCTTTGAGTCAACGGAATTTATATCCCTACTTCTTCAGGATCAACTCCATTTTTATGGACAAAGCGTAAGTGCTTGATTCATATTATCAACAATGCATTGCATCCGTTACGATGAGTTATCCGTCTTTTAGTGACGAAATTTTCAAAAAATTTTTTTTTTAACTTTCAATTTCACAATTCACGATCTGCAGTTTTGCTTTGCTGGAGATGTTCGAGTTGTTCAATTGGAAAAGAGTCGGACTTTTCATCGAAGATTCCTCGAACCTCGAAGGTTATCACAACTTCTTCAAGGAGTTTCTAGGCTCGAGAAACATCAACGTGGCCTTTGATTCCAAAGTTCCGAGCATCGCCGACCTGAGGACCCTCTCCGACGTGATGATTGCTCATTATTTGTCAAATTTAGTTTAATGTTTATTCACTTTAAATTTATACTTTATATTTATTATATTTAACAAATACATATTATTACAAATGGATGTTTGTCATCTTGTTTTACTGAAGTGATTCTGTTTAATCTTTCAAGAGTTTGGATCAATTGAAGAAGAAACGTGTCAACATCGTGGTCGTGGCTCTTGAAGCTCGTAACATGCTGGCCTTTCTGTGTCAGATCTATGACAAGGTCAGACATTTTTATACCCCGCTTGACCCCAAGTGACCTGCTCCTATTTTATGCCAGACGACATATTTACATATCGCTCGTTTTCATTGGTTGTAGGCGGTTATACGGTTATATACATTGTAGTTTGAGAAAACAATCAAGAAGGATTCTGCTTTGGGTTGTCTGCTCTTACTGTTGTTTTTGCTATGGGGTTGAAATACTTTGGTGGCCAATACTTTAATGATTTTCTTTTTCTTTTGTTTGTTTAGCAAATTGATGCACTGGTTACAACAAATAAAGTGCACGCAGTAGTTTTCATTTTTGTCCGATTGACTTTGAACGTTTATTGACATTTTGAGATGATTTTTTTACCATTATAACGACTTAGTAATTCATCTGCTAATTTGAATAATTAATTAGATGCCTTCACCAGGGCATTGGACCACTTCTATTTCTAATAAGTTAATTTATTCCATTTGCAAATAATTTATAGTTTTTAAAAGTTTGCTGCCTTTTTTATGTCAACCATCTTGAAAATTATGTTCAACATTCAATATGTTTATTCATAACTTGACATGCAAGAAAATTTAAAATAGCACGTTCAAAAATCTCCAGGCCATTAAACCCGAGATCCGTGATTTATTTACCATTTACCAGAAAATGGCGAGCAGCAACAACTATTCGTGGTTCTTCATGACCTTGACGACCTTAGTGGATAAGTGGTGGAACGTCAACAACAGCCAGTTCTACCACCTCAGGAGCACCGACTGCACTCAAAGCAAGATCACCGAGGCCCTCCAGAGTCACTTCGTCTTCAATAACGCCCAGCTGGACTCTGCCAACAACATCATCATCGGGAACAATTCGTCCACGGAAATCATGGACACCATCACTCGCAGGCTCAAGAAAATCGTGAGTTCTTGTGTTATCTATGATAAATATTTCCTTTTCATTCACTGTTGTTGTTGTTGTTGTCGTCCTTCTATTAAGATTTCCAAGAATAATTGTAGGTCATAATGAGTTGCCTGCCAAAATGTGAAGATAATTGATTTATAATAAGCTGGTTACTAATTGTTCTTGCAGTGATGTGATTGGATGATGTGATTGGAGGAGGCACAGTTTTTATGCTTTGAGAATTGTAAAAATAATCACTTAATCTATAACAATATTATTATTATTTTAATTTGAATTATTATTAATATTATCATTATTATAGTTTGCTATAATAATAATAGTATACAATATTATAAATTATGATCCAAATTAGTAATAATTGATTTTAAACTAATAATAAATTGTTTTAAAACTAAAATTTCCAATTCTCTAGGGGAAGGGCGATCCGTACCCCGTGTCCTCGGAGGCGTTCGATGCCATCCTGGTCTACGGCAGGGCCTTCCATCAGATGCTTCGAGAAAATTCATCGGCTCTTGCTTACTTCCACGAGGAAAATACCCTCAGGTTTGTCATTGCTTTGTGCATTTGTTGGATCTGATTGAAAAGAATTTCAGACGACTTGAATCATTCAGATTGAATTTATTTTTAATTACTTATTATTTGCTTTATAGCCTTCTTATTTTATTTTTTTTGGAAAATCAAAACATATGTAAGTCCAAGAATGCAGAAATGCAGACCTAAATGCATACATGAGATATGCAATTAAAATAGAATTAATTTAGTGTCACAAAAAGTCATTGATTGCATGAGTTCCTGCCATTATAGACCATCTCACTGCTCAGCAGTCCAGTCAATTATTAACACCCCCTTCTAAGAGTCCATAATTTAGTGACTAATTAATGACATTAGGACAAAAGTTTTAATCGCTTCAAAATGTCAAATGTCACAACTTTTCTGACTGACAGGAGGTTCGTGCAGATAGTGGAGTCGCTTCACTTTGACGGTTTGACGGGCCCCATAAAGTTCAAGGGAGCGGATAGGAGCGGCATCGTGGAGATCCTTCAGATGCAGTCGGATGACTTCGTGAAGGTCGGGCATTTCAAGCCCGAGCAGAACAACGCGTCTGCGGACGGTCTCGTGGTGGAAATGAGTTCGTTGATTTGGAGGACCTCCAGTGGTAAAGCACCAGGAGACAGTCTTGGTGAGTGCTAAACAACAACAATGGGCATTACCATGAATTATATTTAATTCAGATTAATTATATCCAAAGTTAATCTTAAATATCAAATGAGCTTCTGTTATAAAATATAATTCTTATTTATTCGTTCGGGGATGAATTCATCAGCATTTTTTTTCATTCGCATCCAAAGATGTTATAGTGGCAGTCCAATGAAAAATGCCTCTAGCACGTGCGATGCATGCAAAAGTGAATTTGCATTTTATTTTGTGTTTGCTTTGACCTTTCAGATTCTGAAAAGGCTTGCAGCGTCGAAAAGATCCGAGCCCTGCTCGACGTGGAATGCGACACGGCCATCATATTCATCAACGTCTTCGTTTTCGGAGTCACCCTCGTGCCGATAATTCTGTTCCTAATTTACATCAAGAAGAGGTCGTACATTTTTCTGCTTCTTGTCCTTCTAAGAATCCTTCCCATTAATGCTTACATGAATAGTATGTGCTCATGCTTTCTACTGCTTCATCAGGTATGATGATAAAATCAAGCTCATCAACAAAGAGACACCTCAGATTGTTGGTTGGGAACTGACCAGAAATGAAATCATACTAAACAGAAAGATTGGTATGTTGTTAAATAGGAACCTCTTAATTTCAATTTGACCCTGTTGAAACCATTGCAACCTCATCATCAATAAAAAGGTCAAGGGGAATTTGGAACGGTTTTTGGAGGAGAAGCAAAAATCAATCAGAATTGGGTGCCGGTCGCAGTGAAGACTCTCAAACCCGGTTCGACTTCTGACGACAAGGTCTGGACGACATTCAAATCAAACTTCCTTCGGGCTGCTAATCCCTAACGCCGATCGCTTTCAGGTCGACTTCTTTAGCGAGGCGAGACTCATGAAAGACTTCAGCCACGAGAACATAGTCAAGCTGCTCGGCGTCTGCTCGATCGGCGATCCCGGATTGGTCGTCATGGAGTTCATGCTGCACGGGGACATGAGGTCCTACTTGCTGAGCAGAAGGCATTTGGTCAACGAGAATTCTGAGGAAGCCATGGACGTGGGACCGCAGGCCATCACGAAAATGGCACTTGACGTTTCAAACGGACTCAAATACCTTACGAACTTGGGATTTGTCCACAGGTCTGTTTAATCAATCAATCAATCAATCAATCAGACTATCAATAGATCAATGAATCATATTGTCAATCAGTGTTCTAATATTCTTGTTTGGATTATTTGAACATATGAAATGTAATTTATCTTTTGATAATTGGGCCTGCAATTAGACTTCGTTATGATCACTTCCTTCATTCATTCAATGGCAGTTCTGTTCGTTTAACTTATTAAATCTATTATTTAATCAAACAGAGATTTGGCCTGCCGAAACTGCCTGGTTCACCAGACCGGGCTCGTGAAAATTGGTGACTTTGGTCTGACGGAGAATGTTTACAACAGCGGCTATGTGAGATGCATCAGTAATGGTTGGTAATAAATTTAAAATTACTTGCCATAGATTCATTATTTAATCTACTTTTCCAACTTTTCCAATATTACTAGGATGTCATGTTTTGTTGATCTTGAATAAGTTCTTCTGCTAATATTTAACAGTCAAATCACTTGATAAGATACACTTGTAGTGAACTGCTCATTTTTGTACTTGTTAAAACAAGTTATGCATTTCTCCAATGACTTAATTATTTATTACTTAACTATTTTAGGAAAGTTTCCGGTGAGGTGGATGGCCCCCGAGAGTTTGAGGGAAGGAGTCTTTTCGGCCGCTTCGGACATTTGGAGCCTCGGGGTGTTGATGTACGAAATTTTTACTTTCGGTTCCCTGCCCTACCACGGTTTCACGAACGAGCAGGTCGTCGTCTTCGTTAAGAATCGTAAGATCATCGGACTGCCTGCGGGATGCCCAGAAAACTTGTAAGGATCTTTTGTAATTGTCAATTCTTTTTTTAGATGTATTTGTAGTTATGAGTTTTTAAATCAAATATTATTTAACAATAAGTCTGTTTGTAATTAAAGGTGCTTCTAGGTGTGAATTTTTAGACTTGTTTGTATTGAAGAATTGATTTTAATAATAGCAATACACTAGTATATTAATACATAATAGTAATAATAATTATTAGTAATTCCTTTTTATTTCTTCTTGCACACAGGGAGAAATTGCTGAAACAATGCTGGTCTTACGAGAGCGAGAACCGTCCCACCATCGACGTGATAATCGATCAGCTGGAGAGGATGCCGCTCCTCCTCGTGCCGTGTCTCGACGTCCCGAGACCCCAGGTGGGACTCGACGGAGGAAACAACGGACTCGTCGTCAACTTCATGGATCCTTCGAACAAAGGCTCCTGTTCGACGAAATTTCAGAAGTCTTCGGGCGTGGCGAAACACAAGACTTCCATCTCGGGAATGTCTTTGCTCAACAATAGCAAGCAAATTAGATTCGCCAATCCAGAAAAATCTCCGGACATTTGCTCTCCTCAGTCGACCAGCGCGCACTGCTTCGATTTTCCCACTTTGGCCGGAGAAGGTCAGTTCGACTTGATCAAAGCGTCCGAAATACCGAAAAGGTGGAGGGAAGAGTCTTTCGACAAGGGTAGAGACTGCAATGCTCATAATCAGGCTTTGAGAAATTCAGGTGAAATCAGTAACGAAACCAAGGCTCTGCTTTGCAACGGATGCGAGAGATCTTCCACGGTGCCGGTGCTCCATCGGTCCGTGTCTACCGAGCCCAGGGTGACGGCCATCTTCAAAAAGACGTCCGATCCGAAGGGGAATCCGGATTCGACGGATGCTTCCGGTTGGACTTGCAAGATACCCGTCGGCCTGCAAAATGCCAATTGTCATCAGCAGAATAAACGCCATTCCAGAAAGAAAAATTCCACTGTATCCTCATCACCTGCATTATGAGTACTACTATTAATAATTTCTTGTTCCAGCAACAAGTCATCTTTATTTGAACTTTTGAATTTTAAACTTTTGTCCTCGGAATGTTTGCGTCCGTATTCGAAACTCTCGTGAATTCGTCTGCCCCGAAATTACGGACCCTCCCTCGTCGTAGAGTCTCGTCTGCCCTCGGACGCGTCTCGAAGTGACCGTTTCAAGAAAATGACGTTTGTTTTATTTATTAAAGTCGACTTGAAATTGTTGTAAATCGATTGCAGTCGTTGCAGAGTCCAACTGTGAATTTACAATTGTGCATTTAAATCAAAAAGTTCCATCATCATGTTCACGTCATCGAGTACCTACGGGTCCCTTTTATCCGTTTTCTTTTTTTAGGGATTTATATTGCCAAACAGTGCCTCTGTCACAACTGCTTTATTTAAAGATTTTGTAAAGTCTGCTCCCCTCTTTAAGAGGATTGTTCAAAGCTTTAAATTAATTTAGGAGTGTACATGGCATAACATTCATTTTGTCTTTATTTTTTGTTTTGTTTTTGTCACCTCTATATATTTGTACCATGATCAAAGGGCCAGAGGTCTTTGCTCAACGTTTTTGGTACAGTGTACATCGGACGTCCTCCTTCTTGACATTTGACGGTCGCATAAGAATCGTGATAGATTTTGATTGATTTGAGCGATTGATTTGTTTGTAGACTTTGTAAATAAATAGATAGATCTGCACGGTTCGATCTTCTTTTAAGGTCCTCATGTGAAGTTATGCCTTCTGAGCGATCGCGACTTTAAGATCGGTCGTCTGGTTTCTGGTCCTGAATCTCGTTCGTTGAGAACACTTGAGACGGATGATGGTTTTGAACGAATAGTGGCTGTTCTCAATCTTTGCTGGTCAATAAATTGGTAAACGTACTTGCACGAGTGTGGGTTTTTTTTATCCTGATGATGTCTTATCAATGATGCCTTGGCCTGAATGTTGCAATTTCCTTGGTTGATTGAGTGTAGGGTTAATTTATTATTAGGGATGCATAGTTTCCCTTCTGGCCCCACCTCAGGAAACTACTTACGCCTACTTAACTCAACAAAACATAGCAAGTTTTACAATATGTTATGGGGCTGGAGAGTTGTTTTTTTCAGTGAGAGTCATTAATGGCTGCAGACAAACTTTTCAAACCCAGCCTGACACTTTCAAATCTGTGTTCACTGTTAGAATTACTGGGGAGATCTAAGTGACAGAAATAAGTGTGACCCACAATATTTTTTGTTAAAATGTTGGATTTATGGTTTACAACCATCAAAAGCTTTTCAGTGATTTGTTGAGAAATGAGTCAATATTACATGGTTGGAAATAGAATCATTGATCAAGAAGAGATCATAATGGCAGCACTTCAGCTGTAGCTCATGCGTACGGCGCTATATAAATGACATATTATTATTATTATTATTCATTTTCGGACTAAATTGCTGTTGGTTAACTATAATAAGCCATCATGCCTCTAGCTAATAAAAGATAATTTGAGTTAAGAGGTGCTTTATTTCTCACAAATGATGCTTTGAAGTCAGGTTAAGTTAATCAAATTGAAAATTGCAACCAGCACAGCTTTTTGTAGTGACAAACTTTATTTTGATCATACCTCTGAGGGGTTTCTATTTATATTATTCTTTGACAAATGATTCAAAAAATGCCAGTAGACATGTCTGGTTGAGAAAACTATGGCAATAATAAAGAACAAATATAAGTATTGAGGTAATGGTAAGGTTTCATAGCCCCAGAACCAGAGACCCCTTCTATTACCATCTCTAAGATGGTGAGTGCAAGAAGATATGAAAAACATGAATGGCAATAATCTCAAAGATGTATTCCTTGTCACAAAGAATAAAATTGCACAAATTAAAAACATTAGAGATGTGTTGTGCAAGAATGGCCTATGTTCAAGAGATAGGATCACCTGAAAAAAAATAGAAAATTGCTATTAAGCATGAAAGTCATAATTAGTTAAAATAGGGGTGGAAAACTGTCCTGTAACCTGTGAAACCTACATCAATAAATTTTTATTTGTGAAAATTAAGTATAAATGTAAAATTTTTGTTCGCCTATTTCTAGAAGCCTAGGTGTTTAAATAATACTTAAGCAAAACAAATGTGCCCACTTGCTAATATATTTGTGTTTACCTGTAAATCAAAGGAGCTGCTCTCAATAATGTGATCCATGTCAATAGAAGCAGCCAACACCCCAGCAACAAAAATCTCCAGTAGAAACCAATGAAAATTATCTTTTACCCAAGGAAAAATAATAATGGCCCAGGATATTACTCCAACTAATGCGTGAGTCAAGGAATCAGCAATGCATCTCAATAGTCGGTCAGTTATAAAATATCTAGATTCATGACTGATTAACGCATCACCAATCAGGCAAATAGTCACAAGTGAGGCAATTAATAATATAACAGTAAAGAAATTCCAGAATAAGAAAAGCATTTGCAACTAGATCATTAAGAGCGATTATAAGCGATTATAAAACAAACCAGAAAAGCTCAAATCATATGTTTAAACTAAAAATGGATCTAGATAGAAATGTAAATTTTTCTTTTATTTTGAGAAAATATTACAATGAATCTTTATTTGTATTTAGATTAGTCAACAACAAAGTTTATTAAGGTCTTCAAAGGTAAATTAACTTAAGACATTTTAACTCAAAGTATAGCAAACCTCATCACGGGTCGATGATCTTTTGACAACTTGCGAAGTTATAATTCTAAATCATTCGACACGCCAAATTTACCTTAATTTTTTATATTTAGCTTCTCCCAAAGAGTTCGCTAATTTCTGCTAATTCTAATCAATTAAATCAAGATCGAGTCACGACGGTGAAGTTGGCAAACTTTCGGCAAACCTTTTGAACGCCAATATCTCCGGAACGGAAAGAGCTAGAACCAAAATTCTTTTTTTAACTGATAGATAATGTTCACGGAAATTATGTGGACATAATAAAAAAATTTTATCTTTAACGGGAAATTTAGTACAAGTGGCCGATGCTCAAAGCCGATTTCCAGGAAAACGGAGCTTTGTGCGAAAAATCGACAAACGAATTCAGAATCTGCATTGAATTATCTTTCTAAAAAAATACGTTTCGACATTTCGCCATCGGTCAGAGTACCTCAAAATTAATTCTGAAAGCTCCCTAAAATTTGTTTACATTGCGAACCGAAGATAACGAATGCGCTAAATTTAACAAATATTTCCAATTTTAACAAAAGATATATAGCAGAAATAGTTCATATCACTACAATATTACATAATTTGGTTAGAAAAATTTTTTAAATTATCGTTAAGCATCTTTTGCTTGAGCAGGCTGATGTCGTGCAAGTCACCAAAGTCACAAAATGACGCAGCGCAATCAAATCCGACTTTGTGCGAAAAATTCATCAATACATTTTAAAAGAACGCAGAAAGACCTTTCAGAAAATATACGATACAATTATGTGCCATCGGTTTAAGACGCTCTATGACCTTATTATAAACGTTTCCCAGCAACCCACATGAGGTCATTCCATCGTTAGGCAAGCTGTCCTCTTCTCACTATGATTTGTGCCAAAAATCTTTTTATGCATTCTTATAGCACGTTAAAATATCTTCCAGAAAATGTAAAATACAATGCTGGCGCTCCGGTATAAGGCGCTCTATAACCTTATTATAAATGCACCATAAATTCTAAGATCTTTTCTTTTCATCGTTTGGGGCTCTTCTCACTCGTCACACTGGTTTGTGCGAAAAATTGACTCTACTATTTCGATAGCATTTTCAAAGACCTTTCAAAAAATCTACAACACAACTATAGCGGACCGGTACAAGGCGCTCTACAATTTTTTTTAATACTGCTCCTTAACTGCTCACACCTTTTCTTTCCATCGTTTGACGCGCTTTCCTCACGTCACTCTGATTTGTGCCAAAATTCTATTTACACATTTCAATAGCTACTTCAATGGGCTTTCAGAAAATCTACAAACAAGTAACAGCACCCCTGTGTAACACTTTCTGTAACCTTATTATACGAGCCTCTCACATCTCTCTATCTTCGCTTTCAATCGTTCGTCGTGTTGTTCTCTCGCTACTCTGTTTTGTGCGAAAATTTGAGTCTAATATTTCAATAGAGCTTTCAAAGACCTTTCAGAAAATCTATAACACAACTCTAGCGGACCGGTACAATGCGCTCTATAATCGTTTTAAAACTGTCTCCAGCTGCTCACATCTTCTTTTTTCATCGTTTGAAGCGCTTTCTTCATGGCGCTCTGATATGAGCCATATTTTGATTCCAATATTTCAATAGAACATTCAAAGACCTTTCAAAAAATGTAAAACACAATGCTAGCGCCCCTGTGCAAGGCGCTCTATAACCTTATTATAAATGCACCACAAATTCTAAGATCTTTTCTTTTCATCGTTTGGCGCTCTTCTCACTTGTCACACTGGTTTGTGCGAAAAATTGACTCTACTATTTCGATAGCATTTTCAAAGACCTTTCAAAAAATCTACAACACAACTGTAGCGGACCGGTACAAGGCACTCTGTAATCTCGACATGATCGCCGAACTCGATTCTCAAAAGTTGCGATGATCTGTTATTTCCAATTTACTCTAAAACCACAGCATATTTGGGGCCGACAATTTGGTAATGAAGAGATACATTATTAAGACACAACATGTCTGAAAATGGGGTCAGAAAACCGTCTTAATACATTAATCCGAGACTTAAAACGAATCGCGTCGCTTAATTTAATTTAGAAAACTCGCTATTATTTTAGTCTTTTCGGCCCAAAACTCCAATTTAATGTTTGTTAAGTACTTTGAAAAGTATTTCAAAAGCTTATTTGTACTAAGATGAATGACATACCTACATTTCAAAATTATGAGAATGAAAATAAAGGTTTATGTTTCCTAATTTCGTTAATAAGAAATTTCAAGTAAAATTAATTTTAGAAAAACATTACTGACAATTAAATCTTTATTTTGAGATATATAATACTAGTTTTGAATAAACTTCATATTTTAAATTTATCAGGCCGGTCCCCGACGAATTGTTTTCAAAACATGTCAGGGGTTGTCTATAAAGAACGTTTGCAAAATTGCTCATTTTTACCACAAAAGTTTGCTATTGATAGCAAAATGAACTTTTTGAAGATAGTTTATCATACATTTTATCAAACTTTAGGTTTTTGAATTTTTAGAGTTTCGCGTCCATTTTATATTTACGAGATTATAAGAAAAACTATTCACTTTAGAAGTCCCAACTTCGGCTTTGTCATTCATATTTCTTATTATTAACCTATTGCCAAAATTATTTTGAATTTAATTTTTTTATAATTTTCGTAATTGAAAAAAAGAGCCTATAGGGCGCAAATCCAAGTCAATGGACTTGATCGCCGAACTCGATTCTCAAAAGTTGCGATGATTTGTTATTTCCAATTTACTCTAAAACCACAACAAATTGGGAGCCGAAAGTTTGGTATTGGAGAGATATATGATTAATACACAACATATCTAAAAATGGGCCCAGAAAACCGTCTCAATATATTAATTTGAGACTTAAAATGGATCGCGTCCCTTCATTGAAATTCAAATAACTCGATATTATTTTTCTTCAAAAACTCTTACTTAATGCCTGCTACATTTACTGGGAATGTATCAAAAGCTTAGTTAGGCCGAAATCTATGACATAAATGAATTTCAAAGTTATTGTTGCTGTAATTTAAAGTTTGTTTGATAACTCCGTTATTAATGCATTTCAAAGGGTTTAAAGATGTAAACTCTTAATGTTCGTGGTATTTGAGGTATTGATTAAAGTTTAATATGAGTGACAGTTAATTTTTGTTAAAGTTTGGGTTATTGTGAATCGAATGAGACGTAAATTGTTAAATATAGTTGAGTTTTAGATTTTGAGTTGTTGCTTCGATTATTGCCCGGCTGCGTAATATCTAGGCTTTTTAACAATGGTAATTTTCGCCCGGCTAGCTTTATGCAAGTTTCATATATCTGAACATTTAAACGTCAATTATCAGCTAAGTAAAACAAAGCAATTGCTTAAGTCTGGATTTTACCAAGCAAAGCATGAAAATTATTTTAATGTTAGTATTTTTGATGGCAAAATTCTTAATTCATCTATTAATCTTTACTTATCCGAATCATATAAATGATACCCAATTAATGACAACGAACAAAAGATATGTCCTCTATAACAAAGCATTTCTTTTTCTCAGACAAATTAGATAGATAAAGTGTGGAGATCGGTGGTAGTTTTAAACCTTTCGACATTTGGCAGTAGAATTTAGGCAAGCTTTTATATGTGAAAGCTTTATGTAGGCGAATTGCCTATACAATACCTTATATATACCATAATATAGGTCTGAAAGGTCTTTGAAAACTCTATTGAAATATTAGAATCAAATTGTCGCACAAAGCCGAGTAGCGAGAGAACAGAGCGACGAAAGATTGAAAGCGAAGAGTTCTGAGAGGCTCGTATAATAATGTTATAGACAATCTTACACAGAGGTGCTGTAATTTTTTAGTAGATTTGCTGAAAGCCAATTAAAGCAACTATTGAAATGTGTAAATAGAATGTTAGCACAAATTATAGGAAGTGAGGAAAGCGCGCAAATCGATGGAAAGAGAATATTTGAGCAGTTGGAGACAGTTTTAAAACGATTACAGAGCGCATTGTACCGGTCCGCTATAGTTGTGTTATAGATTTTCTGAAAGGTCTTTGAAAGCTCTATTGAAATATTAGACTCAAATTTTCGCACAAAACAGAGTAGCGAGAGAACAACACGACGAACGATTGAAAGCGAAGATAGAGAGATGTGAGAGGCTCGTATAATAAGGTTACAGAAAGTGTTACACAGGGGTGCTGTTACTTGTTTGTAGATTTTCTGAAAGCCCATTGAAGTAGCTATTGAAATGTGTAAATAGAATTTTGGCACAAATCAGAGTGACGTGAGGAAAGCGCGTCAAACGATGGAAAGAAAAGGTGTGAGCAGTTAAGGAGCAGTATTAAAAAAAATTGTAGAGCGCCTTGTACCGGTCCGCTATAGTTGTGTTGTAGATTTTTTGAAAGGTCTTTGAAAATGCTATCGAAATAGTAGGGTCAATTTTTCGCACAAACCAGTGTGACGAGTGAGAAGAGCCCCAAACGATGAAAAGAAAAGATCTTAGAATTTATGGTGCATTTATAATAAGGTTATAGAGCGCCTTATACCGGAGCGCCAGCATTGTATTTTACATTTTCTGGAAGATATTTTAACGTGCTATAAGAATGCATAAAAAGATTTTTGGCACAAATCATAGTGAGAAGAGGACAGCTTGCCTAACGATGGAATGACCTCATGTGGGTTGCTGGGAAACGTTTATAATAAGGTCATAGAGCGTCTTAAACCGATGGCACATAATTGTATCGTATATTTTCTGAAAGGTCTTTCTGCGTTCTTTTAAAATGTATTGATGAATTTTTCGCACAAAGTCGGATTTGATTGCGCTGCCTCATTTTGTGACTTTGGTGACTTGCACGACATCAGCCTGCTCAAGCAAAAGATGCTTAACGATAATTTAAAAAATTTTTCTAACCAAATTATGTCATATTGTAGTGATATGAACTATTTCTGCTATATATCTTTTGTTAAAATTGGAAATATTTGTTAAATTTAGCGCATTCGTTGTCTTCGGTTCGCAATGTAAACAAATTTTAGGGAGCTTTCAGAATTAATTTTGAGGTACTCTGACCGATGGCGAAATGTCGAAACGTATTTTTTTAGAAAGATAATTCAATGCAGATTCTGAATTCGTTTGTCGATTTTTCGCACAAAGCTCCGTTTTCCTGGAAATCGGCTTTGAGCATCGGCCACTTGTACTAAATTTCCCGTTAAAGATAATTTTTTTTTATTATGTCCACATAATTTCCGTGAACATTATCTATCAGTTAAAAAAAGAATTTTGGTTCTAGCTCTTTCCGTTCCGGAGATATTGGCGTTCAAAAAGTTTGCCGAAAGTTTGCCAACTTCACCGTCGTGATCGAGTCTGCTATGCAATCCGTTATTTTGGGCTGTCTTGCAGATTTTTTAAAAATTATTTGATAATATTTTGGTCGTCTCCCGCTTGCCAATGAAAAGCACTACGAGTTCCATAAGTTGCAGACCCCTTCACACCTACACAATACATGAAGTCTAGTATATATATAGAGAGACGAAATCTACCCTAAAAACCCACATAAAATACATCGCATAACCAAACGGCCATGCAAAAAAGCAGAAGCCATGCAGACGATCACAACACCAGACTACGTCCAAACCTCAGAATTTTAACATTATATTTAACTGCCCCCTCGAGGGCGTCCAAAGATTGCAGTTGCCCACCCACGTGAGTGAGGGACACTGCGGGGTATTGGGTTTAGTTTTCAACTAGCAATAACCACGCCTCGGATTAACCTCACTGGCTATGGTACCGCCACTGCGCAAAGCTGGGGAACTTATGTCGATTGGAGACTATTATGTTCTACTTAATACGTTGGCAATGGTGTTTCAAGTTGTATGATACAATGTTTCTTTAACAAATTTACTTTCGTAAAATAAAATGTAATTTATACTTGTTACTTATTAAAGAAATTGTTGTTGGTGATCATTTTTTGGCCATCAATGTAGATGTATTGAAAGATCACTAGGTGGCGTCGGACAGCACAAAGTTCACAAAGCTAAAAATAAGCAATAGGCGATATTTTTGATGTTTTAATAGTTTCACAACACTGCATTTTTCATTTTATTGCAATTTAAAAAACCCGCTTACATACCTGAAATGTTTGATAATTAACAATTGACGGACAATTTTTCCTTCAAAAATATGATCAAATTTAATATCAAATGATCAATCCAAGTTATTAAAAATAATTTCATAAAGCAAGGTAACAAATATTCTACATACAATTTAAGCCATGTCTTTTAATTTATGTCTACTTTTGGCACATTTTTACTTAATATGAACTATTTTGACCGGGTGTTCTATCGGAACGATGTCTAGCGAGGATTCTGGTTTCGAGATGAGTGCTGAGGAATGTCGGCATTTTATACGTATTATAAATGCATTTAAATGCTATAAGTAAGTATATTTAATCTATCTCAAATAATTGGACTTCCATGTAGTTTTTAAATTGCATTACTTATCTTGCTCTATTAGTTTATGATTTGATATCGACTTGTGCACAGGGGATATTCCATAAATAAAATGAACCAAATAGAACAAAATTACAACAATTTGCCGGTTCGGCATCGTGACATGATACCACGGTTCCTCGACCATTTGTCGTCAGTAAAAAAATGTGTTTTACAAAACCAACATATCATAGACCTCATCGTTCAAGATGCCGACCAAATGTTTGAGAACAAGCAAAATATCCTAGCTGATGTCAAGGTAACTTATACTAAAAAAGAGAAAAAAAACAGAAGTTAAATCTTTGAAATGCAAATTTAGCAGAAAAGAAACCCACCACTGCTGGACTTTGATATGGATAAAGTTAAAAGCACCTTAAAACAGTTTATGAGGGACTGGAGTAGTGAAGGCATAGAGGAACGAAATGCTTGCTACAAGCCAGTCATTGATGAGGTGTTGGATATTTATTCCAGTTGCAAGTATGATTGCTTTCTATTTTCCAAATTCAAATTACTTAAAATTTGGGAAAAAAAGCTATGCAACATTTTAAAGTTCACAGTTTTATTTTCTCTGATTTTCTCTGATAGGGACAGAAGGCAAATAGAAATACTTGTGCCTGGTGCAGGTCTTGGGAGACTGGCCTATGAATTGGCAAAATTAGGTTTTGCTTGTGAAGGGAATGAGTTCAGCCTGTTTATGTTATTTGCTTCAAATTTTGTACTCAACAAGTTAGTTGTGTCTTTGATTTTATTCACATTAATATTATGATTATTTTTACATTTACTGACTACAACTTAGTTAATAAAAGTAACTACTAATTTTTAATAATACTACTACTAGTAATCTGCTTATTTTTAGATGCAAAGATGTGAATGTACACACCTTGTACCCTTGGGTTCATCAGACTTGCAACAACATGGCTTCCTCTGATCAAATTCAACCAATACTCTTTCCAGATGTAAACCCTTCAGAGCTACCTGTCAACTCCAAGTTTTCGATGGTTGCTGGTGATTTCTTGGAGGTTTATAAGGAAAGAGGTTCTCACTAACCTTTGTTTCTAGTTTTTATTGTTTTTGGGCAATCATAATAATTTATTATTTAATTTGTTGTTAACTTAGCAACACAACACTACTAACCCCGCCTCCCTGCTTTGCAGATTCATGGGATTGCATTGCTTCTGTGTTCTTCATTGATACAGCACCAAACATAATGGCCTACATTGAATCAATTTATACAATTCTCAAACCTGGAGGATACTGGATTAATTTTGGTGACTTGTTCTCTTGTGCTTATCTTGTTTTTGTGTTTGTGCTTATTTTTATAAAGGAGATGATTACCAGTTAGCTAAGCCCATTATTAATTTACTAATGCATTATTATAATCAACTTAAGAATTTAAAATTTGGCCATCAGACAAATGCCTATATCTTTTGCCAAAATGAATTTGTTGAGAGTATGTTTTTGTCTGTTGCAGGCCCCTTATTGTTCCATTTCGCTGATATGGAGGGTGAGAGTTCTGTTGAAATTAGCTATGAGGAAGTTCGCAGCATCATCTTGCAATTCAAATTTGAAATTATTGTGAGTAAATTTCCATAATTTTGATGACGTGCTATTGCATTTCAGTCTATAAGTAGATTCATCTTTATTAATATTTCATATTAACCATTTATTTTTATTTATTTTTTTTATTTATTTTTAGAAGGAGCAAGTCAACCTTCCTGCAACCTACAACCAGAACTCAAAATCTATGCTCAAATATGAATACAGTTGCATCTTCTTTGTGGCAAGGAAGCCTCTTGATTAAGAGTGAGATGACAGTCTCGTGCCTTTATTTAACCTGTAAAATTTATTTTTCTGCTTATTTGTCATTTCATGAGAAAATAAATGGACTTAAACAAGTTTATGACATAAGACGTTTTTGTTTTTGACTTGGGGGTTTACCTGAATAAAGGAGACGCGTTGAAAGAGGTGACTATAGTTAATGCAACCTCAATAAAACTGCCAGCTATTAAAGATTTACTTGTAATTTCGTTTTAGCTCTGACAAAAACGAGCATGACCCATTGTATAGAGGGGCCTTAGCCCAAGAATTAGATCTTCAATCAGTTTGACAGTGTTGGTTCACAAATTATTTGTTACTTAGAGTTTTGAATACCGAATGGAAATGCTTTTCTACGTCTTGATAGGATGCAAAGTCTGAGAAGCGCTAAGGTAGTGCTGAAATCGCCATAAGTATACTGACGTGTTATCAGACCACACGAAAGCATCGGTCCGAAAATCATCACAAAGGACAATTAATGCGGTAGCATATAGCGTGTTTTGCGTTGCACACTTTATTTTGGCGTGGCACATCTGTGTGTTCACATGAGGTTTTCTTACTTTTATATGACAGCCAATACTCTATTTGAAATTAATTATTCTGCTTGTTAAGGAAATATTTGAATTACAAGAAGTGTCTTTATCAACAATGAGTCTTTGTCAACAATGAATCACCTGAGAATATTTTGGCGGAAAGACTGTTTGAATTTTTGTTTTTTACTTTCATTTACGGGGCGCCGTTCGTTGAGTCACTTATAATTCAAAAAGGAATATACTTGTTTAATATTTATAACTTTGTGTACGAATGACGATGGATATCTCATTTTCCTGTCATAAGATGCTTTTGTCCACACTTGAGGAACATTTGGTTAAAATCGAAATTCACTGCGCCGAGTTAGGTCTGCCATATTCAGAATTTGAAAAGTTAAGTGAAATATGGATTAGGAGGATTCTTCGAAAAACTCTTGACTTCGAAAAAGATATAGCTAATTACAAAGATAAAGTAAAAAATGAAATCCAAGAAAATGTTGAAAAAGTTAATGCTTACTGTGAGGAGCTTAACCTTGATGCGAAGTCTTACCTAGTAAGGATTTGGATTATGTTGTGCTTTTTAAGATTTGATATTACATTTTAAACTGTCTGTTTTTAAGATTAAACAGTCGGAATTGTTGAGGTCTTGACTTAATTAATAATTAATAATCTTTTTAAAATTAGCCTAGCAAACAGCCAAACAGTTATGATGCCTGGAAATTTTTGAACGAACAAGTTTTTGCTCTTGGTGAAAAAAAAAAGGTGAAGATATCATATTTATAGATGTTCGAGTGATTAATGTCCTAACTTTTTATTTTTATTTTGTAACAATATATTTATTGTATTTGTTTTCTTTATCATGATTATCAAATCACAACAGGCTATTGAATTAGAAGAATTTACTAAGCTCCAGAATCAATTCTTCAATCTACTTGATGTTTTAAAAAAGAAAGATTTGAATCAATCTGAAAAGTATATTACAGAATTCACAAGCAAAAACCATGGTGATTTTCCAATGGAACTTGTAAAAGCAAGCATTAAAAAGGTTTGCTAATGTTGTACATAAATACTTTTTCTTTGCCCAAAATTCTATAAAGATGTCACAGATAATAAAGTACTTAAAACATGAAATTTTTAGTTGGAAGACCTCAAGGAATTCAATAAAGAAAAGAGCACCAATCTCCTGACTTCCACAAAGCATATCATGTCAGTTCTCAGGATTCCAGTTGAGTCTGAACCTTTGATAAACATTGCTGATCCCAATGATCCCATCCTTTTCCAAATAGATACAGTGACCAAGGTTTGCATTTATTAGGCAGTATCTTCTTTCTCATTTAGTTATGAAATCGCATTTAAATGTTTTTGCAATAGTTGCAGAAGAAACTTGATCATTATCTTGCATTGAGAAAGTCTCAAATCAAATTGTGTTTTGAGAATGTCAGGAAGGAAATTAAGGCTCTCTGGGAAACTTGCAATCTCAGTGAAGAATACAGAAATTCTTGCAAGACCATTTTTTCAGGTACCAATTTCATTTCATTGGTTCAACTTTAATGATGCTTATCCAGACATGGATATTCTTATTCATTAGTGTCTGATTATTAAATGTATTTATATTAAGTACATTAAGCATATGCTATATCATACTGGCACATCAGAGTTTAATCTCCGATTTGCAGCAGAAAACGAGACTGAAGAAGAACTCGGTGAGTTGGAAGAGTACTTGTTCAAACTGCAATCGATTGCCTCAAAACTTGTTTCAATTGACGAGAAAATCAAATCTCATTTGAATCAGTTTCAAGAATTGGAGGAAGTTGAAGTGAGTCGATTTTACCCTCTTTGACCATTTATAATATTCTTTACCATAATATAATATAATATAATACTAAAGTATTTCAATAATAACTTTATTTCCTTATTTTTTCAGGCAAGATCAAATGATCCAGATAAATTCTTGAACAGGGGTGGAAGGATGCTGAAAGATGAGGCTTTGAAGAAGAAACTCCTGTATAGTTTGCCAAAGGTGAACCAGTTTTTTTTTCAATTTCACCTCCTTATTCTAAAAATTAATTTAATATGATTAATTATTATCTGTTACCTGTTTATCCTGACCAGGCAGAGGCCGAAATCATCAAAGAAATTGAACTGATGAAGGAATCTGTGGATTTGAGTCTGAGATACGACCTCCTGTCCTTTTCGGATGATTGTGACAAGAGGTGGAAACATTATCACGATAAAAAGAGTTTAGAAGTTCAAACTCGGGTGATTATATTTTTCTTAATTTTGTTTTTATTTTCTTTCAATTAAATTTCTCATTCAGATGAGATTTTGTTTGTTTGTTTTTTTTATTTCTAGCACAAGAATAAGATGGACACTCTGAACCAAGACTTGAGATATGGCAGTAAACCAGCCGCTGTTGCCAAAAGACATGTTGCAGGGCACGCTTCAAAAACAACAGACGACATTAAGAAGGTATTAATGCCAGTAATTTTTTTGATTATCCTTATTATTTTCTGGAACATCCCTCATTATTTGGCATCATTTGTTTGCAGAAAGTTGCACCTCTGAAATCTCAAAACCCCTCCAATTTTAAACTCAACATTCCTACAATGTACGCCATAGACAGGAAATGTCCCGACGAAGTTTGCTTCTTTAAAGTTTTTTTAAATTCAAATGTTATTTTATCACTAATTTGTTCCTAATAAATTAACATATTCTTCACTGAAGAGTTTGTACTCAACAATGTCATGTTTCACAAATGAAAGGAATCCTACTGATCAAGTTATGTCATCAACTCCTAAAGATGTGGGTTATTTTTGTGCTTGCAAATCATATTATATTATATCATTTTATATTATTTTGATAAATGCTAGATGCAAATCTCACATCCACCTTCTTTTTTTGTTTTCATGATTTTTCAGCACCCGGCAAAAAGATTTAAGTCTTCTGAAGATTAGCTCTCATTTTGCTTAATTTCTAAAGATTCAATGGACTTTCATTTCAATTTGTTGTATTTTAAAACGTTGTGCTGTATATAATTAATTTAAATGCTTTAAACCCTTTTTTTGCCAAGCTATTATTGTATCTGGTTCTAAACTAGAACTCCCATCTTAGAAAATATTAATACATTTAGCAGATAATTTTCATGCATTTTGCTCTTGATGAAGGGAGCATTTTAAAGTGTAATTAAATTTAAAATGAAATCTTTATTAAACAGAAAAATCTTGTAATCTAATTATTTAAAACCTAATGTTTAAAATCCTATGTTAATTTATGCTCATTTACCTCATCACCAATTTATTATCCATAATTTTCTAATGACCAATTAGACCCGCATTCAATTGCAGTAAAAAAAGTTTGTTTGTGTATGAAGAGCCCTGATGGGAACGATGAAATTTCTAAAAAACAAATTCATTCCATATTTTTGAAGAAATATTAAAAGTGCTCTTAACATTTCCAAACCTATGGGGTTAACGAGTATAAATTATAAATTAGTAATGCTGTTTTACTGCAAATAAGATTAGACTTTTAAATACATTTTCTTATAATGAGACTTCATGGTTTAAGAGTATTTAATATAATTGAGTCAACACTGCTCCATCCAAGATGTCTCAAACTTCTATATTCTGGCAATGTCGTAAACACCAATCAATGGGACAAATAAGTGGGAAATATTGCAGATAATAAAGTATTTTAAAAGAAACTAAACAGAAAATAACGAAAGAAATTTGAATGATTTGTATGGTGTAACATCACTTCCTTCCACCATGGCAGTATTAAGTTCAAATCAATTTTATGACATGATTGGTGGCCTGATTTTATTCCCATGGGAACTGAATAGTGCTTTGCTGGTGTATTTGGGTTTTGTACATTTTTTATGCACTAAATAACTTATTCCTAATTATCACTTCCCTTGTGATAACAGAAAATCATTTGAAAGCATACTCTCAATTCCAGTATTTGTAATATACATTATTTTATTTTTTTAAATATAATTTGATTCTGGCATCTAGGTGATGGAAACGTAGCAACTTTATCATCAGAATTAATAATAATGTTAAGAAGATGTTACTAGAGCGATGATGCTATTATAAAAGGGCTAAAGTCGAGCAAAGCTTTTAAATGCTGATTTTTTTTTGTGGAGCCGCATTGTTGACATCTGACGACTCGTTAAAAAATTGTGCCTGTTTGTGGTCACTTCTTGCTTGACAAAACAAGTTTTTTGGAAACAGGGGATCAGTCACTTCACTTATTTTACCAGGGCACAGATGGAAAAACCATCATGAAATACAGCTCCCCTGTAGCTCACGCGCACGGCGCTATATAAATGACATATTATTATCATTATTATTATTATTATTAGACGTTTATTTTCAAAAAAAAGTGTTTGTGGTCTAACAACTTTGAACGGCCTACATGTCGACGGTCCTGCTAGAACTGAGTCCATCCCTCCGCTAAAATTAAATTTTCACGAGCTAAAACTTCATGTCGTCGTGTGTATTTTCTGCAGCGTGAAGATTTGGACATTTCCGCTTTCTCAGACGGAGCATCAGGTTACCAGAAGTCAAAAGAACCGTAGAAAAGTACCAGGCAATCTTGATCCATAATCACATTCTTATAGTCTCTGAACTATGTCGCAATATTCATTGTAATATTCAGAGTTTCTTAGTTTGTTGATTTGTTGACAATATCGTGGTTGCAATTTGCAACCATTTTCGAAAGCGGCAATTTTCATTTTCAGAGACTCGTTTACTAATGAAATCTGAAGAATAATGCTTAATGTACTACTTCGGGTTCAGAAAAAATCTGTTCTTTATACCAGTAGAGCAACAATAGCAAAGCATGGAATGCTAAATACGAATGTTCCTACAATATTTAAATATTACAGTGATTGATTCAAAACTTTTATGTCACAGCAGTTAATTCAAGTTCAATGATTAGTGCAACAGAGCTGCGGTAAGAGTTGTCTGTCACACCCATCTTTTGTCGCTATCGTCTTTTGTTCTCCGAACTTTACTGACGGCGTTGTAAAACTTCTGAATGCAGACTTTATTTCTTAGTGCTCCTTCTTGTCGCCCGCTCTGACGATCGGCAATTAGCAGTTCAATGCTTCTGGAAACCTCGTGCAAGGAATCCTGAATGCGTTCGATGTTGCCTTCCAATCTTTGGAGCGATCTTTGCATTTCGTCGGTTTCCAAATAACTTTGTTGCTTCCTCTCGTCCTTCCCCTGTGCCACGTCCAACAGCCACCTTTCGAACTCCGCGTCGAATTCGATTCTATCTCTGCTCGTACACAGCGCCTTAAAAATTGGCCTAATCATGGGCAGGGCCTCCTCTAGCTGGAGTGCGAGCCTAAGACTTCCAACTCTCCAGGTGGAAGCTTCCTTTGATTGGATGCTCGTGTAGGTATCGGTCATCATGGCAATCAAGAGGCTCATTAGGATAACGGTAGAGACGAGAACGTACAGCACGTAGATGGTCTTAATGAACGGCGGATGGCCTCCGTGCGATTCGTAATCTTTGTCGAACTCATCGCTGAAGATTGTTCCGAGGCCGAGCATCGTGTTGATCATGTTGAAAAGAGTGTTACCGAGAGAAGGACTGTATTTAACGATGTCCGGATGGATTTGGAAGAGAGCGTTGAAAGCCATGCTGCAGCCGAGCAGGAAGATGACGTAAATTCCTATAAATCGAGTGATGTTACGAAGTATGATATATTTCAGCATGATGGTGAAGACATGCAGACCTTCAATAGCTTTGGTGAAGTTTATCAAATAAATCCATCCGAATAGAAAAACTAAGGACACTATTATCAAATAAATGTTGTAAGGTGAATACGTTACAAAAGATACATACCATGCAATCGAAAATGCGCCGAACAATAGACTCAAGAGGTCGCCAAGATTTGAAACGAGAGCTACCACTAGGGACATTAAAATGCTCCAACATCGGCATTGTTCATCAAATGAAGGCTTTCTTGGCTTCCAGTTTTTGTAGTGCCAAATGCGAGAAAATGCAAAAAAGAGTTCAAAAACAAGAACTAGAACTGGCCAAATTAGGAAGCAGCCGTACGAGCTTCTATAGCGAGATTTGTATTCGTAGGACATAAAAGTTGTTACGTAGAAATTGTCGCTTGTATTATTTGTTTGCGGATAAGCTATATCTTTGGGAAGGGCACCGTAAACCGGCATGACAAAAACGGTAAACAATATCATATAAGTTATGTGAATACATAAAAATACTACATAAATCCACTGGTAGTTTTTCCAATAATTGCAAACTATTTCATTTATTGGACTTATGTCTAAAATCCTTGAAGCCTGTATGTCATTGCTCAGCGAAACAATGATACTTAAATAAGACTGGTTCCTCGACTCCTTAACAAAATTTTCCAAATCCTGGACGGTACTGGCTCTCTTTCTCCATTTTGTTTTCGATCCTGGTACAATGTTGGTGACGTCGTAGAAGAGTTTGCCATTCCTCTTGAGTTTGTAAACGTTCGGAGTGTTGAGAATCTCTTCTAGTAAGTACAAGGCACCTTCTTTTATGGCAAATTCGATAGAGTTTGACCCGTCATTGTTACGGGTATCGGCTGTGAGGGAAAGCATAGCTTGCCTCGTTTTCTCGAAGAAAAGATCGCTGCCCTCGGCTGGTAACTGCTGACTGCGACTCATGCACCACCATTTCGCAGCTCCACCGACAATGCATCGATACGTCTGCAAATACATCTGTGCCTTAGAGGGATCTAGCGACGATTCTTCTATCAAAATGTGTATGGCCGTATTTCCCCGCTCATTTTTCACCGAGAGATCGGCACCGCATTCGATTAAAGTTGCCACGGCAGCGAAATCGCCAAGACGACTGCAAATGTGAAGGCAACTGTCACCGAATCCGTTCCCTTGGTTAATGTCGATCCCTATTTCTGGTTTGTTGAAGGTGCCGAGCATAGCTTCAAAGTTTGAGGCGACTCCGCTTCTTGCTGCGAGGTGAAGTGGAGAATCGCCATCGAGGTTCACGAGTTTCGGATTGAGGCATGACAATTCGGCAATTATTTCAGGTCTGCCTTTTTTAGCTGCTAAGTGGAGAGCCGTGTTTCCAGAGTTATCGACCGCATCGACCAGCGACCAAGTGCTGGCCTTGATAATGTAAGACACCAACTTTCTCACGAGCTCCGCTTTTGCTACATCTGAATAAACAGCTTCGTGAAGAGGCGTCATTCCTTGCTTGTTTTTCGAGTCGAGTTTGAACTTGGCAAGAAGAATTTCAACGGAAGTCAAGTGACCGTATTTGCACGCTATGTGCAGCGCGGTGTCCCCTTCGTCATTCACGTCATTGACAAACACCTCGGATAAAAAATCTTGCAAAACATCGACTTTGTCATCCCTGGCAGCAAGATGGAAAAATGTGTTTCCATTCAAATCCCTTGATTTTGGATCAACTCCTTGCTTTAATAAACACTTGAGTTTGTCCACACTGCCACTTAATGCAGCGATATGCAATGGAGATTTGCCTCTAGGAAAAACCACTGAATACGTTTCATCCTTTGGTTTTTTAGATTCCCTTTCCTTAACTTGCTTGTACATCTTAAGGACCACCGATAGAAAATCCTCACTCTGGTTGCTGAGAGTATAGTCCCAAATGCCGTGTCCGAATTTATTCTTCGCCTCGATGTCAGCCTTTCTTTCCATAAGGACCCTCATTGTTCTCACTTTGGCACTTTTCGAAGCTAATAGGAGAGGAGTATTTCCGTTGGCATCGTTGATGTCAACTTGGATCTTTGCCACATCGATTAGTACTTGAACGACCTTGTAATGGCCCTCGGCCGCTGCCACATGAAGAGACGTCAAGCCATTACTGATAACCACATTCACCCGTGCGCCACTCTCGATCAACGTTTTGACAATTTCGTCATAACCCAGAGCCGAGGCCAGGACTATAGGGAACAGAAAGCCGAGTTTCCGCTCTTGGTTGAGATTAACCCTGCCTTCCTGAATGAGGACCTCAACCAAAGATCTGAATCCATATCTAACTGCCCAGTAAAGAGGAGTGGAGCCTTTGTCATTCTCCAGATGAAGATCTGCGCCGTTTTTGATGAGGTAGCGAACTGTTTCTACGTGGTTCCCTCTGGAGGCCCACAAAACCGGAGTGTCCTTTTTATTGTTGACGACATTCACACTGACCCCGAACGATCTAAACAAATCGACCAAATTTGTGTGACCGTGCAACGCAGCCAGGTGCATGCACGAAAGATGCCTTGGTCTCTGGCCCTCCAATTCTGTCAGAACTTCTCTCTTCAAAAACTCCTCTTTTGAATCATCATTCTTTATTTGGTTCAGTAAAAGCCTCGTCAGTTCGAAATTTTCTTTTTCTGCCAAAATGTGAAGGTTCGATTTTGAGGATGAAACACCTTTTGTTGTTGTGATGTAGTCCTCCATCAACAGGTCTTGCTCTCCGTTTTCGATTAAGTACTTGGCGATGACGTACCTCCGGTTTTCCAAAGCAAAATTCAGGACAGTCGACAGATTTTTGGGCGATTTCAATTCCCTAGAGCAGAACGATTTAGGATTAAACTTTTTCTTCAGTTGAATAAATTTCTCCAAGTCGTCATCATCAATTGTCTCAAACAATTCTCTTCTTAGAGTTTCTGCATCACCACTTGAAGGGATGGTGGTAACCTTTGATGGCGGTGTTATCTGGAGGCTTCTCTCGTCATTCTGTTTCAGAAGTCTTTGCATTTCTTCTTGCTCCAACTCATCGTACTGTACAAAATTGTATAGGGTTAATGAATTAACTTGCATTAAGTGGATGCGAAAATTAAATAGGAATCGTTAACCAGCTTTATTAAATATTACCTGACGTTTGCTTCGGACTTGCCAGAGTGCAATGAAGTCACCATCAATATTTGGATCAGAAGGACTTCCGATATCCATACTCGAGAAATTGTTTCACAAAAATATCCAAATCTAGCTTGGCACAGAAACTCTTCCACACTTTATTAAAGACTTAAAATTTAATTTAATTTCATATCATTTTTAGAGTTAAATATTATCATTTAACAAATGCAACATCCTCATTGCACAATCAAAATTCTGAACTTTCCTTCCATTAGACCATGCTTAGTTCGATAACCGATCTAAATTTAGCCTTTTCAGAGCCGCCCAATGCCTCTAGAAAAAGGTTTGTTTTGGTTGTAACTATGCGACGCCCCTTGCTTTGAGGTGAAAGCAAGGTTTCTATTTCATGTTCCTTATCTTTGAAGAGTTCAATTTCCTTTGCAGTTTCCCCTTTCCTTATCTTTACCTTAGAGCATAAAAGCTCTTATTTTGGAATATTGTCTGGCTTTAAAACTGTCGCTCAGTACCTTCTCAAAAATTATATGATTCCTCATCTAAGTGTTTTGATTTAAATTTACGCATCCATATGTAATCGGAGTGGCTGCCCTCTTTACCTCTATGCCCCTTTAAGCGCCTGATTTTTGATACAAAAAGCACAAAAATCATCATCAAAATTATAAAAATCGCCCCTACCTTGAGCAATTTTAATGTCCTGCCTGCAACATTTAGGTCGTTAAGGATTGTAACAACAGTCGCAATTAATTCTAAAAAAAAATTAAAATTAAATTTTAGTCGAATTAATACTTCTGAAAGAGTAATTTTTTGTTTCTTAAATAAACACTTTGTCTAATTATATTTCCATATCTAGCAGACATTCTATATTTTCTAAATTTGATCTTTCAAATCTATTACTTAGAATGAATACTGCTTGAGATTTGTTTTTATCAGCTAAAAAACACCTCTTCTATTTCAATAGGATTGATCTGGTCAAATACTTTCACAAGCTAATCTTTATGTCATTTAAAATTGCACACCCCTGATTTGCCGTTCGGTGTTCCAAAAAAAGTGGGCGAAGATGGAGGTTCGGATTTTCTTGAAATTTTAAGTGAATTATTTTCAAAGCAAGAAGTAAAAATAATAGCCAGCTCATAATTCTTATGCATTTATGAATATCTTTAAGCTATCGATATTCATCTACGATAAATAATAAAATAGCTCAATAGAAAATCGCTTGCATAAAATGTTTTCTCATGAATCATTTTGCGAGATGTATTGAGTTTAGGATTGATTTATTTAAAGATTGAATTGGAGATTGTGGATGCTATTACTAGAAAACCCCTTGCAACATTGACCAATGTGAGTTTTTTGCATTTCAAAAGCTTAGTTTCAATTAAAAAGTTGAGTTTCAATTCAAAAAATCGTATAAATAAACCAACCTTAAAAATACAATATATAATATATTATATTTGTTGTATCAATAGCTTTCTGGATCATCAACAATCAGTGATGTGAAAAGAAGCTTTTACAATTCAAGTGAGTTTTATCTTTAATAGATTTTATTTTCAGAGTATTTAATCACCCATTTCATTTTCAGAATCAAAATATTATGTTGAAAGGCAATCATACAAAGTGGATCCAAGTGAGATTAATTAATTTATTTATTTTTTCAATTAATTTGTGACTAAGAATTTATATTCTAAATAAAGTCTAGAAATTTTTTCTCTTCTTTATATGCCATTGCTTGTAAACATTGCTATCAAACAGAGGGCAAGACTCTTCAGGATCAGGAAATATTAAAAAATATCGGCTTGGAAAAAGGAGGAAGATTGTACTTTAAAGACTTAGGACATCAAATTGGCTGGTCAACAGTAAGTAGTTATCTTGACTGGAACATTTAATGAGCAAGAATAATAATCATAATTATAATAAGCATAATTTACAATATTTTAGGTATTTTTAGCTGAATATGCAGGACCATTGTTTGTGTATCTTGCATTTTATTTGAGACCACAAATCATCTATGGAGAAGCTGCTGGGAATGCAAGAAGCCTTGCCACTCAGTAAATGAAAATCTATTTATGTTGTATTTATGTTGACACATAGTTATTAAATTGTATGTGCATGAAGAAATATGCTTTGTGGAATATGATACACAATAATGAAAAAGTTCAAATAAATCTTCCAGAATAGCATGTGCTTGCTGGGTCCTCCACTATGCAAAGAGGTTGCTGGAAACAATATTCGTTCATAGGTTTTCTCACGCCACAATGCCAATCCTGAACCTCTTCAAGGTGATTGAAGCAGTTACTGTTACTATTATTAAATGCAAAATAATTAAGAAATTGTAGAATCAAATGGCCAATCAAAAATTCAAATTATTTGCAGAACTGCACCTATTATTGGGGGTTTACTGCTTTTGTTGCTTATTTCAACAACCATCCCCTGTACACACCACCAGGTATTTTGTTGAATATTAACCTTGGTGCATCATTATCATGCGTTCATGCTAATTATACTGTGTAAATTGTATTAATTATGTGTATAGTTAAACAGTATTTACATATTAATTTATCTACTACCAACTTATTGATTCTTTTGAATAATTGAGTCCTTAACAATCTGAATTTCATTTGCAGTTTATGGAAACAATCAGCTATTTATTGGACTGGCAGGATTTCTTGTAAGTCCTTAATTTATTTTTTTATCATCATGTATTAAATATTATCTGTTTTCAATTGCATTGATAAATTCAATAAATTGGATTGATCAGAGCTGTTATATGGTTTTAATTTAATTTTTTGGTCATCATCTATCCTTGCAAATAGTTTATGAGATCTATGACAATTAAATCAGCCCCATTGTTTGTCAATGTCCAATACATATTCATGAGGAACTACTTTAAATGTTGTCTTCTAAATTATTGCAACTGATTTGCAGATCTGTGAATATGGAAACTTTTCAATTCATGTTGCCCTCAGAAACTTGAGACCAGAAGGTTAGCAGTTTAAAAATTTAACCAAGAAATAACAAAATTATTACATAAACCTGTTTCTACAATTTCAAGGAACAACAGAGAGGAAGATTCCAAAATCAACTTCAAACCCTATGACCTTTCTCTTCAACTTTGTCTCCTGCCCCAATTATACTTATGAATTTGGGTCGTGGCTCTCCTTCAGCATCCTATCTCAGTCTTTGCCAGGTTGGAGCATTTTATCTTTTATGAACTAACGTGGCAATTGCTGTTTTTAGTAACAAGTTCAAAACAAATAATTTCTGATTATGTGGAATTATTATTTTTTTCTTAGCTCTCATCTTCAGCTTGGTGGGTTTTGGACAAATGGCCATTTGGGCTCTCGGGAAGCACAAAAATTATAAGAAGGAATTTTCCGATTATCCCCGCTCCAGGAAGGCCATCCTCCCGTTCCTTATTTGAAGACAAAACATTACATTTCCAATTATTCCATGAATTTGCACTACAAATTGTTCCTCTTATAGACCTTTTTAATGCAATGTAATTCATTGCAACAATTGAATAAAATAAGCCTGTTGGTTGTTTTTGACTAATAAACAACTGAAAGCCATCTTTGTATTCATGAGATTGCATGGTTTGATGACATCTCAGACATAGAAAAACGCTGAACAAGTGTAAGTTGCAAGAGTGGTTGCATGATGTTTATATTTTTTTACATCAAAAGTAGACTTAATTTCAGCTTGGAAGAGATGAATTTCCTACTTTAAGAAATTTAAATTTCTTAAATGTATAGCCAGTACAAAACAACCATGGTTCATATTATTAATTATTTTCAATTTGAATAACTAAAGTCAAAACCAAAAAAAAAAGGAGAAATATCCTAATAATTCTGATCGTGAGCACGTGCGGACTCAACGGAGGTACTTCGATCACCGCTGCTTGGATTTTTTGCCTTTTTCTTTTTTCGATGGTTTCGGGGCTTCGACTCTGAGAGCATGGCCCTCTGCCTTTATGTGGTCAAACAGCTTGTTTCTTGTTGGAAAGGAATTGTGGCATACGTTGCAAACGAACTGAAATTGGATTTATTTTTATTATTGTTGGATCCCTGGCTCCAGATAATTAATTAGCAATATAATTTAATAATTCATTAATTATCTGGATCCAACATTATTTAGCATAAAAAATAATATGGAAAATGATGACAGTAATAATTGTCATTTAAATACATGTAAATAAAAACAAATGGCAAAACTAAGGAAAGTAGACCTACATCAATGGTTGAACTCTTGTCTTTTGCATGACTCGTGCTGTGGGATGATTTTTTTGATTTCTCTGCATTTTCAGCGTTTTCTTTGTTGACAGATTCGCATTGCGTTTCACTGTTAAAAGATTGAAAGTTGTTTTGCATAAATTATGATAATAACTGGTATGTATAATAATAAATAATTAATGGTATTAAATATTAAATGCACTGCATGCTTAGCATTACAGACCTAGATTAGTTCGAGTGGTGATCCCAACCTTAAAGGTATTATTTATAATATCTTAAACAATTATACCATAACTGCTCACTTTATGATGTCATTTTGGTCTACAGTGTCAGGTTCGTTAGTTTCGGCGGGAATTTCCTGATGATTTGAAAATTTTAATAAAAAACAAAACAAAATTTAAGAATAAACATTCTACAAACCTCCTCTTTCTCAATTTTCTTCTTTTTCTTTTTAGATTTCTTTGACCTTAAAAATAAAATTAATTTATTTAACAAATGTTTCAAATAATTTAGTAAATTTAATAATTTAGTTTAAAAATGTTTCAAATAATGAATGAAAAATTCGTGATCTGTCATAGAGAAGAGTATGCAAAATCTAATCGAGGATAACGTTCACCAACTGTGTTTGGAGTTTTGCACCTTCGGCCGGATTCAAATGCAGCTCCAGTTCATCCAGCAATTCAGCATTTTGTGATTTCATTTCTTCTCTTAAACTAGCAACAAGAGTCAGATGCCTCTTGGATTTTTTATGGTTTTCCATTCTTTGGAAAGTAAAAATCGATGAAAAAAAGCAATATTTTCAAATCAAAGTTGAAATTTTAGACACCAAAACTCACGCATTTATGGATTTGAATGATTTGTCACAGGCAATGCAGAAAAGTTCATCCAGTTCGTTGAGATCCACTGTTTCAGGATCGACATTTTGATCACTGCCATCATTGTCGTTAGCCTCCTTATCTGCTGAGCCCTCGGCTGTTTCACTTTCCAGTTCATCATCATCATCTTCACTGTCCTCAAATTCTGCTGCTATTGCTTTTTCAAGTCTTTCTAATTCACTGGACAGGGCAGAAAGTGATGACCACTCTGACTCCTTGTACTGTTGCATGCCTCTAAAATGACATTCATTCATTTTAGAATAAATAAATAAGTGGTGAATTCCAGCCCCCAAAAAGGGTGTTTTAAACTTAGGATGATTAATTAATATTATTTGCTAAATAAGTATTCAATGCTTGGCAATGTTTGTAAATATTAACTCACTCGAGTCTCTTTTTCTTTTCATTCATTCGTTTTTCTTCTGCCAACTTGTTGCGCTCTAGAGCTCTCTCTTGCATCAATTTCTAAAAAAAAATAAATAATAATTCTTAACCAACATGAATATATTAAATAAATTTATGAATAACCAATACAAATAATGCCATTAAAGCCAATTAAACAGATAGGTATTTATATATTTACATTATATAATACATTGTTGCAAGCTTAAGCTCTTGAATAAGAAACTAATGAGCATCTAAGTAAATAAATTACATGTTACATTATTACAAGCTTACGTTATATTCTTGGATCCTCGGGTCTCTCTTCTTCACAAAAGCCACTAGAGCCTAAAAATTTCACAAATGTTAAATGAACTGAATTCAATTCTTCAAACCTCTTAAAGTAGGATATTGGAGAAGCCTTTCTTACATTATTATTAATGACCATAGCTTCCTAATAAGTCATCGTGTATAATATTTACATAACCCTGGACCAAGATAACCAGAATAGTTAATTATTTATACCAGATATCATGTGCTACATTTCATCCAACAATGTGATCACATCTTAACATTTACAAAGACCTTTCAACTGAGTGACAGCATTTTAATTCCACAAGTGAATCCAAAGTTCAAACCTACCCTGACTTCCTCGTTCCTTTCCTTCCTGGCTTTGTTCCTCAGCCTCTTGTTGTCCTGCTGCATCTGCCTCCTCACCACCCTGTGCGATGCATCCCTCGAGTCATATTTCTCCACCCACACGTAAGATTTTGAAGTGCAATAACCCTCCCAGTAGGCATAGAAAGGTTTGACGACCTGAGGATGTGCAACATTTTTAATTATGTGACCAATTACAAAAAAAATCATGCCCTTTTTTTAGACTGAATTTCTTATTTTTTTCCTCAGACAGTATTTGAACTGCTCAACAAAAGCTTAACCTATATAATGAAATGTGGTGCCATATGATATTGTAAGAATTTTCATGAAATTGCAGACTAATTAAAATTTACAGTCAATCCTTTTCATATCCATTTTGGAATACATTAAATTGATCATGAATAAATGATGTTTAAATTTGTTTAATATTTCAATATCTTAGAAATAGTAAAGATGTATCAAACACAATTGTATAATCATATTGAAAAATAGGCTTTTGGACTGAAATTGGTATAATATCTACCAAATCAGACAAAATCACAACAAGCCTAAAATAATTACAAATTATTGATACCTCTTCATAGGTACTTTGTGAGTTTCCAAACTCTGGAGCACATTCCATGTCTTCAGTCTGCTGAAGAAACTCGACCTCTTCATCGAATATGGTTTTAAAGGCATTGGCATACACCTCGTAAAATCCCTGAAAAGGTTCATCATGTTTGTTAATAAACTTGCAGGAAAAGTGAAGCGACATTTTGCCCACCTGCGGATCATCCCCGAAGCCTTTGTAGCAAGAAGCTCGGAAATAGAAAAAGAGATTCACGCTGTTGTCCTCGTATTTGTCTCCTTTTCCTAAACCTGTTCGAGGGTCCAATTAGTTTTCCTATGTGAACGAGAATGTCATAAATATTTCTATGAAATCATTACCTCCTCTCAAGATGGATTCCCTATGTTTATCATACCAGGCTCTTTCTTGGGGATCCACCAGAACTTCATAAGCTTGTTGAACAAGAAGAAATTCTTTTGTTGCTTGTTCTCTGCTGTCTGGGTTCTTGTCTGCAAATTATACCAATTTTTAAATGGATTAATTTTATAAACGTGATAAAGATATCAATGACAAACATTATAACTATTATTAACACAAAATAGTACTTTAAAATGACCTCAGATGGTTCTTTGGTCAAGTCATCTGTCAAGCTATATAATGATATTTTCTCATAAAGCTAGATGACAAGGTTAACAAATAATAAACTGGTGAAACAAAATTAATTTTTAATTTATTCATCAATTAATATTTAATTCTTACAAAAAATTATGCGACTGCTCGAATGTACAGCAAGCTTTATGAAATGTGCAAACCATAACGTGACAAGTAAGATGACAAATGCCTGAATTGAAACCATTAAAATTGATGGAAAAATCGTAAAATATTCAAAAGCTCAAAAGAACAAATCTAACTATTCGAAATAACTATTTAACAATGACAATAATATGTCCACCTGGGTGCCAACGAAGAGCAAGTTTGCGGTAAGATTTTTTAATGTCATCTGTCGTCGCATTTAATTCTAGACCTAACACTTTGTAGTGACATCTCATAGCCATCGTTCCCGTGTTTTTAACTGAATGTTTATTTCTCTGTTGTCTGAATTACACTCACAACGTGAGAGCAAAGAAATATATGTGTTTAACAAAAGTGTTTTTAGTAGGAAAACATGCGTGGTTTAATTTTTATGAAAATAAAATTTAATGTAACAATTCATGGTTATTTGTTTAATGCAGTCATGAGAAAACAGGGTCTCTGTTTCAAAGAATTCCTCGAAAATCGAACTCCGGCGGTTAAGCAGAAAAATCGTCTATAATTAGAAATGGGTGGTCACGGCCCTCTTATTGATGTAGTTCTTAAGTTGATGCTTAAATAGATGTTATTAACAAAATTATTCTAATTTTCACGAAACTAATAGTTACCCGGGAGGAACCTCAGTGATACATGCCTCCACGGGACTCTGAAGTAGAGATGGAACCAGATCTGTATTTTTGACCCGGTCCGGCTAAATCGCTGACTCGTTGACCCGGTTCCATCTCTGCTCTAAAAGGCCATGCAAAGGAGATGATTTTCTGATTTGGTTACAGCTTTTAAGAAAACCAACCAAACTACTAGTGACTCAGAAATGCATTGCAAAGCCTGGATTCCAAACTGTTATCCAGGATCCAGAACACTTTGGAGGAAGAGCAAAATTTGGAATAGAAAATTTATGAGGAATTTAACAGAATATGTAAAAATGATCAGTTTAAATCGCGTCATTTGGACTTTATTAGGGCTAGTACCAAACAAAGTTATTGCACGAACAATGATATGAGTATGACCCGGTTAAAATGATATCATTGTAGGCCAATATTCCAAGAATATGAAGAATATGAAGAAATAAAATTTAATGCAAATTAAATTAAGTGCTAGAGTCGAGGTTTTTCAAATACGTGTATCTTTTTTATATTAAATGTATTAACTTAATTATATTGATTTTAGAACAATTTAAGACTAGATACGATCTCAATGAAACCGCTGCAAAAATTTTTACAGGTAGATATTGGGGAGTAGTTTTATGAAGTCCGACAGTACAGCTGTGCTAAGAAAACACAAATTAGTATGTTCTGCATAATTTCCCTTTTACCTTTCGTCTCATTGATAATCTAGTAACAGATTGCAAATCTGCCAACGAAAACATGTGATTCATCATGACTGACCTTGCCTTCACCTTTAAAAACGTTCGTATAAATTGACATAAATTGTATTTATTTATTTATTGAATCCTCAATTATTCGTATAAGCAATTAAGCTGGCGATTAATAACACTTTGTTAGGGCTGAATACTTTTGAAATATTGGAACGCAATTCAGTTATGAATTAGACGGCCCGCTTTTGAAATGAAATATGGAAATGTAAGAGCAGTTCGTCCCCCGAGTTTTCAAGAAGCGGTAATTTTGAGGCATCAAACAACAACAAATTATACTTTAATTAGAAACAATAATGAGGATGGCGACAATGTTTGAAAGATAATAATTATTGAGAATTGTATTAGATTAAAAAAGATGTACTCATTCTCGTAAACAAACGAATTTCGATTCATTGATTGAATTATCACTTTTTTACTTCTTTTAAAACCGGCATCACATATTTTCTCGTTTGATCAGCCCCGAATCAATTATCACGTTCATCTTCATCTCATAAATGTTTATCAATCCAAAAACAAATCCAAACATTCAAAAAGACGGGCAAAAATTTGAAGTGGACACGTTTCAAACGATCGCAAACATGAAAATGTGGTTCTTCAAAAACTTTTTCTATCGATTACCGAAGTGTTTGTGTTAATTTGATTTTCACTCTAAAAAGGCTCTTCATTATAATGTAGGACAATTAACAGTTATACGTTGAATTCTTTTAATCATATCCCGAAAATGTTACTAAATTTCCGATGACATTATGCACATTTTTATTCTATATAACACTTTCCGATATCACATGTTCTAGCATTATAATTATTAAACTTTTCATAACCGCAGCAAGGGCGGGTCCTCCATTGAGATTATTATTATTATTATTAATTATTATTATTGTTTCGTATAATCTCAAGTTTGAAATTTGCAAGTCAAGTACGTCTTCGACGTAGAAGTACCAAGAATTGCATTAATACTTCCACATCTCCTTTTATGCGGATTGTAAAGCAACTTGTCAAAAAAGGGCCATTTCATTGTTCAGCCTTAAAGGTGAAACAAGTCGAACGAGCAAACAATAGGCGGCTGCTAAATGTTTTGGAAATAAAAGCTTTGGTAAAAGGTCGCTGTGGGAGGATTAAATCGGTGATTGTCGAAAGTTAAACTACGTGGTTATGTGTCATAGCTAGTATAAAATAGTTTCAACTTTATCGATTGATAATTAAGTAAATCGATTGTCTTCGGAGATGCTTTGCGAGGTCAGCCGTAGCAAAATATTGGTCGTTTATGCGGGAACTATCACATTTATCTTGTTCGCCACACTTTTCTACAGAAACCAGACTATTTTTGACAAAGTAAGCATCATTACTTCATATCCTCAGACCTTGGGACAAAATGATTCGCTACAGACGACCTCGGCGAAGCAGACGCCTTTCCGCATCGTCACCCCTCCCATAACTCCAGCGATCAATTCAAGGATTAGTCGAGATTGTGGGGATTACGTCATTTTCTCAAACGGATTTTCAGACGGTCGAGGCCTTGGAAACCAAATGTTCAACTTAGCTGCTGGAGTTCTCATTGCCAAGCTTACCGGAAGAAGGATAGCAGTTAATAATACCGTAATTTCTCATCTTTATCTCGAAGAACTCTTCAATTTCACATACGAAAGATTCAACAAGACTTGTAACATATATTCAACAGGTGATAAATTTAATCTCGCTTACAATCCTGAGGTTGAATTATTGGAAGCTAGTAGAACAACAAATTTCGCCAGCAAAACGATATCTATTTCTGGATTTTTTCAGAGCTGGAAATATGCAATCAACGAAGAGCTGTTGAGGAGCAAATATTTCAGGATTAAAAAAGAATTTAAAGATTCGGCAGAGGCGTTTTTTGCTGCGAACCAACCAAAAGGTTGGCGCCCGGACACTTTCACCCGAGTGGGAATCCATGTACGCAGAGGAGATGTTTTGACGGACCACAGCCAGAAATTCGGTTACACCACTCCATCGGCTTCCTATTTTAAAAATGCTATGGTGCACATGATGACGCTCTACAGAAGAGTCCAATTTGTTGTTGTTTCCAATGATAAACATTGGATACAACGAAATTTTGATGAAAACCTCTTTAAAGACGTCAACACGACTTCTTTCATGTACAACATAGTCCACTCGATGTCCGAAAGCAGAGAAATCGAATTTAGCTTGCTTGCATCTTGTCACCACACCATCATGTCCACAGGAACCTTCGGATGGTGGGCAGGGTGGCTCAATCGGGGCACCACCATTTACTACAAGGAATGGCCCAGGAAAGGTTCGACGTTAGATACCAAGTTCAAGAAAGAAGACTTCTTCCCCCCTAATTGGATAGGCATATCGGATTAAAAGTTGAAGAATGTCATTAGCCACTAGGTTCTCAATTAACTAACTAGTATTAAGTCAATGTTTTAAAGTCATTACAGGAAACTACATTATATGGTTTGTTTGCTGATCTTTCACTGTCCTGTGGCTTACTTCGATTGTAAGAAATGACATATATTTGCCTATAATTAACCTTTCTTTCAAGATGGTATCACTGTGAGTCAAGTTGTTTTGTGATCGGTCGATCTTCAAGTCGGGACATTAATTAGCTCAAGTGGTTATAAAAAAAAGCAGTGCTATGGAATCAGATGATTTTGAACAGTTTGTGAATTGTAATAATAACGAACTGATTGTGATAATATAAACTGATTTGTACATTAAAACACTGTGTTCGATTTTAAGCAACAAATTACAATTTTTATTATTAAAAATAATATTAATAATAATTTGTGAGAAAAATTACTGCTCGATTTCGATGAAAATTTGTACTTTAGAGGGCATAACAACTTCCAAGTTTGGGGTAGACTGCGTTAATCGATTTAGTACGATAGATTTACACCCAACATCTGCTCGCTAAAGATGCTTTTGGAGGGGTTTCTTTGAAACTTTAAATTCCCAATTAATAACTAGAATAATTTTATTATTAATTGGATCTAAAATTGATTATTGAAATAATATGAGAAATCTGAGATTTCAATACCCACGGAATTCAATATCTACGGAACTTGCAGCAGACCCTTGAAGTACTTCCAAAGCTTTACAATCAGCTACCTTCGAGGTAAGGGACCTGTCAAGGGAAATAAGGGAAGAGTGATCTTAAGAAGCAGATGGAATATATGAATGCCATAGATACCTGGATAAATGACAGGCAAAAGACAACTCCCTGCCACAAGTTTTATCGGTTTGTCAGGAAATAGGTGCTAGGGTAGGGTCTAGGTACGGTTAAGTTGGGTCGGAGTTAGATTCCCGCCTGTGAGTTGTCTTTCGCTTGTCACTCATCCAATATTCAATGCAAACTTCTGGACGGCTACAAGCAAGTAGGTGAAATCGTAAATAATCACCTCTGAGCTTTCAAAGTAAATTGAAACGCCCCTCTTAAATGACAGATTTCGTATGAATCTAGAAAAACTGAAGTTATCAGATATTAAAGGATCAATGGATCAAATGTAAAAAAAAAATGTTGACATTTTCCGGGATATTGGCCAGAGTAGGATTAAATTAAAAATAGCGATATTTTTATTTTTTAGAATATTTTAATCTCTAACAAATTGTGCAGATATATGCATCTCATGATGTTTAATTTAGTGTCACGTCTTCTTTTAAATAAGATTTAATTTTAGCTTTTAATTTTGTTGGACGACTCACGATGTACACAATAGTTAGGTGAATTGTGATAAGATGTGGCTGTCGTGTTAGAAGTAAAAAATCTTATATGGTCATAGATAATATCTTTGATATAGTAGCTCTAACACAGCAGGTAGAACGTCAAAACTTTGTTCAAAGATTGTCTTCTATCTAGAATTCACCTTGATTGTAAAACAAAAAATTAGGACAATAAAAGTCGTCACTTAGAACCAGTTTGTGTTGTCTATCGCATGTAATCGATTATTCAATTGTTATGCACCGATATATCTAAATGAATATGGCGAAGTATTGAGAATCAAAACTTCGCCGCTTAATTCAGTTTAAATATCTTTATGGTTTGTAGTACTTGCTGCATAGTTATTATGCCTCGACATTCATTGATTTAGAGAGCGTTTGCAGCGAGATGTTCATTAATCAGGCTGCTTCAATAATCGATTACCTCCCGTGCAACGCCGCTCGATTAGCCATTCATCAATCGCAGAAGAAATGATATTGAGACTGGAGAGAAATTGATAACAACAAGTTGGCCGTAAAATGGCAGACGAATCAATTCGAGTGGTTAATTAAGATGAACCATGAACAAATTCAGAATCATAAGACCCTTTTATTCATTGCATGAATTTAAATTATTTAGGTAATTAAATTATGTATTTACCTAAATAATTTAAATTATAGGTCGTTTGAAACCCAAAATAATTTGAAAATTATTAGAGTTTCCTTGTTATGAGTAGCTTTCACCATAACCATGTTAACACTTTTTCCTTCACCTTTGAGCCTGGTTACTGTTTATGTAAGACTGACTTCAAAAAGTGAAATTTAAAGAGAGTAAATAATATTTCCCTTTGAAAGGTGCTAACCAAATATTTTTGGAAGCATCACAAGGTTCATTTCCTACTCATTAAAGACAAACAAAATTTATAAAAAATATATTTGTTAAAAATATGCCATTATGTCGAAATGAACTAAAATGAATGCAATAATTTTCTTTTTTTTTTGATAAAGTTGAACTTAGCTTCCAAGAAGTTTTAAAATATCAATTTCTAACAAATTCAAAATTAAATAAGTCAAAATTATTTAAGTTATTGAACTTTAATGATTCCTAATTTTTTTTTTGGTCAACATTCCCTTTCCAATTGAATGTAATTTATGAATAAATAAATAATAAATAGGAGCAAATAAACAATAATTTTTTCTTGTAATTGGCTAACTTCATTTTAAAATAAGTTTAATAAAAACAAAATAAAAACCAGATTTTTGAATAAATTATTAAAGAGAGTAAGTCTTCATGCTTATTATGCTGGTTGGCAAAATTGTTATCAAAAAAACATTTGATCTTATAACTAGAACTTATTATGACTACGACTTAATAAAACAAAATCACACTCGAAGCAATTCAAAAGCATTGTGAAAATGTGCCACGTGTCACGCTGAGGACATGATAGTTGCTATGCAACATTAACTTGTTCAGCATTTTCTTATTTATCTTATAAGATTTAGGATTTATTACTTGCTTTTCTAGCATTCATTTTAGACATGCTGAATGATTGTAACTTCAAAGTCAGCCGTAAAAAAACTAATTACTCTAGTATTAAGCTTCACGTGTCCCATTCTGGGAATACATTTATAAATCATGTCAGATCTATGCCCCTTGTTTCTTTCAGAAACCATGTCATAAAGCTTGCAATGGAGAGCAGTATGGCAGTTGCTGCCAAGGGAATAACACAGTTGATCTGCAGCAGATACCCCATGAGGAGATTGATCAAAATTGCAGAGAATCTACAAATACTTAGACAGAAACCTGAACCTGTGGACCTATTAATGCACAATATGTATTAGAAATGAGTAGAACTGAGTGAATTGCCTAAAATATTATTTTACCATTTTTAAAACAATTTAGAGCAAAGTTAAACTTTATAACCTTAAATTACTAGGAAATGCCTCTGTCATTATCACATTGGATACGTTCCAAAACAAAGATGTCAGCAGTCCAAAAATGCATGAAAATATAAATGCTTGGAGGCTATTTTTCATGGCATATATAAGAAAGACACTGACTCCTGATAGTAGAAGACTTGAAGCTGCAATGGAGGCACAATAAATAAATTGTTATGAATGGCAAAAACATTAGTTTTAAAAAAGCAAAGAGACTAACATAAAAGCAATCTCCTTCCAACTCTATCAATTGCAAGAATAACCAAAATACTTCCTGGAATTGTAGAAGCCATGACCATCATGCTTTCCAAATAAACTTTTGCTGGAGTTGTGCAAACATCTGCCAGGATATCATTTCCACTTGCGGTGACATTACCTTCAATGCAAATGGAGCCATTGTACATGTCCATTCTTTTGAATAATTCGGGAAACCACATGATCATTCCATAGTAACTGAAATATTATCTTTTATGACAATCAACAGAAATCTCGTAGTTTCTGCAGATTCATACCCAAAGGACATGGAATTATAAATAAACAAAAGGACAAGTGTCTGACATCTAAGATTATCCATGAACAGCATGCCCAACTGCTTCAACATCTGTGAATAGAGTTTGTTAAATTCATTAAATGCAGACACAGTTGTTATTACATTAAAATATTTATTGAAACCTTTGTTAAGTAATATCGTAATCTCTCCAAAATGTGTAAAACTGATAAATTATTCATCTTGCTTGGAAACTCCTTCTTTCTATCTTCATTATCCAGTTGGAGGAGTTCTTCCTTAAAGTATAAGGAGCGTTTGGTAATTAATTTTAATTAATCCAAGGCAACTACAAACCAATCTTACCTCAAACAAGCTGGGGTCATAGTTAGGCCTATTTTGTTTAAACATGGATCTCAAAACTTCCTTTGTTTCCTCTATCTTGTAGTTCTAGAATTATTTACTTGAATAATATAAAGAAAATTGCCATAAAATCATTAATTAAGGGCTCACTTCATAAAGAAACTTTGGTGATTCAGGCATGAAAATGAAACAGATGGCTGATATTAAAGCAGGAAGGCAACATATGAATAAGTACCACTGCCAGCTTTTATACTTAAAGTTTACTGAGTCTGACCAAGCAATTCCACTTGGAATTATCAACCATGCAGAACCTGGTGCAACAGAATAATAAATGAATTTATTGAATATACATAATCACAACAAGTAAAGATATTTTTACCTGATGCTATAATTCCACCAATTGCCCAAAAAATACTTATAAAGGTGATGGAAAAGCCTCTATTTTCTTTTGAATGGAATTCAGAATTATAAGTGAAAAGAACTGGAACACTTCCCCCCACTCTATAAAATATTAATAATTAATTAAGTTAACAGATTGCATTGATGACAAAAAGTAAAGTGCTACCCAATTCCACTTAGTAGCCTAAATGCAATAAAAAACTCAAAAGACTGAGCTAAACTGGATATTAAACTGAATAATCCATTGGCTGTGAGAGACAAGATCAAGGAAGTTTTTCTACCTATCACATCACCAAGACATCCACAGATGAGTGATCCGATGCACATTCCTGACGTGGTGGCATACATAAGATGGTCATTATAAAATTGATTATGCTTGTAAAATCAATTAACTAAATAACAGGCAAATAATAATATTCATCACCAAAAAATATAGATGAGTTAATCCACCCCTTCTTCCCATCATTCAGTTTCAAATCACAGGATGCTTCTGGTAAGATATTTGCAACACTAAGAACTTCAATGGCATCACTACTAAGAGCCAAGCCACACAGAGCAGCCAATTTGTAGTTGAAAACTCCAGGTCCTAATATGGCAAAATGAACTATGAATCTATTTTGTTTTGAGTTTACTTATTGTTAATTCAACTACCAGTGTTGGCCAAAATTCTCCAAAACGAGTCTTTCTTCTTCAATATGGATACACCTGCACGATAATCGCTTGTTATTGTTATTCTACACAGCCAATTGATTAATTAAAACCTTCATCATCCATAACCGAACTTCGCTAGTTAGCCCCTGACAACGATAAACAATCAGCACAACACGAACTGTTTAATCAAAGATTTAAGACGCAATGTTAATCTAGCTATAAGTTGATAATCCAAAAAAATGAAGATCTTGGAATCAAATTTTGAGACCTGCAACTAGGAAAATACCACGTGTCACTGTCACGATTTTATCTCCCACAATTTACATAAAATTCAGCTAAATCATAGCTTAGTTCCGTCTGCTGATGAACTTCCTGGCACGCGCGCTGCACTCAAGTCACACTTACTTAACTTCTTAACCACTAAAAGCTATTGCACTTCTGTTCTAAGCTGTAATCCAGTCCTGAGAGAGAAATAATCACTGATGAAAAGAAGAATTCGGTGAATCCCTTTCCTTTCAAGGAATACTTCCTATATTTATTTTCCAAAATGTCTTGCGGGGCAGCTTTCGACCATGGTATCAAAGGGCGGACAATGCACACATTTTCATCTAAACCAATACACGAAACAGACTCCACTTAGCTAATTCTAATTTTTATGATTTATGTTTTCCCGACCCCTAGAGGATGTACCCTGGTGGGTGGATACAAACCCCCAAGCAGCTTTAAAACTATATCCTAATTTTTTTGGCGTCGGATCATTGATTAATGCAAAAGCCCTTGTCGTAGACTTTCCCCCACTGAACAATGTTTTTATGTTTTGGACATTGTGTCTAAATTGTAAAATTAAAATTATGAACAACATTTTCTCCAGCTACTCAAAAAGCTCTCAACGGTCGGATGAAAGGTCGTTCTCAATGATAAACAAAATGTTGCAAGATGATGCTGCCTACTCCGACATCTCGCAAGACACTTAACGCCACTATGAGTTAAGGCATCTGTTAACCCAACGATTGGAGACATGAAACATACTTTACCGTCACTCGGTCGACACCCATTATATAACCCCTTTGAGATAGCTTTAAAACAGTCTCAAAAGTAAGACAAAATTAAATATCCAAGTATGAGATTTTTGTTCTGATAACTTCCATTACTTTCGTCGTTAATAAAACTAAATTGATTAAATTGACTAGTGCTTCGTCGTCGGCTGCAAAAATTTAGTCACAAATAGACGCGTAACTGAGAGCACCAAGTCGAAAATGCTTGTCAAAGCTAGCAAAAAAAAAACGGCCTAGAACCTAGAATCAACTCATATCTCAGCAAACTGCATAATTGTTCTGGAAATTAAAGCAGACAAGGGCATCTTTTGGGAGACTGCAAGAAGTGACCATCTCTTGCACTCAAACTGCAAACAGCAAAACAAATCGGCCGATCAGATTTTGAACCAATTTAAAGCTCAAAAACTGTAAAAATTTCAATTGCAAAAGCTCACTATAATGAAACACTAATACATGGCAGAATGGAGGTTAGATGCTCCAGAAATACGTGGAATGAATAAGGTGTCATACTGCAGTCATTAAGTTCGGTGCTGAGAGTCACTGATGTGAGTTTCAAACACAATTACATAAGCACGGATCGATTGATACCCGGAGTTTCACGAGAATTTCTAATCGAAGTACGTCTCGGCATATGTTTTGAAGTAAACATTACCAAGCCAAACGATGCAGAAAATCCTCTGACGGTTATATGCAAATTGAAACATTAAAAACAGATGTATGCTCCCTAAAAGATGTGGAAAAAAATGAATGTGTTGATTACACTTCTGTTAAACACTAAATAGAATCAGAATGCTTCTGCATAATACTCTCCTAATGAAAACAATCATTCTTTTTAGATCCCCCAGATTGTCTTTTTAAGAATCATTGTGAATCAGGTTAAATAAACACAAGCTTAGACACCAAATTCCACTGTTGATCCTCATGAACTGAACTCATTTGTTTGTTTCTAGCCAAGATGGCCTGTCTGAATTTGGTGCTTTGAGCTTGATGCTGAATTGTTTCATGGTTTCTTCCAGGGCCGTTTGATTTCCAGAGAAATATGATGTGATTGCTTTGTGAAACAGAATCAGCTGTTTATGCATCACCATCACCTGTGAAAGTAAATTGAAAAATTAATAATTAATGGGAAATAATTCTCTCTTTGAATAAAATGAAATGGCAACCCACCCTGTTCTCGTCCAGAAACTTCATCTTGATGGCCACATCCGATCTGAGATTCTCAAACTTCTCCTTGTGCACAAGATATCTCTGCTGTGCATCATTTAGCTTCTGTGTCTGAGAAGCATCTCTTGGGGAGATTTGAAGAGATTCCACGTCCATCCTATAGGCATCGTATTCCACCCTGAAAAATAGTTAATAACATTAAGTTTATCATAGCATTATATGTTGAAACATTTTTGTTAGTCCATTGCTATAGATCCAGCTTGTGACAATGCAAGTTGGATTGCAAATCTGACTTTTGCTTTTGAGTTAATTTAGTTTATTTATTTACTTAAAGACCAGATTAAATACTATTGACAGAAAGAATGTTTGGAGAACTTCCAAACTTCATTGCATTTATATTTTCTAAATTCTTATTTTATTTATATCTGAGCTTAGATTGTGAGATTATGCACGCATGAGATGTAAAAATGAGAAAAAGGCTTGGAAAAGATTCTGATGATATGGTGCTTTTCAAATGTAGTACATTTGGACAAAGTTTAAGCAAATATTATATTATATTATATTATATTATATAAATATATACCTGGCAGATTCGTAATGCTTAATAGTAATGAGGGTATCATCGATAGTCTTGTTGCACAGTGTGTTCAGACTTGATATGAAGAAGTTCAGGGCCCCTTCCAAAAGATTATAAATGTTAATATAAATTCTTAGTCAACTTTGGGTGAAAACAAAAAATAAATTACAATTACTTAGCAACTATATTAATTATAATGTAGGACTGAATTACCCTTTTAGCCAATTTTATCAAATAAGATATAGCTAATCTCTTTAAAAACCAACCCAGCAATGTATCTCCATTCTTGCACAGAACCCTTTGAGTCTCGCAATTGTAAGTGAATTCCTCGTGAAGTTCGGGATTCTTCTGCGACAATTGACTGAACGCATCCCCGAGTAACTTCTGGGTTTGTATTACCTTTGAGGAGATTCATTTAATTCAGATTGATCATTATTTATATATATATATAAACAAATAAAACATTAATATAGAACATTTATAATATCATATTTATATATTATAAATTATTATAAATAATTATCAAATCCAATAGTCAACTGGTTATTTGTCCAAAATTTTGAAAGAGACAGTGTGAAACCTGTGTGAAGTGCTGACAGAGTGATTTGGCCAACTTCAGTAAATTCAGATATTTTTGCTGTGTTTCCCTCAACAATTCAATTTGCCCCTCCAATTCAGAGTCCACAGTTCTGGTAGCATGCCCAAGTTTTTCTGACAATAATTGCTTTGTGAATTTGTATGTGTTAAAAGACCAAGCCTTTAGGACATCTATTTTGGATTGAGGCGACAACATCTGAGATGGTGACAATTTAGTCCCACTATTCCCCTCCAAGCTTCCATCAGGGCTTGATAGAGGAATGTTGCTGGAGGCTGAATTGATAAGATTTTTAGATTAAAAATAACATTGAATTCACAGGCATATAAATAAATTAAGTAAATCCACTAAATATGGAAAATGTGTTAGAATGATCCAGGATTTATCTATTTCACATCTCAAAATTTTCATACCTGGAGGAACAACTGAATTTCTTGTTGTTGCAGTGTCAGAGGCTGAAAGAGTGTTGGGTCTGCCTTGAGATAATCCATCAGCTAAACGTGAGTTGCCTGGCAAAACTACTTCTTTCAACTCTCTCGATATTTCTTCAATGTCTTCATCTTCATCATCTTCACCAAAATTTCTAGTATGCTGTCCGTTATTCATGATTTCTGACAGACCATTTATTGACATCTAAATGGGACGCATACATATAAATATGGGAGAAAAAATAATCCGAAGTACCAAGAAAAACGCAAAAGTAAGCAATAGAGCCAATAACATTAATTATAATGTAATATAAAAATTCAAAGGACTGAGAGTTAAGGGCATTCATAATGACGAATATAATAACCGATAAAGGTACATTATCGTAAAAAAAAACAAGTTTTAACTGAAAGTACGGGCAACAACCAATAGTTTAACCCTAAATTCCAACGATGCTGCCAAATCGACTCCAATCGACAAGTATTTCTAAGCGACCATCTTGTCACGAAGCGCTTGACACGTAAAATCAGAAAAGGAAATTAGTCACATATATTGAAAACATTCAAGGCTTTATTAATAAAAGTCCTATGCCATTGTTTATAGTTATCTGTTAAATAATTCTTGAAAAATGTGTCTCTGACAGGTAATGCAGTGCAAGTCATAAGGTGGGGACTCACGTTTTTTAACTATACTTTTGCTGATATATATATATAACAAGACAAACTTCACTCTAAATCACTATATTATATATATATATATAAAGTTATTGTTATGTTACGTAGATGCTCATTTTAGCTACCAGGAGATATTAATTTCATTGATATCAAACAACTATATTTTGTGATTTACGAAGAAATGTTACGATAACAAGTGGTAATCAGGGCAAAACTTTTTCCGGTTAGAACAAACGCTTAAAATACAAAATAAAGTCAATAATATGCCTTGTCACCCTTTAATGGAATTACATCCTGATTTTGATATTTCATTGATTCCAAGGGTTTCAGCCTCTAGTCGTCAAATTTTATCCACTCCCAGAGTTTTTTAATTGAAATATTTGAAACTTTGAGCAAAGATATGTTATAATTTTTCAGAAAACCAAAAACGTAAAATTCTAGCCTCGGTCCCAAGCTTATGACAGGCAGTTTAGGTCAAGCTCCAAAAAATCTGTTCTCAAATAAATATCGTTCATGCTCGATTATGACGTAACTACTGTCCTCCTAATGGCTGATTACTAGAGAAAAAGACTTGGGAGCTAATTAGGTAGTGGTGCTTGGTCAAGGATGGGAACACAAACTCAACTTTAGCAAAAGACCCAAAGACCGTATCCAAATGATAAACAAGACAAACTTCATCCTAAATCACTATATTTAACTACTTCCCCAAGAAAATTTTAATAAAGTGTGCCCAAACCAAACCATATGCTGTACTTGATTCAAGACTCCACAGCAGAATTAGCAATTGTTATTAAGGCATTATTAGCAAGCCACTTTATAAACTTTTTTGACAAAGGGAGACATGGACTTCTACCTTTTAATGAAACATAATTTAATATTTGATTTGACATAGAAAAACTGAAACATGGAATTATCTGGACTTCAACAGAAATTATTCACTAGAAATTATTTTAGCAGCGACCATTTGATTTGTTCTCTTGCAGATTGCAAAACCTAAAATGAATAAATAAAAACAAGTTTAAATTTATTATGAGTACATTTAAAATAAATTCAAAAGTAATCAATGTTTCTCACAGATGCCATAGTTTGCTCTCCCAAAGGAAGATCATCTGATCTTGAGGAAACTCTCTGAGAAGCAATCATTGGATCTGATTCCAAGATGATGCTACAAAAGATGAGTGGGAAATAAACATTAAATAACTGCAATAATAATTAAATCACATCAACTTAATAACTAAAATCAATGTAATCACTACTTAAAGCTTCAATTACACTTGAACATTTTTGTGATATTATACATAAAAATCACTAAAAATGCCAACAATATTCAGTGCTGTAACTAAGAACTTAACCACTGACAAAAAAATCTTTGAATTGTAAAACCATTGAAGCAAAAAGGTATTTGAAGAACGAAGAATTGAATGCAGATGAAGCCAAACTTGGGGAATAGTCAAAAGCAATATTAATAATCTATTTTAAATAACAAGATGAGCAGGCATCAGCATCTCTAAAACATACAACAGAAACATATGGAAGAGAAATAAATCAAGTAGAAATAGAATAAGATACAAAAATAAGACATAATCACCTAAAATTCATTAAAAAAACAAACTCAGAACGTGATTTTAGAACGAACCCATCGTCGCAAATTTCATCGATGATCTGAAACACTCCGTCCATGTTGTCAAGGAGAGCCTTCTTCTCCACATTCTTCCTGAGCATGTAGTTGAGAGAATCATACAGACAATTCAGAACACTGACAAGAATGAGCTGAATTGAACAAAAATATAGAATATTAATGTCAAATGTGCAAATTATTATAATTTATTTGTTACCAACATTTGTAATTTAAGATTTTGATCACATCACTTATATAAAGCTTTTCGAATAGCTTCAAATTTAATTGTTTTCTAAGCATTCCTAATCACAATAACTATGTAAACCAAATACCTCATTTTCCTGAAGACCACCAATGACATAGAAGATGAGGTCCACACTGCTTCGATAAACACAGGTGAGTCTGTCTAGCATGATAATCTCAGCTAAAATTAAAAAATTAACTTTCATACAGAGTCAATTCTTTCGTTGATTGCATCATACCATTGGCACGGTGAGTTCTAGAAAACAAATTCTTTTCAAAAGCTTTTTGCTCTTTTAGTGAATTGAATGTGTTGTCATAGTACTGTCAAAATAATTGAGACCATTAGAAAATTGAAACTAATTATTCATATAAAATGTTATTACATACTTTGCCTATTACACGATTCCCATCATTATCCAGAATAAGAATGGCTTTGATAGTGTACAGAGAGGGTTCCTTTTCATGAAATTAAACAATTAGATATAATTATAATTTATGAGGGCAGAAACCACAACGGATTTTTCCATAAACCGCATATCTTTTAGCAAAATATAGTCATTTAACTCAATACGAGCAAAATTGGAACAGTTTCTGTCAGTCTTCATGTACAGGACACAATAGCAAACGAATTGAATCTAGATAATTGAAGCAAGTAACTTAATTCATTTTCACAACAAATTAATAACCAGTCGGACAGGATCCATTTCTGAATCAATAGGTAGGAGTATCGCCGGGCGATAAGACTATACGCTGGAATTCCATAAATCATTTGTGGAACAAGGACTTAGCTTCAACATTTGTAAATTGTTAATTAAGGCATATTAATAATTTTACAAGAATTATATATTATTAGTCTTTACTTTGTTATTCTCAGAAAGGTAAGAAGCATAACTTTCAAAAGTTTAAAGCAACATTCCACTAGATTTTTTTTAAACCAAAGTAACAAAGATAATTGAAATTTATTTATATATAATTTAAATAATTTGTTTTTAAAAAAATTCCACAAAGTTGAGCCTCCCGAGATACGTGTACATCCAGGTAGGCAACAGTTAGAAACAATTTCTTTAAAATAAACCGTAATAAGTAATAGTAATTCTATATATTTTTGTAAGACAATTTTCCATTGTCATCGTATCTTATTGTATGTATATTCGTATCTGCTAACTGGCGATTAAAATATAAATAATAAAGTTGAAAATGGTAATTTTAATTCGTGAATACATTTATTTTATTTAATTGCGTTTATGTCACCTAGATTTCGGTAGAAAATAATATGATACCATTAATCGATGATTTTAAATTAGCAAGTAAATATTTAAGTAGTCCTATCAAGTGGACCAGTACTTAAGATAAGTTAAAAACACTCCATTTTATAGAAAACAAAACATTAAAAAAACCGGTCAGGAAAGTTGAGTAACGAAGCCACAAAAAATGCTAGAATAATATTGACGAAGAGGGAGAAAGAGGAACAGAGAGCACCCCTTAAGGCATCCAAAGCTTCGAGAAGGGAAGACCTTTAACCCCAATAGTTTTCTCCAAGAAACTATTAACGTCATATCCTCATATCATAATACTTTCTTTTGTTTTAATACTATCATGACTTTCTTTTTAAATAGAATTATTCGATGATCAGATGTTATCAAATCCTTCTATAAAAGTTGTGCTGCAATAAATTCTGCGAATTCAGGACAGGAATAATACTGCGTTATAATATTGCAACTCATTGGTCTTCGGTTTTACTTAAATGTATAACTTCCTGAGAATAATACAATAATGTCATCCACTCCAGAAGCTTTTTTGCAATTATTTTTTAACAATTTTATATAATAAACAATAAATTTCAAGGTCCGCAATGGTTTCGAAACTTGACACAAGCTCTATGAAATACCGTATTAAAATTATGGCTTTGGAATAAATGGGGAATAAATAAATGGATGTTGACCAAGTGGAGACCAAAGCAAACTAACCAGCTGACCTCTCTTGGTGACCTTCTCACCAACCCTTGCCTCTCAAACCTGAGAAGCTGTGGAAAACCAAAAACAATTTGTTCCTCTTGAGTTAGATTTTGTCCATCAGTTTTCCAGGTGCCGAACACAAAAATAAGTCATACAAATTTGACTCTTGTTGCGATTGAAGTTTATGTTTAAAAGTTTAAATCAAAAAGAATCAAATATTGTATTTCAACTTTAATTTCCTAATTTAATTCAATATTCAATACAAATACTCGATTTGTTCTAAATCAAATAAATGTCTCTTCCTCGTAAAATCACATAAAAATTTGAAAAAAAGGTGATCATTTATAAAAACATCAGTTGAATAATCAATGAATGTGCTCAAAAAGGGCACGCGTTTTGTTTAGCTTTTATCCTTGTTCATTGTGCAAAAAATTCTGTTGTGCAGTAAACCGTAAAACTTCACCTATTAGATTGTTTAACTTTTCTGGTGGCCTTCATTCGAACCAAATCCATGACGGCATAGGTTCGTCAAGGTTGATTCTGAAGAGTGTGATCAATAGTAAACATATTTTTTTCAGAAACGGGTGTGAACAAGCACTTGAAAACACTTATTTCAGTCACGAGTTATTGAAAATGTCTGCTTTGTTTGTAAGCCATCAATTTCTAACCCCAACTTATTACAATTAGTTGGATTGTATAACGTTACAAAATGTGGATTTAAGGCCTTAGCTAAGTTGAAAATGTTAATTTTTTTTAGAGAAAAAGTTGTACCAAGTCGTGCTTTGACCGAATCAAAAATGAATCCCATTTTGAAGAGTTCTTATAAGAATGAATAATGAAGAAATTCACGATTCACCCCTAATTTTTCATGTTTTCCTTCCTTGTTTCCATGGAATGCCATCAACGCCATCTCTCGAGAGAACGCCGAGAGCTTTTGTGGAATGAACGGTCGACGTGTTGTGACAATTTATATTTCGAGAGCTTCATGCGACCACCTGAACGCAGTCGAGAGTCAAAAGCTCCTCTCACCTTTGATCGTTCAGCCTGATCCGAGCACCAATCAAATCTCCCGTTACAAATTAAATTGCGCTAAAGTACAGAAAAAGTACAGTGTCGTACAGAAATAAAAAAAAAACAATGCATTAAAAAAATCCCCCCAACATATTTGCGTTTAAATAAAACATAGAATCACGACACTTTCAATCTGCCCTCGACTAAAATCGTGGTCATTCAACAACTACGATGTCCCCGATTCAAAAATCACTCAAACATTAAACGTTACTCAGCATTCGTAAGAAGAAAAACACAACACTTTTATGCGTCAGAACGAACAATTGAGAAAAGTCTAAAGATTAAAAACAAAATGTCCAAGTCGAGAAGAAGAGAGAGAGAGACTGAGACTGAGAGAAAGATACTCGAGCAATTGTGATGAGAGACTTTTGATGAACTTTCTGCGCTGTTGCGTCTCCATGAGTAGCGCCTGCCTAGCGCCATATTGACCAATATTTCACCTCAAATGCGATCTTTTGATCGGACTGGTTTGACAGTCTGCAAACACAAGCACTCATCGACCACAAAGCCAGACGTGTTATCAACACTTAAGAGCGCCAAAATGAATGCGCTCCATTCCCTCCCTTGAGCATCTCCCAACTGAAACGTCTGCTTTTAAAAATATCAAATATATTATTATTATTAAGAATATAAAATATAAACTAAATATAAGCTAAAAGGATAAAATATATCTAGTAAAAACGTAAAATACATTGAGCATATTTTTACATTTTAAAGTATATTAGGTATGTTAATCAAAAATATATTATGTTATGTAATTATATTGCTTTTATTAGCATTATACTGCGCATCTTTTATTACAAGAACCCATTATTCTGAGAGTATCATGAGAAAAAATAACAAGAATAAAATATTAATCATGCTAATCCCTATTTTTGAGTGGTTCCCCATTCACTGACTGCCCGTTGTTGAATACAACTCATTGCAAGTATCAGCGTTTCAAGAACAAGAACTGTCCAGAAACTGAACGCGGTCAACGTAGTAATTGACTTTCACGTGGCGTATTCAGTCAACGGGGTCAATTAGTCCGGAAAAGGGGACTGAAACGCCCATGGACGGTATCGCCGTCCACCCTTATGGGTAGGGGGAGGCAGAGAAATATAAATCAACACGCTTCGATTCGTGCGCGCATCGCCAATGAGCTTAATGAACAATGAAATGGCCGGCGATTCGCTCGAGCGAATAATTAGCTTAGAATAGCTAATCGAATCCAGTGTTTGTTTAGCCTGCCCCTGATCGGACGAGTAGCCATTGAAGTCGAGTGATGAGCCTCTTACTGGGGTCCAATCATTGCCACGGCCGAACAATCGCATCAAAGCGAGGAGGGGTTCGATGGTCAGCCCTGACCACTCGAGGATCGGGGGTTCACCAAGGTCCTTCATCGAATGGTCAGTCACATTTGCATTCAGAAGCTCTTGAAACCGTCCTGAGATTAAAGACCAGTATGTGCAATTTGGAGATTGATTTCTAGAATGATTTCATCTCCGAGACATTCTCATTACTTCTTGTTTCAACTTTAATCGGTGGATAAATCTTTGATCGGGGGAAGGAATGTGCGTGTAAGGTACGTTTAAAGGTTAGGCCCTGAAAGCTATTTACTGCCGTAAATATAAAAATATGGAATAAAAAATTATGCATAAAAAAGTCTATGCACGTGATTCGTTACTAATAACTTCAACATTCACGCACACAACCGTAATGTAACCTGCATAATGCATAATGTTGCATAATCTTGACATTTATATTTTCTGAATGGCACAGAAAGGAAGGAAGAAATAGACATTTTGTGAATAAATAATTTTATAAAATTAATTATTTGGATTAATTTTCAATGACGTGCGATTAGGTTTTGCAGGCGTCCTGTACATTGCTGATGAGTAATAGCATTGACATTCAATAACGTTATCAAAGTAATGATTTTGGCTCAGGCTAAAAATTCTTCAGCTGACTGACAACAGGCTTCTGTTTCTCAAAAGAGCTTTCAAGTGCGGCTTCAGGTTAATTGGGGGGAAATCGAGGAAACCGGATTCTTGTTAAAATTCAGTTTAAGTTTTTAATTCATTAAACGTTGATTTCGAAAATGAACTTCCACAAGAATACTAAGTGGTCTGTTGATACGTGTTTATCGTTCATTCTGCTTCTCAATGTGACTTCCATCATCGCGTCTCGTCTTCCTGGCCTCGAATCCTGCCAAGAATACGAGAAAGAGGATGAGAATGTCATCACGATTAAAAACTGTAGTCGGTTTTCCTGCGATTCAACAGACGACAAGTTCTTGCTTGCGGAGAAGAGCATCAACGAACTACTTTCGAGCGACTTGAAAATAAAGCATTTAACCCTCGATATGGTACCACTCAGGAGTTTAACACCGTCCGTCTGTCAACTGACTGAACTCGTGAATCTGGACCTTTCCAGCAACTGTCTCGATGCGGTGCCAGTCGGTTGTTTCAAAGATTTCAAGTCGATCGAGAAGATCAGAATCACAAACAACAAAGTGGAAGTTCTCCAAAATGGTCTTTTCGACGGTCTCCTAACTTTGAAAAGCGTTGAAATGGAGAGAAATGAAATAAATCATATCGATGAAGAAGTATTTTTTAATAAAAGTGGTCTTAGAAATTTGGAAAATTTGATTTTGTATGGCAATAGACTGACAAAAGTTGGTGCCTGGGTGTTCTCATGGCCTCAATCCTCCAGTGGATTGCATAGGATCGACTTGTCTCACAACTTCATCTCAAAATTTACAAACTCCTTTAACTGGCATTTCAATTGCAAGGCAAAACCAAATAAATATGTGGTGTTTGATATCGATTTGACAAGCAATAGGATCTTATACATTACCGATGTCATTAGACCTTATTTCAAAAACAATGTTGCACTGCTGTGCATGTTTGGAAAGAAATGGACCGATTTCTCGATAAAGTTGAAAAGCAATCCTTTGGTGTGCGACTGTACTGACTATCACTTCGTAACTCTTAGCTTACATGCCGCTTACAGTGCCATACTGGACAACGTCCAGTGTAAAAGACCAGTTGAGTTCCAGGATCGCAAACTTCTTAGCGTTCCGCTGGATTCTTTGGTTTGCAAAAACACCACGAATTGTGTAGAGGGTTGCCTCTGTATCATTCAACCGTCGAAATCAATGTTCCACGTCAACTGCAACCATTCGTATCGACTCGATGCGCTACCAAATTCAATTCCGCCGACGAAACTTCACAAATATTCTCTCAATTTCAGCGGAACGTCTGTGAAGATCATCGAGAAGAAAACGTATTTCGAGAAGACCTTTTACTTTGACATCAGCAATTGTAAGATCACATCGATCTCCGGCGAATTCCTAGCTTCGATTAAGCACATGGAGGTCGTCCATCTTCATGGCAACTCGCTGTCATCGCTTCCTAGAGATGCCCTACAGAGAGAACATTTTTCTATCAGAGAATTAACACTCTACAGTAACCCGTGGAATTGCAACTGTCAGAATCAGTGGCTAAAGTCTTGGATCAACAAGTCTAGGAGCATGATCAAATTTCCGGAGAGCATGTACTGCACGGAACCGCATTGGAACAGAGGCAAGAGCATCCTGTCCGTTGAGGATGCTGACTTCTGCTCCGATCCAAACCTGGCCAAGCAGAATCGAATCGTGATGATGATTCTAATTCCCGTATTCTTCACCGTGTTGTTGGTCATTAGCATAGGAGGGCTCGCCTGGAAGTTCAAGGTAGAGATACACGACAAGTTCAGCATCCATCCGTTCGACAGGGACGAATGCAATGACGAGCACATGCTCTACGATGTCTTCATCAGTTCCTCGTATCAGGATCGTCTCTTTGCCATCGATCTCGTTAGGACTCTCGAATCGAAAGGATACTGCGTCTGCTACCACGAGAAAGATTTCATAAGCGGACCTACGATAGCCAGCAACATTTGCAGAGCGGTGGTCTACAGCAAGAGGGTCGTCTGCATCCTCAGCGAGGACTTTTTGAAAAGTCCTTACTGCATGTACGAGTTCCAGGTGGCCCTGCACAGGAACATTAAACTGCAGAAGAACAGACTCATTGCCCTTCTGTGCAACTCTTTGACCGTCTGCAGGGACACCATGACCGATGAGATGTTTGCCTTCCTCAACTCGCACACCTACGTCGAAATAAAGGAGGGAAACAAGTGGCTGAGCCAGCTCTGCTACAGTCTGACAGTCAACAAGATTAAGAAGATGGACTACGATTGTAGTCTTCTTGGAAGTTTGAACGGCGAGATCAGTTTTCAGAGATGTGGAAACGCTTCGCCAACCGATGAACCTTCTCAATCCAGCATCTACGCTACATAGTTCTTTTTTCTACTTTCTGCATTTTTATTAAAATTTATTAGAATTAGAAATCTTTATAGAATTAATGAGATTAAGTTAAGTCATCGCTTCTCACATCGTACATCTAGTTCTGAACATCTAACCACCACGTCGATGTCAATGTCAACCTTCGCATCATCAAACTCATCATCATCATCGTCATTATCGTCGTCGTCATCGTCGTAACAGACATCGAAAGATCATCACACTACAACTGGCTGTGTTCGTATCACCGTGGGGTCGTGCGGTTGATTGTCATTCCATAGCGGAAGGCTGGAGATGAGACATCCTTTGATCCAGGCAAACGATTCCACCGTGGATGCAGCGTAGCAACCACACCCTTTGAACCGAACACGCGCTTTCCACCCTGCTTTTACAGTTGTCAAGTTGAAAAGCCACTCTTGTACTTCCCGGTGATGCTTGTGATATTATTATAAATGAAAGGACTCGAAAATCGATGAGGGCTTTTTGAAGAAAACGCTTTGTTTAATTAATTCTAATTAATTTATTGTTTTTTTTGTTTTCATTATTTTTAAATATTAAAAAAAAGTTTTACTTTCTCGACTTGAAATTACCCTCATTCGGGTGAACATAGTTTTTATTAATTTTAAGAACACTAACACAAAAACACTCAAACACGTCGGTCGAGAGAAGACGAGAAAAGGTCTGAATGCAAAAGAGGCTCGGAATGAGTGGCGATCTTGTTAATTGTTTCGTCCACTTATCGGAAGAATGACAGACACCAGCCTGGGCAAAAGAATCATCTTGCTTCAGTGAAGATGCATGGAAGTTTATCAAAGCACGAACAAAAGCCTGGGACCTTCGAAAGCTCCGAGATGGGGCGATTCGCAGCACGTTTTATTCCAGATAAGAGGCCGTCGCAGCCACCTGGCGCAGTTCGGCGATTTTTGTTCCCCCGCAACTTTTCCTCGTTGGTGACTTCTTGATGAATTAATTTAGAAAGGGATGACTTCTTTCAGAAGAGAAAAAAATGTTTTCCTGAGCGAGGATCGAATAAAACGCAAACGCTGAAAAGGAATTGGAAACAATGAATAATCGAGGTTCGAGAGCAGAGCCAAGTGGTTAGATGTGCCAGAGATAAGATGGTTCACAATTGAACGTTATAAATATCTCTTATCAGATTATCACCGGGTTAATTGTTTCTCCATTCATTCATTTACACGAACGGTCGTGTGACACGAGAAATATTTGATAACGAGTGCCTGCTATTTGGTTACCGACTCCTCATCTGGAGTTTCTAATCTTGTCCTGGATTGGACGGGTGTATGGACGGACGGACGGACGGCGGACGGATGGGTAGATGGACGGACCACCGAGATCGTGTGATAAGCTCGGAGTTTGTGTGACGGCGACGACTACGATGATGATGACACCAGTCAGATGACATTGACACTAGACGTCCGCTATCGTGTCCATCTCGACATTTCCACGTCATTCCAGGTTGCTCGCTTCTCGTGGTGGTCGTCTGATTTATGAGCGCCTTCTGGTGGCGGGCATTAACAGGTGTTTGTTTCAGGGACACGACAAAAAGTCATTATGTCAATGGAGTAGAACTGCTCGAGAGTAGCGGCGTGTGACGGTCGCTGATGCGTGGAGGACTTTTCGACCGTGGATGGTCTCGGATCCCAGATGATTACTTCATTAAGTGCACTGGAGTTATTCAACTGTTGGTCTCGTGTTTTACTCTGTAACTCGATCCTTATGTCCGCTCAGTATGATAATTTATCAATGGATGACTTTCGTTCATCCTTAATTTGATTGTTTTAAATGGAAAGTGAATAAAACTCGATGAAAATGAATTTTTAAATGTTCGTTTCAGTTTCTTGTGACAAGTATCTTGTGTTCTTTCCTTTCTCGGATGCTGATAATGATTATGATGATGATGGTGAGGAGGAGGAGGAAGAGGACGATGATGGTGGTGATGACGTCGACGTTGGCGGACGTACAAAGCATGTGATTGCAAATTATTAAGAGCTGAACACTCCTTGCGAATCTTTGTTTGAAGAAACACATCGAAGAAAACATGATTTGCATAAAACCTTTGTAATGACTCAAGCACGACTTGTTTTGACTTGAGTTGGTTTCCATCGATTACATTTAAAATACTTTGATTTTTAATTAATTAAAATAATTGCAATAGATTTTAAATTAAAGTGAAGTGAATTTATTTATTTACGATAAATTAAATTTATTTAAATTAAACAATTTAAATTGATTAATAAGATAAATTCTCATTAAACGACAAAATAATTAATTCAAATTAATCGAATGATAGACATTTCTTTCGCTCGTTCAAACGTTCAAAGTTTTCTGAAATATAATTGTAATTTCCAATGCAATGCAAGATAAAATGCTGCCAAAAAAAATAAATTAAATTTAAAATTTAAAATTTCAATTCCATTTAAGTTTCTCCACTTCAATCCTCGTATTCTGTTCTATGTTTGATTTACCTTCTGCACTCGATTAACTTTTAAACGTTTTCGTAAACATGGCCTTTCGGCATTAAAAATGATCTTCAGTCATCAATCAGCGACTGCTTTTGATGGCTTCGATAAAATCGACGGCGAGTAGTTCCCCGTTGTCATGGCAAATCAAACGTCAACAACAAAAGTGAGTCCCTGTTGCCATTGGTTACGGTCGTGAGGGTGTCGAGAGGCTGAGTGGAGTGGGGTTCATCCGTCACCATTATTATAACAACGACCTCAATCACAATAATAATCAATCACAATCATAATCAATCACTATCGTAATCAATCACTATCGTAATCAACCACAATCATAATCAATAAGAATCATAACTGTAATCGTTACAATCGATCAATCCCAAGACTCTACCATAATCGTAATCATGATCATGTTAACAATCATAACTACCATCATCATAACCTCAACCGCGATCATAATCATGACTGCAGGATAGTCATAGAGCACATGGCAATGAAGGGCTTCCCTCGTCACAAGTCATCGAGGATCTCAGAAGAACATTCAACAGTCACGTGTTCAACTCAACTCTTCAGAGGAAAATTCTGGAAAACATCGCCTCGGGGTACCCTGGCAATAGACGGATGGATGGATAGAGGAACGGACGGACGGCTTGATGGACGGATGGATGGGTATCCAGGTTGTCAGTTGAATGCCTGGATTGAGATATAAAATATTTCGTTATGGATTGATGTTGAAGATTTCCTTTTTAGTGGTATTATTGACATCCAGTTTTCAGGCTTCTTAACAAGTAGGAGCGAACTATATTTCTGTACGATTATCTACTCCTCAGTTATGCCAGGCACATTCTGTCAACATTTTGAAAATTATCCCCTAAATGTAACCCAAATTAAATTTTGATTTCCACATCACGGCTGAGAGTTGAAACTCTGGTTGTTATCAATGATTATCATTGATTGTTGTGTATTAGTAACACTGATGCTGTTAATGTTATTATTGTTGTTATTGTTCGTGTCGTTGTCGTTGGTGTTGTCGTCGTCGTCGTCGTTGTTGTTCTTATCCAAAGCAATGCCGGTTGGCGACAAAATGAAAATTACATTCAAATTCATGTTCATTGACGCCAGATATTCGTCTCGTGTCTAGACGAACCAAGTTTCCTTCTGATTCTCGTTGAATGCTTTTAAATCCTTCGCTTTCTTTGTCCTGCCTCGTCTTCCGATCAGAAATGGCGATAAGTTTCCTTGTTTTATATTCGATCGACCGATTATTTATTGCCGAATAAATCCTTCGAGTTTTAACGCTTTTATTGTAACTTCAACTTAAAAGAACAACTTGAAAAGAACAGCATCAACGAGTCAGACTTCGTGACCGCGCGAACAAATTGAAAACAAAAACAGGGCGCTATATAAATCAACTGCATTCGGAGGAGCGAAAAAAAAAACTTCTTGTAACTGTAGTTGTACCTGTTGTTGTTGTTGTTGTCGTCGTCGTTCTCGTTACAACAATGGCCTCGACAACAACAACAACAACAACAGCAGTTTGTGTCATGTCGAAATTAAAAGTTTTATTTTGCTTTATTTATTAAATTTTTCCTCACTAAATAATTTATCTTTAATAATTAAATTGTAAGACGTGTTGATGTAAATATTCAATATAGGGATATTATTATTATTATTATTATTATTATTATTATTATTATTATTCTTATTATTATTATTATTATTATTATTATTATTATTATTATTATTATTATTATTATTATTATTATTATTATTATTATTATTATTATTATTATTATTATTATTATTATTATTATTATTATTATTATTATTATTATTATTATTATTATTATTATTATTATTATTATTGTTATTATTATTATTATTATTATTATTATTATTATTATTATTATTATTATTATTATTATTATTATTATTATTATTATTATTATTATTATTATTACATATTAGGCTGGAATGAATCATCTAATGCATGCGAACATAAGGAGGTAGAGAGAGGTTGAAAGGTCCCGTTGTTGTTGTTGTTATTATTGAATTACTTCCAGCAGCAACGTTCCATCTTAATGTGATATCGGAGCAATTAATCTCTATGAGCGCTCCTAAGAAACGACGCTTCTCCTGTAGTTGTTGCTGCTGTTGCTGATGGTGATGATTATGATGGCGATGATGATGATGATGATGAGGAGGAGGAGGACGATGACGTCGTCGACGACGATGGTGATCCAATCCAATGGTGGTCATGGTGGATCAATGCCGAGCTTCATTGGTATCGTCGACAGCGATTAAGGGTCGCCACGGTCACGGATTATCCTCTTCCTACTCCTCCCCGTCATCCGGACTCTTCCTGGTCCTGGGATGTCAACCTGGGATGGCTTTGCACGGACTCCTTCTCGGTGTCCACAGCGGTCCGGTGTCGGTGAGATTTTATTGTGCAGTTTGAACAATTATGAAACTCCAGAGTGGAGATGGAGTCTCGCCTGATCGAATTAAGGAGCAGGTGTTCACCGTTGTGTGCTGCAGTCCAAAGACACGAAAGTGATGGCTTTCGTGACGAGCAGAGAGCTACGTTGGCGTCTCTTCGCTCTGGATTTTGACGTCAATGCATCAAAAATATAATTCGATTACTCCTCTGCTAAACATGTCCGAAAAGATTTCCTCGCGGTCGAGAGAGCCAGTCTTACGAGCAGAAACACGGTCGGCATGGTCGGCATATGAAAGCGATTGTCCGCTAATCGTGTTAGGGAAAGACGGATTAAGATGCAGTGGTCCAATTAAAAGATTCGCCTCTTCCTCCTCCTTCTCATCCTCCATCCATTCTACTCGGATTCATAGTCAACAGGCGCTCGAGACGACGACGACGACAACGGCAGTAGCAGCAGCAGAAGCAGCAGCAGTAGTAATACCAAAACAATATCAACTACAAATGTAACTCAACAAGTCTTGTTTACTTTTGTTCACCAAGAAACAAAGTTATTTTTTTTTTTAGTCTGTAGACTGAAACTCCAATCCACTCTGAAGAAGAACTGACCATTTAAACAATGTTTTGTTATTTATTTGTTCATAAATACATGTCCTCTCCTTGTCTTAAACAATTGTTGACCATGGCTTACCACGGTGAAGGTGTGTCTGATCTGTTTTTTCGAGGGCAGACTGAGAATTGATTGTATCTAGTAATTGAACTAATGAGAATCATTGATGTTTCCGATGAAGCCATTAGACGAACGTAATTCCAATGCTGATGGGGAGCAGAGATAACCTTGACTTCAATGAACCTCTAATGACCCTCAAAGTTCTGCTCACAGCTGGGCACTGCTTTGCGGTCCCTTCCTTGGTACTTAGGACCCGACTTGTGTTGCTCGAGTAGATGTAAACAATGTTAAACGATAATGTTATTCAACTCGTACTAATCTTTGTTGTCTTGGTGAAATTGAGAGACCACAAACCTCTCCGTTTGATATGTGATTCTGGATTCCGATAGAGTTTTTGTTTCCTGAGGTTTTACGTCCCAGGTGTACCGATGTTCTTTTGATTGATTTCTTTGGTTGAACTCTTATTACTTGTTGGCTTTCATCTGCCTCTTTAGTCGGTGATTGAAGACTCGGTCAGAGATTGAATGCTGATAATCATTGATTGAAAGTTGATAACTATTGATGGAAAGTTGATAAATGAATAAAATCGATAATTGATAATTACTGTTTAAAAGTTGATAATTCGTCTTCCATCGGGTCAACCTCGTGATTAATAATACATGCATCAATAACTTTCACAACTCCTTAGAATCAATTTCGAAGCCATACATTATGTATACTGTCGATATCATCCTCATTATCATCACCAGCGGATAATGAGAGACGCTGTTATCATTATGTTAATGAGTTGTTTACTCTGTTACGTCAGTTTATACCGTTTAAATTGGATTAAAGTTTTTAATTAACTTTGATTGGCAAAACATTTGCCAATCAAATTATCATCATTTTTTTTTATTAATTTAAAATTTTATTATTTTTATTATCTGACAATTTTTTTATTTATTATTTAAATTCGCACGTTTTTATTTGAGCTTTAATTGCAGGTCATTGATTGATATGAAGATCTCATCTGCTGCTTTTCATTGAATGTTTGGGCGACTGGTTGGCTCCTGTTTTGAACTTACAGAGAAGCAACAGGGAGCAACATGTCTGCCCAAGAAGCACGACGACGACGACGATGATGATATTGATGATGATGACGATGACGGCTATGGTATTTATGATGATGGTAATTATCTTTATTGACATAATTGGTAAATATTAAACGTATAACGTACAGCGACAACCATTAAACATCAACATCTGACACAAACAAAACCCAAACGGACAAACAACAAGTAGGATGGAAGGATGGAAGGATAGAAGAAGACGTCCGTGATCTTAAAATGGCATTCAACGAAGCGTCAGTGAAGGTAACAACCGATACGTCGATGGTACCTCGGTTGACACTCGATTGTCGCTGGAATGATTCGATCAAAGACACAATCAAAGGTCTCCATGCAACTCAGCACGCTCTGCAGAACGCATTAAACGCTTGGTCAAACAGACCACGTCAACAAGGGAGCTCCACGGAGGGAGGCTCGGTTGGGATGGGTTGGACTGGGTTAGAATTCTCCACGCATACCTGAGTAGATTGTCCTTGCGTGTCGACTTTGAGAATGGAAACCTGGTACTGTGAAAAATGAATCGTCGACTGCTCTTTGAAATGCTAGGAGACCCAAGGCAGCCTCGGGGAGCTATGAGACCCGAGAATTGGGGTCCTCGATCGCATCGGGGGCAGAACGACTCCAGAGGTGTTGCCGATAGAACTCAAGATAAACAAACTAAATTTGCTACTCCTCATTTTCCTTCGCTCAAACACGTATGGCGTATACGTGGGGCTTAACGTTACATGACTGGCATATCTCCCCTGGGACCTTTTCGGCCAAGATGGTGATGATGATGATGTTGATTGTGGTTGGAGTGTTGAATATGGTAGCTTCTTGGTGAATTTATGACTTATCTTTAATTTGAACTTACATTCCTCTGCAACAACATGGGCATCATTCATCATCGTCATCACCATTGTCGTCGTCATCATCATCATCATCATCACCAATATCATAATCATCACAGCCGTCAGAACCGCAAGCTTCATGTCATCTGCCATGTCTTCTTCAACGGTTGTTGTTGCACTCGAGATCCGATGAAAATCATTATCACAACTTAACTTACTTACGTAATCGTCATCATCATCATCACTTAATATGCCAATTGGATGGATGCCGTGACGTGTAATTATAATAAAATTATGAATAAAAACGTGTTTATCTAGAAAGAGTCAACGTAGCCAAAGTAAACAAAAGGCAACACTTCGAGTATACACAGAGGAGCGGGCGATATTACATCCATCCCTAGCATAGAATCGATACTCATCGAGAGGCATAGAATAAGAAACTGTAATATCGCTTTACATGGAAGCAGCTACAACCAGGAGGAAGATTGTAAACGCAGGCGTGTTTACGTTCGTCCAATTAAGTCCATTGTTTGTATGTTTCACGAGTGTGTTTCATCACATCCTGTGCCTTGATATCCAAACATCACGAACATCAGTTCAATTTCTGACACCTCGTTTGAATGAAAAACATTTAATTCAATTATCCAAACAATCCCGTCTTAATGATGACGATGATGACGTAACACTATTAGTGGAATGATCCGTGAACGCTCGTACCTGTGTATCATCCTGGTCATTACTAGTGTCATTATCATCATCATCATCATCGTCGTCGTCATTATTAGCAGTAGCGTCATCATCACCATCGTCATCATCATCGTCGGGGTAAGTAGCCGATATTCAGTTACGATTAGATCATGCACGCTTCCCTTACGCTTCTGTCCGACACGGCAACAGCAACAACAACAACAACAACATCAGCAACAACACTAACAACAACACCAACAAGAACACCAACAACAACATCAACAGCAGCAACATCAACAACATCAAGAGAAGAAACAGTTGCACTCCGGCATATCGTCTCCAATGGAAAACACTTTCACTCCAATTAACAACGAAGAAGTTATTCCAGCTCCCCTAATTAAATTCTCCTCCGAATGTGCCCGGGAGGCATGGAAAGCCAAGTGTATCCAGTGGCAGACGATAAACAACAGCAACAATATCGTCGACTTATCGTCCACTCACGCCTTCCAGAACTTGTGACGCAATCCATCCGAGCAGATCCGACTGACAGGCCTGTCGAGAGGTTGAGAATGATTTCATCAGAGCATCTTCTCGCTGATAAGGAAAATGTGCAACAAGCAGGGAGCTTCTTTCCAGGATTTCCTCCTCCTTACTTGTCTTGCTGTTGTTGTTGTTGTTCTTATTATTATTATTGTTGTTATTATTATTTTTCCTTTATTAGCCCAGCCAAAAACTCACGAACAACAATCAATTCATACAATTCATAATCCGATTCAATAATTTTAGGTCCGCCAATGGGTCTGGGAAATCCCGTCAGACCATTCAAAAAAGGGAACTTTCAAGTCGATCTTACGAGTCATTGTACATTCACAAATGTCATTCAATTCAACTTCTTTTTTCTTCTTCTCCAGGCGTTATTTTTATAAGTTCGCCAAATCTTATGGGTCTCCTGCAACGTTTTGATGGAGGTCCACATGAGGAACCTCCTCGAGACCCCAAATCTTCTCCAAACCCTCCAAAACTCTTCTGCTATTGCTCCTCTCCAGTTCAAGACCAGGGCGGTGATGGTATTATTATTATTATTATAATTATAATAATTTAAAAAAAATTATTATTATTATTATCATTATCATTATTCGAGTGGCCGACATATTGATAAGAAACAAGTCCAGCGTTGTCACTGGGGGAAGGGGATTGAAATTCCAGTTGGTTGTTCTTAATTGAAAGCAAACACACAACGATTCCATTTCAACATTCAACAGGAGTTGGAAAACACGTCCTTTTTCTTTCTTTTTTTATCTTCTCCGTTAATTATTTCGAAATAAATCATTTTCTCTGTTTAATTTTATTGATGTTATTATTAATAATATCGTCATTGTAACATAATAATTAATAACATTTAATATCATTAATAATGTTATTATTATTATTATTATTAATGTTATTATTATTGTTTATATGTTATCAATATGACATAATAATTAATAACATTTAACATCATTAATGTTATCAATAATAATAACATTATTAATCATTATATTATAATAACATTAATGATATTAAATATTATTAATATAACAATAACAAAATAATATTATGTTGTAATAATAATAATAATAATAATAATAATAATAATATTATTATTATTATTATTAATAATATTATATAATATTATTAATATTATTATTATTATTATTATTATTATTATTATTATTATTATTATTATTATTGAATTATTACTTAACACTTCTAACTTCTGTTCCTAACCCATTCGTACGAAGCGAGGCTTGTTGATGGCCATTTAATGAAATATCAATCACGTGACCTCAGCACGACCTCAACTTCGATATCCGGTCGTCGATAATATCGGAGTAACATTTACAGCGACCAGCCATCCAAGTTTTAATGTGTTAGGCACGCAAGTGGAGATGATGATGACGATGATGATGATGATTATGATGATGAAGACGATGAAGATGATGATGGTGACGACGACGACGACGACGACGATGGTTATGACAATGGTGATCCTTATTATGACGATGACGATGATGATGATGATGATGATGATGACGACGATGATGATAATGATGGTTATGACGTGCGCGTATTTATTTTTCATCTCAATTAGGATTGGGTCGTATTAAATAAACTTGAGACGAGTATCGTCCATGAAGGGAATGTATCCCTTGCGCATCCCTTGTGTATCCCTTGTGTATCACTTGTGTTTCCTTCTGGATACACAGTCGCTCCAATTAGGTGGAGAGCTTCAATTAGCCAATCACGTGACGAATATCGACATCGTCGTACTCATCCTCATCATCGCCGTCATCAGTTGACGTCGCTAACAACAAAGCTAACAGCGTGAATATCATCATCATCATTATCACCGTCGTCGTCGTCGTCATCATCACCATCACTATCACCAGCACCATCTAAATCAGCCCGCATGTTCGTCATCGCCGTAGCATCACCATCATCTCCCATTATCATCACCCCTATCATCGTCGTCGTCATCATAACCATGGCTTAGGCGCAGAGAAACATTGCGATGACATTAGAAATCACCTGAGACCATGTGCATGTCTTAAATATCAGCCTACATCGTAAACGTCTTCGAATTGAAATTTATGCCATCACAACATCACGACGGCACATCGGCACAACGACACAACAACGGCACAACGACACAACATCAGCACCTTGAAAACATTGCGGACCACCTCAAACGAGCTGATTCGATTCTTGCAAGTCGTCCCCTTCTTCTGACGAGCTTCGAATATGAAGAAGACGACGACGACGGCGATGACGGCGATGACGACAAGAGGTAACACAACAACAGCAGCAACAACAACAACGACGACGTCAACAAGATATGCACATGCATATTCAAGATATCAAAGGTGTGAACTTTCAATTGAAAAAGAAGTTGCCGGTCTCTCTCTCGAGTGCCTTGGATTCACCGGTCCATGATGTCGGCCCGGCAGCACGGGCATAAATCCGGTCCAGCAAATGTCCGTGTAGGAACATGGCCGTCTCTCAACCCGGCTCTACATGGAAGCGTATGTTTGTGCGTAAACGCCGGATAAATGACTTAAAAATCGATCCTACATCTCGAGTCTCCGTCCGTCTCGACCTGTCAATCGTGGCCCGGCTCCGCCCACCGACCTTTGATCTGGCCGTCGGGCTGCTCGCTCATTGGTCGGTCGAAAGTGATTCGTTCATAAAATTCGAGAGCACGGTGGGCGGAGTCGAGATGGCGGCCGTGATGGAGGGAGCCAATGAAAGAGTGGACATTTATTTGCTAAAGTGAGTCGTTTCATGAACACTGTGTCTCGGACAAACGAAGGAGATGGAAAAACATTCGTCTTAAAAAGGACTCATCAGGTTACTCCACCACGACTTTGAGACTTCTTCTTCTACGTCGTCTTCGTCGTCTTCAGCGTCTGCCGATCGTTCTCGAGAGTTTAAGATAAAAGTTTAATCGATTAAAAAACATAATAAAAGGAATTTAACGACAATTTGGAATTAATTCGTAAAGTTGTCGATCGGTTCTTGCTACTGTTGTTGGAAGACAAAGCGTTGTAGGAGAAAGACAGTCGTTGTAGTTGTTGATGTTGTCGTTTTAACGTTGTTGTTGTTGTTGACGGGAGCGGCCGACTACAAAGGCGACAGCAGACGATCGCAGACTCGTTTAGTCGAGTGGTGAGACAAATTTCCACCAAGTGGGACCTTCTTAAAAGGGGACCTTAATGCTCGGCCATTCAAAGGTAGACTTCGTTGTCTCTGTGTAGTCTGCCACTCAGACGAAGTATTTGGCATTTTTTAAATCGTCAATAACCTCTTTATTATGCATTATTATGATCTGATCTGATAAAGTCCTGCTAGCATTTCTAGAATTCTTGTTTTACAAATTTTAGAGTTTATTTATTTCATTTCATATCATTTCTTTGTTGTTATAAAAGGAGATAATCTTAAACTTAAACTTAAACTTTACGCATAATTCCAGAAAATTCAGGAGAATTTCAGAGCATCGTAAAAACAAAAACAAAAATCAAAAGGTTTGTAACATTTGCTAAACATTTGAGTTAATTTCTGATCACCTTTTCATTGTTTAAATCATTGTCTCCGATGTTCGATCCTCGATTCATGCCGATGATATCGATACAATTGGACCTTATCGATGGACGGACACGCAAGCAGGACTGGAAAGAAAGGGGCTGCATTATTAATTCCCACCCACCTGGGTTGCAAGGGTACCACTTAGGAGCCCATCATAAGCTCGTTACTTTCGATTGCTATCTTTATCCTCTTTGTGGTAGTGCTTTCATTCGTCATCACCGTCGTCGTCATCGTCATACCCATTATCATTATTGATATTGTTAGGATCACCAGCTTAATCATCACTATCGACGATATCAGAATTAGATTTACAGCCATAACAACGATTCGTCATCATCGTCGTCGTCATCTTCATCACTAATGTTATCGTATTCGTCGTCGTCATCATCTTTATCAATGCTATAATAACCACAACGACCTTATGTGATGATCGTCATCATGATCGTGAACGTGATCATCATCATCATCAGAAAGTGAAACGTTCATTGAATCCCTGATAAGGAAATCTGTTGAATGGAATCACTCGGTATCATGTCGACATTTCACTTCAGGTGATACGAGCTTGTACTGTTTCTGATTTATCGTCATATTTTATCAATACACGATAACATTCGTTAGCACTACCAACCTATTACGAGCACTATCAACATCCGGCTTACCGAGTAAGTTGCCAGGCAACGGGAAGAATCCGGGGAAGAGACGGGCCTGAGCAGGTCCGGCCCTGCCCTTTTTTTCGCTCGTAATATATCAAGCGGGGATTTCGGCAGATAATAAAGTTATTATTCTAGTTAAAGCATTCAAGTGACCACTCGATTTTGAAATGAACGTCCGAAGTCGAGTGGGTGGTCTTATCGTTGTTTGAGTTTGTTTTATTAGGACGAGTAGATCCTCGAATGTTCACCCATTTCGAGCCAATGGGAGGCGAAGATTATCATCATCATAATCATAACCATCATGAACAACAACAACAACAACAATAACATAATCCTTATCAACCTTCTTGAAAATCGGCGACAATAATAAGAATAATAGCCATAATGATAACAACAACAACAACAACAACAACAATAATAATAATAATTGCATTAATTGCGATAATTTTCATAACAAGTTCTTTGTTCAAACTCCGATAACGAAGCCTACGAGTACCCTTGGCAATCGCTTTCATCACCTCAAAAATCACGATTGAGATCATCATCATCATCACCACCATCATCGTCATCATCATCGTCGTAATCTTCATTACAGAATCACTACAACACCATCGATCCATCATCGTCACCATCAACAACAACGGCAACATCAGGAACAGCAACAACAAAAACAGCAACAAGAACAAGAGCAACAATTTCATCACAGATGATCACCATGAACACAAAGCCACCCATCCCACCGAACGGCTCCTTCTACCCACCCACCCTCCTCAACTCTTTCCCCAGGATTCCACTCCAAGCCACCTCCATTCCAGGAGACTCCATGTATTCCAGTTCAGCTTTTATACCCTCACAGGCCTTCGCGCAAACTGATCACAGTTCGGCATTTTACCCGACCGGAAACGTGAGTCATCACTTTAGGTATCTGAAAGTGAAAGTTTAATAAAAAAAAAAACCCAACGAAATTATGTGGCATCGATTTTTTAAACTCTCATTAAAAAGTCACAAAATTAAAAGTGAAATTATGTTAAATTATGATAAATTATTCATTAACGATGATAAATATTTCATTGCTAATAGGTCATCTTTTTTGGGAACTTGTAAGCAAAACGCTGACCAATCAATCAATCAATCAATCAACCTCTTGTAAATAAATAATGATTATAACATAGAAACCATTTCTCCAGGTGATGATGTCATCAAACCAGCAGACCAATCAGCAACCACTTCCGTGGCGGAATTTCCCAGGTTGGACTTTCGATCAGCTGTCCGTTTATCCATACGGAGGAGGGTGAGTGCTATTAGAAAATGATGACGACGACGATGAATGCTTAATGATTCACTCATTAACTGGTCACTGAATATTCATTAACTCGACTAATGAGTTACTCATTAAGTTACTATCGGCGTGTGGATCGGTTATCGTTTTGTATCATCAGTTATTAATAAACAATGCTCTTTCATTGCCATTGGACATGCTATTTATAGAGGAATTCAAATGAAACATCGTATTTGTAACTTGCAAGAGCTATCTCTAAGCAGATCATCACATAGGATGATCATGGTGATGGTAGTTATAAAGATGACGACGACGACGACGATGATGATGATGATGGTGTTGTTGATGATTGCGATGCTAGTGTTGATGAAAACAATGTTTTCGTTGGTCGGCATTCAGTTGTAGCATCGCAGGTCACAGGAAGAAGTATTGATAACGAATTTGTAAACGATTTAAAAATATTTTACCTTTTTTTATTTGGTTAATATCTTTAATCTGTTCATCCATTATTTATGCCTTCAAGCATAAGGTATTGTCTTGCACAGCGAATTCTATTAGTGGCCATCATAATATTTAATTGAGAAATTAAATAGATTTTAAAATAATTAAATAATTAATAAATTTATAACTCATAATTCATAATATTAACCAACCTTTGACTCGTAATTGTTGAAAGTTGTTGGAAAATAACTCGAGATAACGAAGGTATCTTTTTGATGACGTCAACTTATTCACCTTTCGAGGGTTGATTTTGAAATCCTATTAAGGATCGTGAAGTGTCAGAGTATCGGGTTCATCGGAGGTTGTGATGGATGGATGGATGGATGGATGGATAGATGGATAGATGGATGGGCGGGTGGATGGATGGATGGATCGAATGATGGATGGATTCCATGCTGAGAGCACGAGTTGAGTTATCAAAGTTGCTTCCAATCAAATGTCACTTTTCATTCCTCCGCCCAAACCATCTCTTCATCTTTTCCTGGAGTTCTGCGTGTCTTTGAATGTCAAATGAAATTAAATTATCTCCCTACCCCCCTAAAAACTCGCACCTGATGGGTTCGTTCAGATTCAAGTCGTTCGGCGGGAAATTATTTCAAATGTCAGCAGTTGCCGGTGTCATGGCAGATAATCCTATTTATATATTTTATCCTATTGGCCTGCATGAATCGTTGCATTATCGAAACTTATTGCATTATTGTAACACTTGTGAAATAAATATGTTTTTGGGGGGCATTTTAAACGGTTTAACGTAATTCTTCGTCTTACAATGCTGTTCAGTGACCATTATTTGAAGACCATCCATCCATTCATTCATCCATCTATCCATCCATCCGTCCATCCATTCATTAATCCATCTATCTATCCATCCGTCCATCCATTCATTCATCCATCTATCCATCCATCCGTCCATCCATTCATTCATCCATCTATCCATCCATCCGTCCATCCATTCATTCATCCATCTATCTATCCATCCGTCCGTCCATCCAGGAAACAGCAACACCTTTTCCACTTCTTTATTGAATGCAGAGGTTCTCCTTGAAACATTTGCTTAATGACGACCTGCTCTTCCAAGTAACGGAATCTCGAACGAGCGAGCATCAATTTCAAACTCCATTTAGTTTATTTGCCTTCCACAAGCAGCGGCACTGAAATCTCTACCTCCCTCCGAAGTTTATTTGCAGTTTCTGAATTTCAACGTCCAATTGAAGTGCATCTTCACTCCTAGATTGAAGTGTATCTTTAGTTTTTGGATTGAAATGCATTTTTATTCCTGGATTGAAATGTATATTCGCCCCTATTCGAACGAACTGTATCTTTAGGCTTGGAATGAAACGCCTATTCAGTTCTGGATGAACTCCATCTTCACTCCATCTTCACTCCATCTTCACCCCATCTTCACCCCATCTTCACCCCATCTTCACCCCATCTTCACCCCATCTTCACCCCATCTTCACTCCATCTTCACTCCTGGATTCAATCCGAATCATTTTTCCATTTCCTCCCCAGGTACAGCAGTTTGGACGTGAGACGTAAGAACGCCACGAGGGAGTCAACGAGTACATTGAAGGCCTGGTTGTACGAACACATCAAGAACCCCTACCCAACCAAGGCAGAAAAGATCATGCTGGCCATCATTACCAAGATGACGTTGACGCAGGTTTATATTATTGCTAGATTTTAATTTATTATTATTAATTAAATTTATTATTATTTACTATTACTATTATTATTTGTTAACTTATTTATTTATGTTTTAGATTTTTTAAGATGTGAATTTTTCAATATTTAAAAAAAATATATATTTAACATTAAGTGGACTTTTGAATTACAACTGTTCGTTGTTAACAAAAAATAAATAAATAATGTAAATTAAAAAAATGTTTGAAACATTTTAAAATATATTTCAATTAAAATCATTATCATCATCATCTTGTGGTGGTGATGATAATGATTAAAGGTTATTATTGAATTTATCTTAAAACCATTCATAAGCTTCCACTGAAATGTCACGATGCGAGTAGAAACATTAATGTCGGAAATATTGGCATTTAAGATATTAATAATTAAAAATTATCATTTAAAACATTAATTTATTATTATTATTATTTACTATTATTACTATTATTATTGTTATTTTTATTATTATTAAAGGTTAACCTTTGAAAATGCATTTAAGATGTTAATAATTAAAAATTATAATTTAAAACATTAATATTGAATATACAAAACGTTAGATTTTTATAGATTAACATCTTAAATACATTTTAAAGGTTGAAAACCTTTGAAAATGCAGCATTTTAAAAGCTAACATTCGACCGCGAGGCTTTTGTTGTTGATAAGAATTGTTTAACAAAGAACTTTAAATTCTCAAATCTCGAAACATTTCGAACCTCGGCTTCGATTGAAGGAAAGTTAAAAGCTTTGCTGAAATAATCAATCAATCAATCAATCACTTTTCTGTGACTTTTTCGTGTGATTTCCATCGATATTGCGTTACAATCAACCGCTGAATTGACTCTCGAGGATCAAAATGATGACCGGTGATGTCATCATGACGTTCGAAACATTTCACGATTCACTCTCGATTCGCCTTTGCATTAACTTCGGTGATAAAACTTTATCAGTCCAAAGGAATCTTAGATCATCTTAGGAATTCGTTATGTAGTTTAACATGGCATGTAATGATCATTTGATGCACATCATACTTGGTCAACTTGGTAAAACCCGTCTGTAGAGACAGCTAGATTTTGCAGGGAAAAGTCCCTCTATGGGCAGATTGTCCATTTTATCAGATTTCTTAAATAAACTAAACTGTTAAATTAAAGTTAAATCGGTCCCTAGAAAAACCAATTCTAATGTTTCACTAAATTTGTTACATTACAAAGTTTATGGAACCCAGTGACAATGTACATGTACATATGGTATGACATGGTTACCATGCTTAGAAAGTTTCATGCTTGTGAACAATGCTAGATTTCAAAGATGGTTATCACAATCAGTCATGTATGCCAGTAGAGAATGTGTCTTCAGTCGAAGTATAGGGTATCATCGATATCATCGATATCATTGATATAAATGATTTAAAATGAATATGTCAAATATTTGATGAATTTAAATTAAATTTAAGAATCTATTATTGTTGTCTTCAAACAAAAGTATTCACCGAACGTATTAAGTTATGCATCTCGTCATTCGAATGAACTTCATTATTCATCGATCGGTGATCCATTACCAAAGATGGACATTTACATTTCAAGTAAATATTGTAATATTACAAACTTAATAACTATAATTATCATTATGAATAACTAATTATCATTATTAACGAATAATTATCATTATGAATAACTAATTATCATTGTTAATGAATAATTAATCAGGTTTCGACGTGGTTTGCCAATGCGAGGAGGAGACTGAAGAAAGAGAACAAGATGCAGTGGTCGCCGAGAAACAGGACAGGAGAAGAGGAAGACGACGATGACGACAAGAACAGCGACAACGACGACATGCCCGAGAGCGACACCTCGCGACACAGAGCGATCGATGACGACTTGTTGGACGACGAAGGCGACATCATCGTTGATGGAGGTCAGGCGACCTTGAACTTGATTATTTCCATGGAAAATATTCGTCATAATACGAGAATAACACGCGTGTCTCTCTGTTGATGTGTCTTTGTTTATGTGTGGGTGTTTGTCTGTATTTATGTGTCTCTGTTTATGCGTATTTGTTTATGTATCTCTGCTTATTTGTCTTTGTCGATGTTCCTCTGTTGATCCAACTCCACGAGCATCAGTCCCTAGCGCGTGCAGACCGCTCCTCCCCTTAATTCCAGGTATTAGTCAGGTTGTCACTGCGCATGTCTCGTCTCTTATTGGAACATTTTCTCTGATCACTTGGAGTGCAAAGATGGAAAAGTCCCTCCCCGAATTAAAAATTCTGTTTCCACGCACCAGGCGCATACATCACCGCCAAATGGATTCACCGGCGCTTTGTTTTCATGAGGACGCATTTATGAAGCGCTTAATTCCACTCTTGCTTTGAGTTTTCAGAAGGACATTCCACTTATTCGTCGCATGAGGCTGAGCCTCTATTCACAGTCAATTCATTGTCTAATTACATAAAATCCACAATCATCACATTTACATTTACATGATATTATTATCATTATTATTGTTTTTATAGTAAATGTTATTATTTTAACTCATTTCGTATTACTATCACAGGTGCCGATGAAACGCCTGAAAATATTCCCACGTCCCTGACACCTAACGTCCCGAAATCATCCCTTGAAGCCGCCGAAGAGTCTTCAAGGGACTGCCAAACATCGAGAGACGATTCAATGAAAAGTTCATTTGGCAACCACATTTCTCAGCTTCACCCCAAGTTCTACCAACAGAACCATCATTTGTATTTCGCTCCTCAAAACTCCAACAGACATCTTCCTTTTCCACCCTTCCATCCATCGCTGAGAAACTTCTCGAATCTTCAGCAATCCTTCAACTTCATCAACAAGTCCTTCGCTCCACGCTTCAAGACGACAGCAGACGAGGACATCAAGTCAACGACTGCCAGCGTTTCACAAGGTTCCACTGCTTCGATGAGAAGCAATCCAGAGGTCAGAGCTTCAAGTCCCCGGAAGGAAGATGTCGACAAAAAACCAGCGAAACCAAGGATTTGGTGTCTTGCAGACGTAGCGACGTCCGGCAACAAAGACACTGAAAACAACAACAACAACAACAACAACAGCGATGGGGACAACTCCAGCAACAGCGACTACAAAAACCACTCCATTAACACCATGAGGCAGTTTAGCATCCATCAAGCACTGGCTCAGTTCTACCATCCGTACCTTACCCATCTCACTCCTGCTCGCATGGCCGACAAGGCTTTGTTTCAAAGACCAGAAAGCATCGAAAGCAGAGAAAACTTTCCAAGGAGTCCAGTAAAGTCTGGAGATGAAAAATCTGTCAACACTTTTCAGCCTTGGTTGACTTTGAACGAAAAATTTAATCAGGTTCATTCGCTCAACCAGGAAAGATTCTGTCAGGACAAGATCAACCACGTTGCCAAAGACTCCGCTTCGCCAGGAATCTTCCACTACAAGTCTTCAAACCACTCTCCAAGATCAAGGACGGCGACACCTTTTTCCTCTCCCGACGTCATCAAAAACCACCAAAGCGGTGGAGTCACACCTCCCGACGTTCCGTCGATCGCCTCCAAGTCGTCTCCGTCGCTTTCCAATTCATCCTCCCCGGGTTCAAATCTCACTCTGATCCCGAAACATCGAGTAGCAGTCGACAAACCGAGTCCTTGTTCCTCCGAAAGATCTTCCACAGAGACGAACTCTCCATCACCGACAGCTTCTTCTTCGTCATCGTCGTCGCTTCTGTCTTCGACGACAGGAGCTGGTCCGAAATCGTTGTCATCATCTTTACTATTCCAGGTCCCTGCGCGTCTTCCATTGTCTTCTGACGTCATCATTTCCGCTCCACAATCACCTCTCGTCTACCGGAAACATTCTCCGTCACGTGATTCGACTTTCGAATATTGGCCGAGTGGCAGACTGATGGAAAAGTCGAGGAACGAATGAAGGGGAGCGTCCGACATCTGCTCAGGTCTCCTCAGCAACAAAAGGATGAAAACATTTTCAACTTCATTTGAACTGAAAGAGATTCAATCGATTGATGATTGGTTCGATTGATTGGTGATTGATTTCCATGAAATCGACTTGTTTTTGTTTAAATTCTCGAAACCGACATGTGCGAGTGTTTGTTTGTGCTCGTGAGTGTGTGTGCGTGTGTGTGTAGTGTATGTGCGTGCGTGCCAACCATTGTATGGTTTCATCGCTGTGTGCTTGTTTACATCCAAAACGATGTTTGCAGGAGTGTTTGTTTCAGAGAATGTTGGTCTGGATTGATTTTTTTTGTCTCTGGTTTTGTGTTTTGCTTTAAGAGCATCTGAAAATAAGATGAAAATAAAGTGCGGTTTAGGTATAATTTCGTTCGTATCATAATATAAATAATAACTTAATCAGCCCAACATTGATGACAACGTAAATATTAATAATAACTTTGCAGGTTTTCATAATAACATTAACTCCGATATATTTTGATTTTCAATGAGCGGCAAGAAGTTATTATTTCAGACATGACTCCACAGAGAAATTAAGCAAGAGGACACACGTGATTGTGTCACGTGATTTCCCAAACATGGACTCCCTTACGATTTGCATATTCATAACCGAACCGAATTGATCGGAGGAAAGAGACTTGATTTATTTATTTTTTTTTATTCTTTCAAATAAAAACAATTTAAAAGGAAATCAAAAATAAAGGAATCGCTTCTCAAAATTGGTTCAATTTGGAATCGTTGCTTCAAAGGAATTCACGAATTGGATGCTCTTCCCAACAGAGAACACGAAGCGGATTCTGAATTTGAACTTTCGACCCTTGGGTCAAGCATCCACGACCTTTTTATTGCATCAATTTTTCCTGAGGTTGATCCTCACCCGAGCAGCACTTTGTGTTTCAAGAGAACGTGAGTCAACACGTCAGAGGAGTTGTGACGAGATAAAGAAAAGATGGGCGGCGAGTAGGACATGGATGATGGTGATTGAGGCTCCGATGGCTTGGCGAATGGGTACGGTTGGGTGGTGATTGAAACGCGATTGGTTGGTGAGTGGGGAAGCTCGATAGGAGGGAGAGTGAGTGAGTGAGTGAGCGGGGTGTGGGTGAGTATGGACGGAGGTGAGAGCGCCCCACGCAGTTCATTCCAGCTGAAATCAATCACTTCACTTCATCTGTCCGGTTTGTTTGACCAATCGCTTTCGTACTTTTAGCACGTCAAACCGAAAGGTTGGCGCGCACGAGAGATCTTGCCGCCATATTGACAGCCATCTTTGTATTCCGCCGAGACGAAAACGAGTGCGTCGGACACGTCCTGGAGTGGAATTGGCGGTGTTGAAATGTAGCACTTCCATGTCGGATGACTCTGCCGCCCCAGAACTTTGATCTTCGATTCCGTGGTGCAACTATAATCATAATCTGATTTTTAGTTACTTCAAAAGGGTTTCAGGAGGTTCAACAGTAGCTTGCGTTAGAGTTGCTTGCGTTACGGCACTTATTAAAAAGAATTATTTGAAAATATTTTTATATTTTTGTTTAATTAATATTTTTTTTTCTAGTTTCATTAAAACGTGTCGTGGTTCGAATGCACTTTCAAGTGGAGATGAGAAATTATCATTCGCATGATTTATTGCACTCCTTTCCCCTCACTTTTCCCTCATCTCCTCCTCCTCCTCCTCATCATCATCATCTCTCCTGAGTGTCCCTCCCGGGCACAGAAGGTCAGGGTTGGGCAGCAGTGGAGTTAGAAATAAAATGGAGACACACGTAGGAGAAAGAAATTAAACAACCGCCCAGCAAAGCACGTGGGCGTGTCCTGGTCAAGCAGAGAATACGAATTGAATCGAACAAATCCATCCCCAAGTCTACTTACTGTGAATCAAACTCCCCTCAATTGGGTTGTTTACAAACAAAACTCCCCTACTTGGGGAGATCAAACTCAAGGGAGGTGAGTGGCTTCTTGACGTTATTTTGCAAGGTTTGTTCTCCAAGTCACCACATCGGAACAACGTCACAGCTCTTCATGAAGGTTCTAATGAGTAGCGTACAGATGAAGGCCTGTTGTGGAATGTTTTTTTATGAATATAAACACTTAAATGTACAAATACAAGATCAGTTAATAACGACGTTTATTTATTATAATAATGAATATTCATTAACAACTGAAATTGACAGGATGGAAGTGAAGACGATGATGACAATGAAAAGGTCTGACGATGATTATGGTTGCCATTGTGATGTGGTGATGGCCTGGCGATGGCGTGGTGATAGAATGGTGATGGCGTGGCGATGGTATGGTGGTGGCATGGTGATGGCACGGTGATGTTGTGATGGTGGTGTGGATGACATGTGCTCGAGAACTGAGGTGACGCCCGTGGACACAGCAGTTTCGGTCGTTCATCGATCAACATCGTCTCACCTTCATCCCCAATGAATTCCTCTTCTTCTTCATCCTCCTCCTCTTCTGTCAGTGGAGCTTTAGACGGACGACAACTTTAAAATATTCAAAAATCTGATATTTTATTATATTTATCATATAAATACGTAATAATTTATTTATTAAACAGAAATCATGAAATAAACTCCACTCATTTTTCGATTAAATAACGAAATTATGTAAAATTAAAAGTTGTTGAATTGATTCTGTTTTTTTTTTTAAATTTTATATTATTAAACTTTTTCTTCAAGAGCGGAAAAAGAATTCCGAGTATTTTTTTATAAATAAAAATAATTTATTAATTATGAAATATGATAAATAATCAAATATCGGCTAATGATCGATGTTTATCAATGGACGACGTTTATCAACAGTTGCTTATAAAAATAGAAAAGAAATCCTATTCACGAGAACAAACTTTGAACAAATTAAATAGAAATTAAACGCTAATTAATTAAAATAATAATTAAAAACCGATGGAAAATTTGGAAAAAGAAAGAAAAAGAAAGAAGGGAATATGTTTTCCATCGCCGGTGATCTCAGCGGATCCTGTCCTTGATGATGGAATTATGCAGACAACTTGTAAGACGATGAAGAGGAGGACGACGACGACGAGGAGTCGTTCGATTTGATTAAAAAACTCGATGGATTGCATCCACTTCTACTCGGTTATTCCATCTTGTAATTATCATCATCATCATCATCATCATCAGCATCATCATCACCATCATCATCGTCGTCATCGTCGTCACCATAGTCTCTGACATAGCTAATGTCTTGGATACGTTCACGAGGAAGAGTGGTTTGTAAGACATTGAAATGCTTTCCCAACTTGTTGATGTTGTTGTTGTCATAACGACGATGACGTCAGTTTAATGTTGATGACGATTGTGACGTCGATACTGATGCTGATGACGACTGGCTTTGACGATGACTGTGACTTTAATGGAGACCATGGAACATCAAGGAAATTTGTTGTTAACCTAAATAATTAATATTTATAATATTTACGTACATGAGAATAATTTTAAATTTTCAAAACTTTAGCGCCGGGACCCTATTGGTGCTCAAATCACGTTGCGTGTTTTGTTGGTCTTACATTTACATATGTAGGCTAGCTGGAGATGACCAGTCGAGCGTGATATCTTGCCTTTCGCGCTCCATTGAACCCGCGTATAAAGGCAGACGAGAGAGTCGGTGTATTACAAGAATGTATAATGCTACGCCGGACTCCCTTTCACCCCCGCTCTCGAGCAGAAGATGTGGGTGTAAAATGATCCATCAAAAGTACTTTTAATTCAATTCTTTAATTTTTCCAAAAAAAAAGAAGAAACAACCGGAAAAATTGAAAATAAATGAAAGAGAAATTCTTCTGGAATGGATCCTCTTCGTCGTCATCGTCTTCCATTCATCTTCAACATCCTCAACATAAATGTCTGACGAAGCAATCCTAGGTTACGAGGGTTACATATGCACAGCATAAAAACGTGCTCATGTTTTGCTTGCATCGCACATGCATACACATTAAATATAAAATAACATAAATAATATAAATAAATTAAAATAAATAAAATAGTATAAAATAGTATAAATGGTTACTTAGCATTCCAAATATAAATTTTGAAGAAATTACAAGAACTTGAATCAATTGAATTGAAGAAATTGAATTAATTTTTCAAGAATTCTCAGTTAAGAACAAAGTTTGAAATATCCACCTCCTTTATTCCTTTACTCCTTCATGCCATCACTAAAACCATCGTCGTCGTCGTCGTCATCATCACTCCTTGCTATCTTTCTCTTCATCATCGTCGTCGTTGTCGTCGTCGTCGGCGTCGCTTGATGAAACCGATCTCCGATATTTAACTGATTTTTATTTTGCATCACCAGGAAGTGCCACGACGGGAACTTTTCCATTGTGGTGCTGTCCGGTATAAAATGAAATCCGAGAATGCGCACTTAACTGGACAATGACACGGTGTCAAATGCCGACCGGTCGATTGAGACAAGCTAATCGGAGCGAGAATTTAATAAGCCTCTGTCAAAATAAGGCATCTTGGTGTGTTTGTTCATGTGCAAGACGATGCGCCCTCTGCTCACTGTCCTACTATAATGCGATTTTCTTTTGACACGCCTTCCATTCTTCCGTCTCCCATTTACGTTAGAGTCGCCATACTGATGACGAGCCATCATTTCACGACAACCGTGTTGTTTCTTCGCGGTATTACCGACATAAAGCTCCTTAAATCCGTTCAAAAAGCACCAAAACAAATCGAAAACCAGCGGTGCATAAAAACTCGAGGCGGAAAGAACAAGACACGGTTCGTTGAATTCTTTGACGTCACGGCATGCATGACGTCAAATGATTTTAAATCTTCCGCATCTTCATGCCATGTCTTTCTTGTTCCACTTCAAATTTCATATCTTTTAAGTGGAATGATTTATGAACATAACAAACAACGGAGTTAGACTTGATTCATCTGTCCCTGGTGCTTGCGATTGCACTCCAAGTTCTCCATCGGAGAGGGCGGAAACATGGACATGAAAATGGAAAACAAAAATCTCACTTGGTCCAACGAACCTGTGTCTTGATGGATTGCGTAGATGTTTGGCTGGGGAGTTCCATATTTTACGTCGTGACAAAATCGCCGACGTGCAGTTAGCATTGCTGCTGTCCGTTTCAATGAAATCACGAGTTTTTCATTCCGAAAGATTCCAATGATCATTATGGAGAAATTATTAAATGCTTGGCACTTTATTTTTTGAAAACATCTTGTTCTAACATCGATCTTTCTTTGCCTTGGAATATTTAAAAATTGTAACGAAAACATTTACCACGCATTGCATTTAAAAGCCAAATAGGTAAATTAATGCAAGTTTATGTATCGCCTAAATCAATCTTCAATTATATTTTGAGGTAATTTGAACAAACCTAAATTGTTAACACCTGGCGACTATGATAAAATGAATACTGCTTTATAAAAATGAAAAACGTTAATTATTTGAGTATTTATTTTTTCAAAAATAAATTAATTTTTAAATACCATTAATAAATTTGGCAACGGCATCACGAAAAGTATATTTTCATATTGACAATCTGTCAGCCGATTTTCATAATAAGAGGCGTATCGTTCAGTGCTGGACTTGTTGAAAGGATGAATTCTCTGAATTTTAACTTGAATTTTGGTTATTTGGAAGGCTTGGTCAGAGGCTTCAAAGCAGGAATATTGAAGCAGTCTGATTACATGAATTTAATACAATGTGAAACTTTGGAAGGTTGTGATTGCCTGTTTAACCCCATGCATAGCTTTTATATATTTAGTGAATCTTGCGTGAGAACCCTCAGTGAATACCTTTTTTGGCATGATGGTATTTTTCGATGCATTTATATGTTTAGCGCAATCTTAGCTTGCGAGAGAATCTACGATTTATACATGTGTATTTTCTTAATGAAATTGGTGAATTCATGTCATGTGCTTCGTGGTATTAGAATACTTTAGGTCTTATGACGCTTTAAGATTAAGTCACTTTCTATAATAAAGAAAATATTTTATTTAGGATGACGATTCATTTTTTATATATTTTAAATGTTGTGTAGAAACTGCAATTGTGATTTTATATTTGTTTATGATTATACATTATTTCTATTACACAGACGATTCATTTTGGTTTCAATAGAATTTTGATTTTATTTTCTAATTTTTTAAAATCAGACTTGAAGCTTCATTTGCAAGGAACCGATTATGGAAACTTTCTTGCCAATGAGGCCAGTCCTATACAAGTTGCAACCATTGATGATAAGCTCAAGGAGAAACTGGTCTTGGAATTCCAGCACATCAGAAACAACTCTCTGCCTCCTCTCTCCAATTTCCTGGACTACATAACGTGAATACGATTATGAATTAAAATTATTTCTTAGGACCCACTTTTTGTGACTCACACTTTTATGTTTTCCAGTTATAGCTACATGATCGATAACATCGTCCTCCTCATCACCGGAACTCTCCACCAGCGCTCCATATCCGAACTGATCCCCAAATGTCATCCCCTCGGAAGTTTCGAGCAGATGGAAGCCATCCACATTGCTTCCAATGCTGCTGAATTGTATAATGCTGTGCTGGTCGACACCCCACTTGGTTTGTTTCAATTTTGATTTGAGCAACTAAGCATTTTGTTGCATCGAGTGATTTATTTTGGATTTCTCTTTCAGCACCTTATTTCATTGATTGTATATCCGAGCAAGATCTTGACGAGATGAATATTGAAATCATAAGGAACACTCTCTACAAAGTGAGTTTCATCACGTTTCAAGCATTTATTAATTTATGCACCACATTAATTAAATTAAAAATTTAAAACTCTTGGGATGTTGATTTATGCAAGAAGGATGTCATGGCCTGACATGATTTCTAGTAATCTATATGAATAAAAATGCAGTGTGTGTTTGTATCATGTAAATGTTCTCTGAAAGTACTTAACCAATTGCTCTGAAATTTTGACACAACATAGTACTCAATCAGGGGAGTGTTTCTATATAGATTTCATATATATGCCACAACTATATCGTGTAAAAATATGCTTTTTTCAAAAATCCTGCCATCTTGCCTCGACAACGTCACTGCCTAATCTATATAAATAAACTTTAGCGAGTCATTAGTCGGTTAAAGCTGCCTAGCGATAAATAAAAGAAGCCGACACTCAACAGGCAATGTTTAACTTTGTATAACAAGCTTTCATTTATATTCATAGGCGTACTTGGAAGATTTCTACAGGTTTTGTAAAACCCTGGGTGACACCACTTCACAGATAATGTGTGAAGCATTGGAGGTTAAATGAGATATTTTTGTTAAAATATTAAAAAGACAATTCAACACATCGACACCTTCTGCTTGTCTTTTGATCAGTTTGAAGCTGACAGGAGAGCTTTCATCATAACCATCAACTCCTTCGGAACCGAGCTCTCCAAAGATGACCGTGCAAAGCTGTACCCTCGCTTGGGAAAGTTGTACCCAGATGGCCTGTCTGCACTTGCAAGGGCAGAGGAATACGACCAAGTCAAAGCCGTGGCCGATTATTATTCCGTTCGTCATCTCCTTTCTTCGTACATTTATAAACATTTGCCATTAAATTATATTTTTTTGTGAGCCCTGAATTGCATGCAATCGATGCTGATATATATTTGATATAACTTAAGGATGATAATGCAATTTTAAGGAGAATTCAATTGATTATCGTCTTGAAACAGGAGTATAGAACCATTTTTGAAGAGATCCAAGCTGATAAGACTTTGGAAGACAAGTTCTTTGAGTATGAGGTATCCACTTTAAGTTCTATTTTTGAGCATTTAATATGTTTATTCATCTGTGACTGAACGTGTAATACTTTGCTTTTAATAATTCGCCGCAGGTGAAATTGATGAAGAATGCATTCATGGACCAGTTTCACTTTGGCATATTTTATGCTTTTGTGAAGTTAAAGGAGCAGGAAAACAGGAACATCGTCTGGATCGCGGAGTGCGTCTCCCAGCGCCACAGGGCCAAAATCGACAGTTACATTCAAATATTTTAATCTGCAGATGTTCCAACGATACTTCGATAGTATTACGTGTTATGACGTGTCGTGTTTTAGGATTTACTGATAGTCGTGGACTCAAATAGGCTAAATTTCATTCTAAGATGTCATCTAAGTCATATGGCTTCGATTCAATTCTTTCATTTCTTCGATTTCAGTAATGACTTTGAGTTTATCCTGACACCATATCTTAAAGTGCTGTTTGGTTTCATCATCACTAGTTTCATTTTAATACATAATTTATTATAATACACGACTAATTAATTAATTAATTACTTAATTCGAAATTTGTTTTTTATTTCTAACATTGCTCATTGCATTCCTCTCTCTGACATTATTTTTTTGATTGAGTTTGGTGTCTGCTAATTTTGCATCACTAAATATCACTTTTAATGTTATTGGATCTGTAATTAAAACATGGAATCAATGAGTTTGGAAGAATTGTGTAAAATTAAATTGTTCCCAATGCAGTGGGTGTGGTCTTGCTGTTATGTTGATAAAGTAATGCTTTCAGCAAAGTTCGTGTGTCGTTATTTATCTTCATCCTTGTTTAGATCTTCGGTTACTAATGGTATTTTTAGTGGACCTTAATAGTGTTGTGGATGGAGGTTTGTACCATTAGAAGCCTGAACGGTACATAAACGGAATTAAGTTTTTATTGTTCACATTAAAAAGATTTTCAATCTAGAGTTTTAAAATGTTTTGGGGAGGGTGACGTTACCGATGCCGTTGAATTACGAGAGTGCACTAGTAACGCTAGGCTATTTGTTGGGACTTTAATAATAACTTGTTTTTTAACTTATTTTGTTGAAAGCAAATAAACAAAAATATTCAAGAAGAATATAGATCAACTCAACCAAAAAGGATAATTAACTGGACCAAAATATTTCTGGAAATTTTTCTAATAATTAAAAACAGCAATTAGGCATGAAAATATAAGCAAGCTATTTTATTATGTAAGTCCGTAGCAATAATTCAATATAATAATATCAATAAGGGTTTTTATAGAAATCCACTTTCTTCGAGCAGTGTTTTGGTTGGAGCGTGTCGGAATGAGGACTTTAAATAATTTTAGCTTCAAAAGGGCAGGCGACTGTGTCCGCTTATTAAGCAAGCTTTTTTCAAATGCAAACGTACACGAGCCAGTGGAATCTGCGAAATTTATAGTGGCTCATGCTTTTAATAAAAAAATGGTCTGTTGTTATTCATGAAATGAATGTAATCATTGAATTCCAGTGCTTATTTGGCTTTTATAATTTAAGATGTCTCAATGCAACCGAAATCTTGCAATATCCGAAGCCCAGAAAAAAGCAATTTTGGATATGACAAGCCTAAGACTACTTCATCTCCCAATACAATACATTATTGGAGAATGGGATTTTTCTGGTTTGGAACTTTCAATGAAGTGTCCAGTTTTCATTCCAAGGCCTGAAACAGAAGTTAGTTAATTTATAATAATGTTTTTAGTACATTTGATTCAATGTTTGAAATTTAAGGAATTGGTAGAGAAAATATTAAGCTTGCATTCTTCTGAAGAAGAAACATATTTCCTGGAAGTAGGCTCAGGAAGTGGAGCAATTTCTCTTGCTCTTTTGTCAAAACTACCAAAAGTTAGTTTATTTAACTCGCTTAAAAAGCCACTCATATGATAAAAATTACAATTAATAAGGTTGATCTAGGCTCGATGTGTGGCCATAGACTTGAATCCTGCGGCAGCTCAATTGACGAGACACAATGCCTCGAGGCACAATCTGCTTCACAGGATTGAAATCATCAACATTTCCTTTGATGGTAATGAATTTTTCTAAAAATTTTGATTGCTTTATCTCTCCGAATATTCTCAATTTTTCAGATTTTGTCAAAAACAAGAAGTCAATGGAATTTGATTTCCTCGTCAGCAACCCTCCGTACATTCCGACTTGCGACTTGAAAGAACTTCAAAAAGAAGTTTCATTGTTAGTATTTATTCAAAGTCTTTGATGTTTCATGTGAAATGCTGTTTCTAAATTAAAAATTTTTTTCCAAATTTTTGAGGTTTGAAGATGTTAGGGCACTTGATGGTGGTACTGATGGTATGGATACCATCAGGAAAATAATTCAATCCTCAAGTGATATCGTGAAGAATCATGGGTAGGAAAAATTATATTCTATATTAAGGTATTTTGTCATTTAATAGGTTAATTGTATAAGTGTACAGATGAGAATCTCACTTATTTTGTTAATTACCTTTAATAAGCATTTATTAATGACACATTCAATTGCTTTAAAAGATCCATTTGGCTTGAAATGGACATAAGTCATGACAAACTCCTCAACGATTTGTTTGCCAAACGTTCGAAACTCGAAATTGACATTTTGAATGATTTCACAGGCAGGTTTGTAACTGTCCAGTTATTTTTCCTACTTTTATATCACAAACTTTTGTAGCTGCATGCCTAACATGGTGGCAGTTCTTTAATTTATGATTATTCTTTTATTCAAGAAATGCATTGCTTTGGTAATGTTTTCAAATCTACATTTAGGCCCAGATTTTGCCACATAAAGATGCACAGGTGATTCTACAGGAAAAGGTTGTAGGGCATCAACATACACCTCATGCAGTTTCTTTTTCTCAATAAAATTAATTAGGAACTTTTTTTGGTTCTTGTCCCAAATGGCCTTCCATGGACATGTTTATTATTGCAATTTCTATATTCAGAATATGCTACAAAGCACTTAAGGACAGTGAACCAAAGAAGTTTAATCAGATTAGGGGGTGAACACATTTCTTGGGTCCAAATGGGATAGAACTGAAAATGCTGGTGTGGAGTACCATTCATTATTGTGATTCATGCCAGTAGATTGTGCTCAAATAATTGGAGTGATCTGTGAACATTCAACCCTTTGTAGATCTTGTTGACACAAACATCGTTGGGCCTTGTGAATCACATTTAAGTAACAAGCTTTTTACTCCAATGACAGTTTATTTATTCTATAAGTATATTCAGCTTATTTATTTGTTCTATAATAATGGCAGTTGTTACTAGGCATTTATCACATCAAAAGCAGCCTCAAATGCATTTTCAGGTTTGCTCCACCCATGTGTTTATAAGCGTTGTCGTCCGGTTTCCGAAGTGCATGTTATTCATCTGAAGGCTCAAAAGTTTCTTTTTGTCTTCTTCTGTATGATAATATTCGGAATATTTTCACTGAACACACATTTCCAAGAGCCAAGTAGAAATTGTTCTGGGTTTGTAACTTCTGGCCCTGTTCAATGAGTTCCATGGATGCGTTCGTTTATTCACGGAGGGAATATCTCGATACAAAATAATAACAAAGACGAATTCCTTTGACTTAATAAATTTTACACACTCACACGAAATTGCCAAGTGTGTTGCAGTGAAGAAAATTGTAAAAAAGAAAGAAGGAAATTAAGACAAGATTACAATGTGTTGCAATAGAGGACGCTCAAGAACGTCGCGATAACGCTATTTATGCCTACGACCAAAAAACAACGAGGTATCACGGGAACTGAAGTTCTCTCAAAAACACTGGTCGAACAATGCTGTGAAATTCATCTGGGAGCAATTCAAGCGTCTGATAATTTATTAATTGGACTTTCCATGATTTCAGGTGTTTTTTTTAAATTTGTCTTGCAAAATTACTCGATTATAAAAATTATGTTGTCAGTAAGTGACCCTCAACTCGACTAATTTTAAAATTAAGATTAGCGGCCGCAGTCTGCAATATCGTCGTTATGCTTATTTACGATGAATAATTGTAACAAGGCGAAACATTTAATTTATATATGGGGAGGTGCACTTCAAACCATTTCGCGAGGTATTTAAATTGCATTTAAGTAAATTTAATATGCTATAGAATAACTAAAGAATTTAAAGGAAGCACAACGTCTAAAGACGGCCGTTATTATTATAAATAATATTAATAATAACATAATGTAATCATAAGACTAAGATGTACTTAATGGTTCTTAGAGGTCATCTCAATAAAATGAGTCTAAATCTTAAAACTAATTAAGTACACCAAGCAATTATTCCTTTACCCTCAGTGCTGGGTCATTTGCATTTCCTTTTGCAATAGACGTATTTCCCCGTCAACATAGAGAATTTATTCGATTCTTCCTCTTAGAATTGCCTTATAAAGATGAAAACAATCTTGGAAAGCGTCGACAGTGTTGATTTTAGCGACCCTTCGCAAACAAGATTATAAGACTTATTTGAAGCTTTAAACCCAAGCATTGAGATTATTAACACTCGTTCGAGCGTAGACACCTTTTTGAAGTTGAATTTAAAATTTTGAAGGCTCGAATATTTCCAGAGCTGCCTAAAAATGAAGCTTAAACAATTTCCAAGTTATTCCGAGAGCACATTCTGCATAAGTGCTAAATTTGAATTCGTTTGGAATAATTCCTTCGTGGAAAAGTGCAATCGATGATCTGCAAATAAGCAGCTGGAATCAAATTCTGGTCTTGGCCGAATAAAGTTCAATGAATTCACTTCACAAGAAGATTCCTCGCAACGAGATCGCTCGTGTGACAGGCTGCTTCGAGCTCCTAGAAACGTGCGCACCATTTAGCAGTCCACGGAAAAACCGGTCGATAAAGTTTTTACATCTCCACTGTCATGATCGAATTTGGAAGCGGGATTTTTTGTTCGCTGAGAAAGTTGATTATTAATCAATAAAAGGAAGCGCTCAAAAATTAAAAACAAAAATAATTTAGTTTTAAAATCGCGAAAATCACAAACTCGGGAGTCGTTCTTCTTGCTGGGGATTGTAAGAAATCGCACTTTTCTCAATTTGCGGACTGAATTAAGACGCCAAGAGTTTACAAAGAGAGATGATTCCAAGCTTTTCTGGAGTAACGCAACTTGATTGAATTTTATCAGCGACTTTGAACTGAGAATATCTGCTAAGGACATGGAAGGATAATTATTTCTCTGCTGCAGGTTCTGTCTTTCACTTTCTGTTTTTCGTATGAAAAAGTTTTTTCCAAAATAATATAGTTCCAAAATAATAAGTAATAAAGATAGGTAATTGGATCTATATTAGAATTAAATGCTATTTTTGATTGTGAACCAGTTTATATTTGTCGTTTAATCCATTTAATCTGATTAAAATTGTTATTTTCTATGAATCACCATAGTAAGAATCATTGAATTAGTCTGGAAGTACTGGCAAGAGGTTCGCCATCTGCAAAACTAGAGATACAACTTATACAACCGAGAGAAGATGTTCTACAGTACCGGCAACAGCTCAGGGAAATACAGCTCTAAGAAGGTTTCTGTGAGCGACTACAAAAAGAGAGATACGATCAGGAGAAGGTCTGGTTCTTCGAGACGAGATTCCGTTCTAAGGAACACCACTAGGAGAAAGAACAGTTCAGACCAGAACAACCTTACGAGCCAAGCGGCATCTTCGTCGCGCAAGTTTTTATCTTTCACCTCTGGTGCCTCAACATCATCGGCCATTAACTACCCACTTCTTTCACTCTTCAATACCTACATCACCCCACTGCACAGGCCGAACCATCCCCTTATTACGACAGAGCCCCCTGTAGATTTGAAAAGCAGCGAAGACAGGGCTCAAAGCAATCGATATCTTCCTCCCTTCACAGAAATTCCCCATCAATATCCTCCACCGATTTGTCCGCCAAAGGATGGTCGGCAGTACGTTCTGAATGTCGGCTACGCAAATGCAACAGACAACCTCAGTCAAAATCTCAAGAAGCTCCGCCTTTCCTCGTCTTCTTCAATTTGCAACTCGCAAAACCTCAACAAATCCAGGCGAAGTTCCCTGGACGAATTCTTCTTCGAACCGCGTTCCAACTGGGCCATCGATTTCCAGTCCGACACTCCTCTGATACTCTCGAAATTTCTCGAGACCTCGAGAAAAGCATTGACCGATCACTTGCGCTTGATAAGAGTTCATCTGCCTTCGATTGATCTTTCCAAGTATCCAATTTCGTCGCTCGAACAGTCGAGCGTCGAAGCCAAACGACTCCTGGTCAACGTTGGCGGTGAGAAGCACGAAATCCTTTGGAAGACCGTGGCCAGGCTGCCCAGGACCCGACTGGGAAAAATTTTATCTTGCAATTCCCACGAACAACTCATGGACGTTTGCGACGATTACGATTTGAATACCATGGAGTTTTACTTCGATCGCCAGCCAAAGACCTTCTCGTCCATCCTGAACTTTTACAGAACCGGAAAGTTGCACCTCCAGGAAGATGCGTGCATCCTTTCCTTCAGCGAGGACCTGGAGTACTGGGGCATAGACGACTTGTACCTGGAGTCCTGCTGCCAGCATTCCTACCTGCAGAGGAAGGAGATGATCTCGGATGAGATGCGGAAGGAGACCGAAAGTCTCATCGACTCGAACGACGAAGAACCAATCAGACAGGGATGTTATTACGACTTTCAACGCAAAGTTTGGGATCTCCTTGAGAAGCCTCAGACGTCTTTCGCAGCCAGGGTTTGTGAGGACTTGTTAATGTTTTTTTTTCATTGTTATCGTTGTCGTGGTGATTATTTTTACTCGGGTTTCCAAAAATATAATAAAATCAATAAAATATAATAAAAACAACAACAAAATATAATAATAATAATGCCGTTTATAATAGTAATAATAATACTACTAATAACTGGCTTATAGTTCATTTTCCCTTTTTTTGTCATTTCCCCTATTGCATTCATGCAATTTTCGCTCTATATTAATATTTTATATTTTATGCCCGACAAAGTATTTTCTCAGCTGCAAAATGAAAGCGTACTACGATATGCACGGCTCTTTTTAAAAGCATCCTTGGATAAGTCGATAGCACACAGGATCTTGCGCGATTGTCACAGTTTTGGGCAGAATTCTCAGTATGGAAATTGTGAATGACAAGTGCGATAACGTTTGTTTTATTATTGATATAATTGATGATAATCTTTGTATTTTTGATTTCAAATGCTTCCGCAAAAGCCCGCCCGAGATGGAAAAACGTGTTGATGACCAGAATGGGTTTGAATGTCCACAAATCTTGAGAAGGCTCTTTAAATTTGATTTTCCCGAACTTGTTAACAAAGAAACAGCGTCGAAACCACTGCACCGTCTGATTGGCTGTGGCTGGTCACGTGCAACGACGTCACGAATCTAATTGGATGGAGATTAATTTTCTAGTTATTCCAACGTAGTTAGACCATAGGATTTAATTAGTTCGCAAAATGAATGCAGTTGCTCTCCTATAATGGAGCAAGGACTATCAACATGATTATCATAATATATTATAATGAATTATTAAAACAGAATTTAACCACGTATCGCTCTAACAACATCACGTGTACAAACAACAACAACATCGATAAACTTGAACAGTCTCTTCGACGTTTTTCCTTTGAGAAGAGCCATCAAATGGAGATTCCGATCTCTTCGTAATGTTGTTGTGTCTTCTTTACTTGCAAAGAGTTTGCCGAGTTGGCGCTTCATAATTTCAATCAATGTGATTCAAAAAGCGATTGACATACGTGATGAGATTTGAACGAATCAATTCATTCAAGCATATTGCTCCATCAGTGTGCAACCCATTCGTCAAAGCTTCTATAAAACCCGTCACACTTTTTTTATGTCTCCAATAAATCCATCACACAGCCCACTTCATTCTCCTGTATTCATAAATAACACCGTCTCCGTACATTATTTAAACGTTAATTTAAAAGCCAAATAATGGATTGTTTAAAAATCAATTCACGGAGATAGAATTTTTCCAAACATTTCTCAAAGTTTCGATGAGAAATTGAACCTTTCCCAAATCTCCTGGAACATTCCAGCTCGAAATACACTCGAGTGCCAACGAACGCTTCTGACCTTTAAACTTGACCTTTAGACCTGTCAGGAGATTTCAACGTCGCCCTGCCAGAGTTTTATTTTAAATTCACCCATCCATCCACTCACCCACTCATCCGTCCGTCTGTCCGTCGGCCCAGTTGTGCGTGAATCTTCAAAATGCAGAGGCATCTTTAGGCTCTTCAATTTTCTTCACTTCGAACGAAGAAAACACTGGAAATGGTTTTTGAATGAAGACATTTTTCTCAACTTGCGTGAATGTTGCTCCTTCGAAGTTTTTTGCCAGGAGTTTAAATTTTCCAAATATCAAAGAGGTGTTTCTGTGTTGGCCGCAATTGTTTCACTGTTAATTTTAAAACAAAATAATAATAATAATGGATGTTTATTGAAATTAAACACTGATGAAATAAAGCGAAATTCAGATGAACTGACGCGAAACATTGGATTGAATCAAAGGTGAATTTGATAAGCTTATCTTTGGGCAGATAGAAACGCTTGGCTGGTCGATAAGTTCATATGACAACGGAAAAAACTGGACCAGACATGGATCTTATTGTGTGGAAATTGATAGGACCTTGTGAAGGGATTCATCATCATCATCATCACCATCATCGTCATTTTCGCGCCCATCGTCTTTGTTATCATTAGTACTAGAGGCATCGTCACCTTTGGGAGACAAAAAAAAATTAACCTAACCATTCGAAACTGAACTCATGACATGGAATGATGACGTCACGTGATTGTCACGTGATGCGATGGATCGAAGGAAGCGGTAGGGAGATCAATAAAAGTCAAAGGACCTCCATTCATAAATTTCCTGCTCAATGGAAACCGGCGCTGATCTTACTTACGCTTGACAGAATCTCAAACTCAGCAACGAACCTTTGTTATCTTCGCAACTATTATCATCCACATCATCTCCATCTCCATCATCATAGGCTTCGTTGCTATCAATATCCACGAAGAAGAATCATTGGATGTTCAGACCTAACTGCGCCCACTTACGCTCATGCTAAGCTCTTCTGCAGGCGTCAATGAAATATTTATGCAGCGCAGAATCTGCAATCGAAACGCTTGACTGAACTGTTCTTGTCTCGACCTTCGCAGGGCAAACCCTATCCTACAACAGATATTCTACTTCCGTTCTATTTAAACACGGTTTTAATCAGCGTTGTGCTTCGTGTCTCGATGTTTGTCTTTCGTAAGATCGACAAAACAAGCCATTTTTATGATGGCACACAAACACAAAGTGATTTTAGGGGGAATTTTGGAAATATTTCGAGAAATAAACCTTTTCAAAAGTCAAAAAGTAAATTATCGAGAAAGTTTGAAAATCAATGAAAATAATAATCATAATATTATCATGAAAATGGGTGTTGGTGACCTCATGTTAATGGATAAAATTAAGATTTACTTAATTAATGACTTTCAACTCATCATCTTTTACGTCAGAGTTCATTGGTCGAACAATTTTAAAGCGATTATTTCTCGAAATAATCTGTATTTTACATAAATTTAGATAAATATATAAAAGTCTAAATTATAAATATCTAAATGATATTGAAAAGTAAATTTAAATTAAAATTAATCGAAACCTCAAGGCGAATGTAAACAAACAGATATTAAAAAATAAAACAAAAACAAACAAACAAAAATTCTGTGCAATTCAGTCATGGGAATGATTCGATTTCAAGCTCGTTACACATAACTTTAAAAATGTTACCTCAACAGAAATAATTGAATTTAAAGATAAGTCCAAGAATAAGTGATAATTTTTCTGTATTCTATGTAAAAAAAGATGAAGCGGTTTAATCAGGTTCGGAAGTTGGCTTTCACTTCTTCCCTCGAGGTTCAAAATGGAGTGTTTTGCTGCTCAGATTTAATATTTGAGACTTTTTTTTGCTCTTTTTAAAACATTTCTCTCCACTTGGATAAAGAAATCCCATTTTTTAAATATTTAATTTCATTTCTCGTTGGATAATAATGTCCAGTTGCACGACAGGGTATTTTTCCTGTCATTCTTTGGCAAATGATGACATTTTAAAAAATGACGAAATCATTTCAACGAAATTCATGAAAGTTGAAAAAAAATGGAATTTAATAAATGTGGACAACTGAGCTTTTTTGAGGTTTCCGTTTCCTGGTTGAAATCTTGTACCAAATGAGCTGCCAAACGAGGTCAATTATTTCAAAGTAGGTTAAGAGGGTGGAGCCAAGGAAAAGGCCAAGGGCTCCACCTATGTCGCTGAGGAGAGCCATGAAGGAATAACTGGCCACCGAGCTAATTTTTGACACCTGCATTTCCGACATGAATATCTGAAGATGAACGAAATTGTCTTTCACCATTTCAAAGCTCATGTTGACGAAAGGTTTGAAGGTCATCTCTTCGACAAAGTTCCTGGAAAATCCGGATTGGGAAATCGTGGCACTATATCTGATCTCGTGGCACAAAGGAGCGCAGAGGCAAAGATCATTTTCGTCTGATCTGGTGTAGAGTTCTTTCAGAATTCGCTCGACGCAGTCACATTCGACAAAGTAATCGCATATTTCTTCATCGCCTAATAATTAAGAAGTTATTGCGATTTAATTCAATTAATTATCCAATAATTACAAGCAAATTCAATGACCTGGCATGTAAACGGCTCTGCAGCCACACTTTCTGACGATGAAACTTTTTACACATTCCATCCTGCATTTGACAGGGTGATACGAAGGCTCGTCTCTGCAGCTTCCATACGGAGACTTGAGTCGGAAAATCTCGATTTTAAAAAATAAATTATTCAGTTATTTCTACGAGAGGAATAATTTTTAATACTTAAAAATAAAATCTGTTGATACGTTGCTCGTGCTTAGAGCCACATTGACCGACTGTCCGACTCCTATTTTTCCAGCAAGTTGTCGTATTCTCGGTGGTTCATCGGGTTCGTGGAGAAGTAACTGGAATAGGTTATCGACGTTCAAAATAGAAGCATTCGATCGAGGCAATATTGTAAAAGCGCATTAAAGTGATTTTGTGGATATTCGTAGGTTTCAGATATTTTCAGAGCACGCAGAAATAATAAAAACAATTGAATGCAAACATTGATTAACCATGTATCCAACTGAACTTCCGAATTGAACGAAGTAGTCAGAATGGTTGGCAAACAGGACCAAAGTCAAACCCGATGTCGTTCCGACATTTGTAGCCGCTAGACCGAACTTTCCTTGACAAATACGTACATTTTCAAGAAATAAATTGAAATTCCTTCGAATAAATCTTCTTTTACTTGGATTGAAAGTCAAGCATTGTCCGTGATTGGTGAAAATAAGTTCTGCAAGCTCCTCGGGACAATCTCGATTTTGCCACCAGCACTGAATGCATTGAATGATTCTGAGAAAAAGTAACTTCAGTAATTTGAAAATTATTGAACGTGCAAGAAACCTTAAACAGCTGTTCCTTGCCTGGTGATAAAGATTTCATCAACCTCATCAATTCTTCCTGCGACAAATTAAGGGGACGCACATTTTCGGTGATGTTTGAAAACATAGAATAGGGAGGCATGAATGCTTTAAAGTAGTCGATCAGACCTTGAGTAGCAAAATTTACTTTGAACTGGGAAAAATGAAAAACCGGAACGATTCAATACTTGCCTTCCTGGGCAGCAACGTGTTTCTTGATGTAATTTTCACTGCAAATCGTCACTTGAGGGAAGTCCACGGTTTTGGCGTTGACGATATCGACTTCTGAAGACGTTGTGTAGGAGAAATAATAGGCGACCCTGTCATTGATCTGATAGGCGGACAGCAAGAATCCGAAAGTCACCAGAACGATCCACATGCTTCTGTTCCAGCAAGACCGAGAAGAATCCAAGCAATGTTTGAGGCCGATAATGGAAAGCTCCCTGGAATTCGTCAGTAGTCGTGCCTCTCTACCGAGGATCAACTCGGAGATGGTGTCCTGCTGTTTTGGAGGTCTCAAGGAAGCAATCTTTCTGCTTCTTTTTACTGGCATGACAAACCACGCTTTGGAATTGCTTCTTCTTTTTTTGCAGCTCCCTCTTTGCTACCGCAACTGATGGCTCGTGGCGTATTTCAGCGCAGCCGTGACGTGTGGTGCTATCCGTTTCGTCAATGAATTGATCGAGATACATTAACGAAACAGTTTTAAACAAATCACCGGTCGGTATGAACTCGATGACGACCGAATGTGAACATTTAGGAATCGAATTTCAAATGCGATTAGGATTTCTTTCTATAGTGACAATGTCTCTGACAACAATCTCGTCAGTTGCATGATATTTCAAAGTCATATCCAAGAGATAATTTCTCAAAAGGATTTTCACTGGGCGGACGTTTTTCGTGATAGAAACTTGAACGAATGTTGACATTTAGGATTATGCGGTTGTGATTATGATTCCGGTGATTTTTCATAACTGAGAAATAAATAATTAACAATCATCACTCCAGGGATTGAAGCATCAATCGACGTTATAACGCCAATAATAAAACCCGTTGGTTTATCAATTCTTGTTTGCTCGCGTTCGCCAAAAGCTTTTAAAGCAGACAAACGGATTCGACAAAGTAATTTACGACAAACTCCTGGAAAAGAAAAATTCATCTAAAAATGAAAACTAAAAAAAAAAAAATTTTCACTACGCGAACAGAAACACCGCCTCGTACAACAGCAACGTTCGGACAATGAGTGCTCCAGCTGCATGCGTGGAGTGACCTTGAACATAAATCCTCCACTGCGTGGTTCACGGGCATCTGACTATTAAATAGCATCTTTCGAGAAAATAGGAGACCCCAGAATACGAACCATTATCTTTCAAGAAATGCCTTGGACCCATCTGATGAGATTCCTCTCTAATTCTAGATTCCCAGTGCTACCTCATCACGATTTAACATCGAGGCGATTTTTAGAAAAGTACGACAAAACGTTGTACATAATGTATTTCTGTTTTGCATCAGGTGGTGGCAATAGTTTCCATTCTCTTCGTCGTTGTGTCGACGATTGGCCTGACTGTCAACACCATTCCGTCGGTTCAAAGCAAGGGTGAAAATGGTGCCAACACCGACAATGAACATCTCGTCCTAGTGGAGACGATTTGCATCGCTTGGTTCACCCTCGAGTTTACTCTGCGTCTCTGGTCTTCCCCGAGCAAGTGCAAGTTCTTCAAGGGAACCCTGAATATCATTGACCTTCTGGCCATCATGCCCTACTTTGTATCCTTCTTTCTCGGAGAGAGCGGGGAAGGATCCGAGCAGATCCACGACGTCAGAAGAGTCGTGCAGGTCTTTCGCATCATGAGAATTCTCAGGGTATTAAAACTGGCTCGACACTCGACAGGCCTACAATCCCTGGGTTACACCCTCCAACAGAGCTACAAAGAACTCGGCCTTCTGGTCATGTTCCTGGCCATATCAATCCTCGTATTCTCCAGCCTTGCCTACTTCGCCGAGAAAGACGAAGAAAACACGGCGTACAGCAGCATACCGGATGCGTTTTGGTGGGCAGCAATCACCATGACGACCGTCGGCTACGGTGACGTGTACCCTCGGACTTCGTGGGGCAAATTGGTCGGGGCAGCTTGTTGCGTGAGCGGGGTTTTGGTGATAGCCCTTCCCATTCCCATAATCGTCAGTAATTTCGCAGGTTATTATAAGGAGCAGATGAGGAAAGAGAAGCTCCAAAAAAGACGAGAGGCCATCGAACGCGCCAAAAGAAGCAGCAGTCACGTTGCCGCAGTCGCTTCGAATGCCGTCGACTGTCAGGAAAACGTAGACGATTCGAATCAGGCAAATTCTTCACTTAATCAACCCTGTCCCATCAATCCCGTAGCTGGCAACTCCCAGGACAACCAGGTCAGTGTCATGATCAGCGAAACCTGGAACAGGTCTGGAGAAGATGAAATTCCGACCCTCAAGTTTCCTTCGACTTCCCATCTCGAGAACTACTGCCCTCCATCGCTCGATCTCTTCATACAAAACCAAGTCAGTCTTTTTTTCTTTCTTCTGCAACTTTCAAAATATGAATATGTCTTCGCGTATTGCGCGATTATTAAACGGATTGTGACTCTTATGATGTTAAATATTTGTATAAAGTCAACAATCACTCGTAATTTCAGGATAACGAGCTTAGTTCGATACCCGCTCACAGCAGAGAAACTGTTAGATGGGCAACCAGCAAGTGGCTGAGCAAAACTCACGGTAGATGTCTTTTGGTCTCATTTAATATGCAATTATTTTATCATAACTCATTCATCTGATTACTAATTAGTCGCTAATTATTCCATTGCTATATAATTGTTATTTAATAAAAATAAAACTGAAAGAAGGAAATAATAATATTTTCATCGTCAGTAAAAATTCATTTCGAGTTTCACTGATTTTATCGGTTGACCGTCAAAGATGGAAAGTTTTCAAAAAATGTTTCAAAGTTCCAAAGAAAATAAAACAAGAAAAGATTCGAAGAGAAGTTAATAAACTTCATCGGGAAGAAAAATTCCATTTTCCATCTGAAAAATATGTTGCAGTATTGGAAGGCGGCGTGGAAAATATGGCCGATATCAACTTCAGTCTCTTTATTGGGTCACGTCCATCTAATTGACACTAATTAATTAATTAATCCCCTAATTAAGCGATCGGAAATGTTCCACGTCGACATGTGAGACTACGACAAATTGGCTTCCTCTCTCTCTTTCTATTTTTGTAGCGCTTATTTTTCGAATCTTGATCAATGACTTTCATCTCAAGCTGCCAATGAAACTGTAGAATCTCAATTCTTTGCTTTTCTTTACTTTTCACATCGTCGTCTTCACGTCAAAACATCAAAATTTCAAAAATAAATTTCGAAAATAAATTTGAAAAAAAAATAAACAAAGCTTCGAAAGACGAGGGGATACAAGAAGAGGGGAAAGTGGAGTAAATAAACAAATTAAATAAATAAACAAACAAATAATTAAATAAACAAACAAACAAACAAACAAACAAACAAATAAATAAATAAATACATAAACAAATAAATAAATTAATTAAATAAATAAATAAAATAAATATATAATAAAAAACCATCTCATCCCATCAATGGATGTTGACTTTTATTTTTGGATCTTCTTTGAACGAAGATTAAAAAACAACAACAACAACAACCCGACAACATGCTGTAGGTTGCCATGGTTTCATGACGAGACTTTTATTATCATCTGCAAGATTCAAGAAGAAGATAATCCAAGTAACTTGGATGATAAACATTCTTGCCAGAATTATAAATAGAATAATAAAAAAAAATTATATTATATTATTAATTCATAAAATGATTATAAGAGTTAATCATCTATTTCAGCACAAAGTTATTTTAAATTATTATAATTATAATCAAGTAATATTGGACGTGCTTGCATAATTTCTGTTTAATAATCATTTCTCATGTCAATTGATGTTAATGTGATAATTAGTTTTTATCTTTAACTTTTATCAACGAAACAAAATTAGAAAAAAATTAGGACGGACGATAATAACAACAACAACAACAACCTTTCTTTCCGACGTACTGTTGTCGTGTTATTTTGACATTCAACATAAATATTCAACATAAACACATTTTCGTCAAACTCTGGATTCGTTTTCCAATTGCAAAAATTTTACGAGACAGGCAATTATCAGTGCTCTTTGTTGTTGTTGTTGTTGTCGTCGTCGTCGTTGTTGTGGTTCTTATTGTTGACTATATTATTATTATTATTATTATTATTATTATTATTATTATTATTATTATTATTATTATTATTATTATTATTATTATTATTATTATTATTATTATTATTATTATTATTATTATTATTATTATTATTATTATTATTATTATTATTATTATTATTATTATTATTATTATTATTATTGTTGTTGTTGTTGTTGTTGTTGTTAATATTTTTTAAGGAGTAGTAAGGATGTACATCTGTTGGTAATTAATTAATAAATGATAAGGAGAGTTATCGCAGTAACTTTATTATTATTATTATTATTACCTTAATCCTGAAGAAGAATCGAACTGAACGCAATAAAATTGTGAAAAGCAACAATCAATAACTAATGTGAAGCCTTAATGAATTCCTGACGATGATGATGACGATGGTGATGACGACGACGACGATGATGATGATGACAGCGATAACGATGATGATGATGTTGGTGGTGATGATGACAATCATGGATACTCATCATTCGCAATGCCATGCAAGGAAGCTTTCGAGTGAAAATGTCTTTCACTACGATGGATCTTAGTGGAGTGATTTCAAAGCTTGTATATTGGCATCTACATGCTTGGGTAAGTCGCACGGGTAACTCGGTAAGGCTGTAAATATATCTAATGTTACGGGCCGTACACCGTGATGTACGCTTGCACAGGCAAGACGCAACCGAACTTGCAATGTCCTGCTTTCAGAGAATTACATCTCCTGTCATCATTTGTGTGTTTATTCAGGACTTCTTCTTCTTCTTCTTGAAACTCCATTACGAAGCAGCCATACAAGTTCGGATGCAACCGTGCAGGATATATTCATCCGACTAAAGACGTTTCTTCGACATGCCATTCAAATAAAAAACTTTCTTTTCCGCTTCTTTTTAATTATCTTTGTTTTCCTATTTCAGTCTTTATGTTTCAAATGTTGAAAAATGAAAAGTTTCTATGAAGACTAATATTCAGAAAGTGAAATTAAAATTTTTCCGTGTGAGTTTATTCAAATGAAGTTTGTTTCAATTCGAAACTCTTAAAAAAGTAACGTATTTGTTGAAATATTAAATCACAAATTCAACCGAATCCGGAGTCTCGGATGGAAAAAAACTGACCGATACCCGGCAATCTGCAGCTCATTCGCTGAGGTTCTCCACTATCGGAAAACAACACAATGGAAAATATTGTCGCGTGTACGTCTTTAAGACGAGCCATTTGTCATTTTCTAAAGCTTGCCAGCAGGAGAGCGAAATTATTCTGAAGCATGCTCGAATTAGTGAAATTAATTTCACAATGAAATGATATTCAATGAAATTTATTCTCCCAGAAAAAAGCGGCGACAAGAAACACCACGGCGCCCGAAGAAAGCACGACCATCGAACTCACTCCCGCAGGCACAACTACAATTCGTCCGACGTTCTCGATAACGAAGAATCGGCACAACTTCTAGGGAGCGACGAACCCCAAAATTCCTCTCCCGTTTCTAACTTCCGTCGGAAGGCCTCGATCCGACAGGCTGCCACGACCAAAACTGACTTTCAGCAACCTCTGCAACAGCTTAACGTCGACGCGCTTGGTTCCCAAAAGCAGGTGAACTATTACTACTTGATCCCTTCAGAAGGAGCTTCGAGCAACAAATCGAAAGGCTCGAGAACGAATTCGCTGAAGATTTACAAGAAGCAGAAGCGAAATCTGAGCGGTTCACTCGGAGATAACGACGAAGTCTTTGAAGACCAGCAGACGACCTTGCTTGGCCAGACAGCAGGGGAGTATTGACGGTCAGTGCAGTAGCGGAATGGGCGCGCATCACTCAGGTCGAATGGCGGTGCAACCATAAATTCTGCCACTGGTTAATATCGATCCTGTAACGTTTGCTGCTTAGCACACCACCCGGACGTGGTCGAACCGGTGACGAGACGATCCATCGCCTCTCAAAACTGGGGAGCTTAAAGTTGCGAAGAAACGAGATTTCATGGGATATGAATTCTTAGATGAAATGTATTTGCTTCTTCGGAGGAAGAAGCATCCTCACCTCCGTTCGCCGACATTCTCGGAAGCGATGATCGTTCCGCGAAATCAAGATGACTCGTGTGATTTAACAGTGTCTTCCTTGATGCTAAGCAAGAACAAATTCACTCTCGTTCACCTCTCCATCCCGTATTCATCGATTTTTCTAGTGTCGATTTTCCATCATTTTTCTCGGATACATCCTGACCAATCATCTGGCATTCTTGATGAACTGGAATCGTTTAAGAGGAGAGACGAATGTTTTCTCTTCAATTCCCCGGGACGCCTTGCCTTCCAGTTGTCTCTGTTGTTGTTGTTGTTTTTATCCATTATTTGTTTATTCATTCATTCGTTGTAGGGGTCGACCGAGGTGCAATTATTCAGTTCACTGAAGGACCTCCGTCAGAACTCTCCTTTGTGGATTAGCAGGAGTAATACGAAATACTACTAATAATATTATTATTATTATCACTATTATTATTATTATTATTAATTATTTATTTATTTTTACTATTATTATTATTATTAATCCATTCCATTCCATTTGTTTTGCACTGCCTTCATTTTTGTGATTTTGTTTCTTCCTTAATTGTTGTCAAAATGTCGAGTGGAAATAATTTTCAAAGCAATTTTTATTGTACATGTAGACGATTAGATTTAAGGTGAATTATTATAATATTGAAGTGATATTATTAGAGTTTTTAAAACTTAAACTACATTTCAGATGTAAATATACGGACATTCATAGACTTTCTCGGTAATTTGTATTTTACAGGGTTTCATAGGAAATATGATGCCGAGTATGATGAAAAGATAATAAAATACCATCTGAATATTTGATGAGCAGATTAAGCAGATTAATGTGTAGCACGACATTGGGAAATAATCATCTTTCACTTAAGAAAAATTATCATCGTCATCCACCGATACCATTATACATGTAAAATATGTCTGCAAAATTTGCTCTTAAACCCTGACCAATTTTAAAACTTACAATGCTTTCGACTGCGCCGTTGGGATACTAAACTTCAAAAGCAAATGTAGTATCCATCACTAATGGTGGATATTAACTCACTAGCATTTAAAAAAGGCTCACTGAATGTGGCTATTAACGGTTACTTTAAATCAGGTCGTAAATAATTTGTTTGTAAATTCCTGTCAATAAAAATATAATGGCTGAAAATGACACAATAAAGGAATAAACAGCATCTCCGCAAAATTGCAAGCAACAACTATTTAAATTAAATTATTACAATATATATATATATATATATATATATATATATATATATATATATATATATATATGGCATGGCTGGGATTTTAAATTTTTTTAGCTAGCTGGTTGAACAATATAGGAATGTAGAAAAAAGTAGGAATGGGAGGAACATGGTCTGAGTGGATACCAGTTACTCTTCCGTTTTTAAATTGATGACTTTGATAATGGAAAATCATTAAAAAGGATTATGTGGATGAATTCAAGTTGGATTTAGAAAAATGTTATAATTTATATCACGAAGGAAGTTTACCGCGGAATAGTGCTCCGTCATGGGAAACAGAAATAGTATGATAGAGTATTAATTTGTGGGAAAGATATTAAAACAAGATTTTTATTCAGTTTTCGAGAACTAATAGAGCGCTATGTATGATAAAGAGGACAGTGGTCAGCAGAGAGGAAAACGTAATACTGAAACTATATAAGGCTGTTAGTATTAGTAAGACTCCATTTGTAATACTGCATACAAATATAGAACAAATATAGAAGATGCTTACTGATATTTTGAAGAGAGTACAACGAAGAACAACGAAGATTATGATTAAAGGCTTGGGAAAACTAAGTTATGAAGAGTTACTGTCTATCACTGCAGAAACGGTGCATATCAAACAAGTGAATTATTTAACAGTTTTCCCTTTCACTACCTCCACTTAATATTAAACGGCCAAAAGTTGGCATTGAAATTCCACTTTTGGGCTGGAAAGAACTTGTGTTTTTTTTACAAGATTTCTGAAAAATTCAGAAAAAGTTTGATTTTAAAAATGAGACCTAGTTTTTTAAATCAAAATGATTTACGAAAATGATGACGCTTTAACTATCGGTCTATATCGGTCCTTGACTTTCGGATCAATCTCTGGGGGTAAAATATTAGAGACCGGCACGGGCCCAATTTTTTTTGCACAAGCCCGCTCCCAGATTCAGAAGGCTTGCCCGGGCCGGCCATGTGACTGTCCGGCACCGCTCAGCCCGCATAGGTCTGTTCGAATCATGCGTCCCAAAAAAAACCTGAATTTCTCAATTTCTGATATTTCTAGGAGATGGAATCGTTCTAGAAAGGTTATTAGCCGTCATTTAAGTGATCTTCAAAGTAAAATATGCAAATCTGGACTGGAAACGTAATGGCCCGCTTTGAAGTGCTGAAGCCTAAACCTGCCCAAAGCCGGGCCATGGGCCAGGGGCGGGCCGGGCTTTAGAGAGTTCTGGAAATTACTTTTTTTCTGTTTTCAGAGATTGATAATGATTTTGAGGTCAAGATGTGAAATATAATTTTGAAAAAATCATTTTTCGAATTTAAATTTGAAATTTTGTCCGACGAGCGAAGCATTATGTAAACACCTGGGCATTAGCAAATATAGCGTAAAGCATGAATGATAATGGAAAGGGCGCGCAAAGTTAAATATAGGGCCAGAGGAGTTACTTCTAATATGAAGAGACGAAAGTCAACGAAGGATGATGAAACGGAATCACATAAGAAACCAAAACAACAATCTTTGGTGGAGATGTTTGCAAGGCAACAAAAGAAATTGGAATCTATTGCTGCTTTGGAAGAAGACAATCCTGATCATTTCGTTGAAATTATAGATCTGACAGATATTGAGCAAAGTAAAACGAAGACAACAGAGTTTACAACTGGTGAGGATACATCTAAAGTAACAAATGTCTTTCGTAATGCAAACATTTCTTTGGCTGGAGTTGTCGATCAATCTTTAAAGGAGTTTCTAGAGGAGGATGATTCACTTTTTTCTAACAGTGACTTGGGAAATTCATCTCAGCCTAGTTCTCAAGGAGTACCAAATGGTCACATACCATATTATGTGAAAAATTTTAAAGAAATTATCCAGTCTGTGTCTTGTGATCCATTTTTTTCATATTTGTTTGATGACACAGATAGGTTTGCAATGGACTTATACTTAAATAAACTGACATGTAAGTTTTAAAATGAAATATTGGAACTTGTTAAAATTTTTGTATTTTAAAGAGTGATCTTAATTAGCAATAATAATTTTTGGAATTTTCTCATTGACTAAACTTGATTCTGTGCTAAAATTCAATCCTAGTGCCTCAGCAGAAGCTTTATTCTCGGGTTTATCTCCGAAAATACAGGTGGCTTCGTCTAGATCAGCTTCTTTACAATGACATCGAAGAAAACATTTCAGTTGTTGCAGATGGTCTTGTTAGTATGGACATGTTTGTTGATGGTAAGTTGTATCTCAGTGAATCGATGTTATCTCTGGCTCACTGTTACAATTATTTTTGACAAGCATCGCAGCTGATTGATCTTGGTGAAACACTGAAATGTCTTAATGCCAACGAAATGAAGTCACTTGCGAAGTCTCTTCAATTGAATCCGAGCCTCTCCAGAGCAGAACTCACGTCGGCCATCGAAAATCATTCTAAAACAAACAGCGTTGCAAGCTTTTTCTCCAAAAACGGTTCTGCTGTCGGCAATGTCATTTTGAAGAAGTAAATAAATGAAGATTGAAAGTTTTTTTGTGATGATGACAATTGCATTGAGACGATAAAAAAAACAAACAAACTTTTTCACGTCACCAGAGCCAAGCAGCAACTCGGTCCGTGTTACAAACTACAAGAATCTAAACGATCGACCTTCATCAGGATCATGATGCTCTCCTCGCTGTGTAACACGGTTTCAGATGATGACTTAAGTGGTCAGCAGCAGATGTGAGTGGTTTGTTGACTGTTGTTGTTTCCTAACAGATGCTTATTTCAATGGACCACATTCACTTGTTAGTGCAGATCAACTTTCATGCATATGAACCAAAGCCATTAAGCACTGGCAGTTAGTTAAGACGGTCATCGTGTTCCATTTGTAACGTGTTGTGTTCGAAACCAAACTTGCTGCGCCACCTCAGGGAGGATTGCCATATAAATGGTCATAGCTACTGAGATGTCTTTAAGTGATTGGTTTAAGTGATCGATTGGCATTCTATAAGAAATCAAATATTATTTTATGGGAATTTTTACTGCTAAGCAGATTATTGAAGATTGAATCTCTGTTGGATTCTTGGTATTGCTATTATTATATGATTTTATTATATTGTCATTACTTCATTTAAGCTTCCAAATGCTCTCAACATCACTGGGTCTCACCAAATTTCCAGCATATGCCTTGTCCAGAAAGTCTAAAGTCTTTCAGGACAGGGAAGATCTCGTCAGGTTCATAATTTGACCATTAGTGATAATTATCAATATATTATTAAATGTTGTTTCTATGTTAATTGTTTGGGAAATTGAGGCTGATCTTGTGACTCGAAACAAACATAAATTATAATAAATAAATAAATTAATTGATTGATTGTACAGGTATGCTGAGGTCTTGGAACACGAGTCGAGATTGTGGCAGAAATGCGAAAAGAAAAAGTACGAAGAAGCATTGCTTGTTTACAAAAAGGCCAAAGAAGAATTTAAAAACTGTCTCCACGACGGTTCTGATCTCGCGTGAGGAATTCCGACAGTTGTGTTTGATTTTAAAATTTAATAGAATTATTTTATTTTAATCTTGTATTTGTATTAAATTAATTTGTATTAAAACAATGTTTCAGTCACGTCCAATCACTACCCCCTCATTTGAGGGTTTTTACGCCCGGTGCAGCTTACGTGAGGATTTTGAGCAGAGGTGTGAGCGTCCTACAATTTCTGGGGAGATTTCAGGAAGCTGTTGAGCAGCTGAAGGAATTGCTTTCACAGAAACTTTTCCACCAGGATTCCAGAGGTCGCTGGTTCGACAGGTTGACCCTTAACCTTCAGTTCCACTTGAAACTTCCCATTGAGGTACTTCCTGTTTCTAGTTTCAATATAATAATAATAATATAATAATGATATTATAATAATAATAATAATAATAATAATATAATAATGATATTATAATAATAATGATGATGATAATAACAATAATAATAATAACAATAATAATAATGTAATACTGATAATAACAATACTCATCATCGTCATCATATAATGATGATGATAATAATAATATAATATCAAAATACGAATGCATCTTTTACGCAAATTAATGACAGGCTCTGGATTACATCGTCGAGGCACTGTCCGATCCCCGAGTTCGGACCGGTCACAGACTGGACATCCTGATCAGAGGAAACAGGATTTTGTCGTCCAAGAAGATGATTGCTTATAAAAATCGAGACAAGATCTCCCTCGATGACATGAACTTCATCCCGACAGCTCCCCAAGTTCGTATCTTGCGATCGCATCTCTTGCATTGTATTCTGCGTTGCTTTTGTTCAAAAACATCCTTTCTTCGGTCGACCCAGGTGACCATCGTGGGGCACCAACTTCCAAAGCAAACGCCCTCCGGGGGATCTGTTTGGCTGACCGACAAGGAAGATTTCAAGGTGATGTCGGGGGTGGAGCAGTTTGCCTTGGAGCACTATTCCGAGCAAGGATATCCAGAAGGCAAGCTTTCTATCGATTATGCTATTGATGATGATGGGTATAAAGATAGCAATGACGGCAATAATCATTTTAACAATAATATGATAATTATTAATTTTATACAGGGTAATGAGTTTTTATTAATGACTAACCGAAAAGTTAATTAACCGCTACCAGAATGAAATGAATTCTTTAAAACAATTCGGTTAGGCATCCATGGAGAGGGTCTGACGCTGACGACCTTGTTCGGTCTGATGTGCTGGGACGTCATATTTGTTGGCGACGTGCCAGACGCCTTTTACAATCACTTCCAAACGTCGCCTCTTGACTTGAGGACGGACGGTTTCTACGGACAGAGGGAGTCGAAGTTTTGCGAGAAATTTGATCTCCTGAGTGCGGCTTCCATTGCGGTGAAGGAAATATTGATTTTAAATTTTGATTAGAATAAGATTTTACAAAAATACAGTTATTTTGCGTATGAAATGAGATCTAAATAGAGGGGATATAAGATTGCTTTTAAAGATAAAACAAGAAATGTTGCTGATAAGGCATTGATTAGCTGTAAAAAAAATGATAAGATAAGTATGATATGATAAGTATGAACTTGTTAATAAATTGAACCAGCAAGGTAATTATTTGATAGGAACTGGAGGGAATTGTTGAAATCTGTTGGCAGGAGAATTATGGAACCCTTTGCTCAGGGCTCAATTGGGAGCTATTTAGAGATGTTGATCATGCAAAGGTCAATTTGGAGTTGTTGGCAGCATTTCCGTTTTCTTAGCTGAGAATGAATTTTTCTTTATTTTCAGTTCCAATATTTAATATTTAATTAATCTAATGGCATGCTCTGCTTTGAGTGGTCAAATTGCTGATGCTCTTGACAGGGACTCGTGAGAAGTTTTGGAGGAAAAGTGCTGTCAGGAATCTTCGAAAGGATGGCGAAGCAGATGAGATTCGTCACCGGAGGGGTCCCCGATCTTGTCGTGTGGAATCCGAATACTAGGAAGGCCAAGGTGTTAATTATAAGATTATTTTTTATTATTTGATCATTTACGTGTCATCGTTCTTAAATAAATTCAAATTTAAATAAAAAGCGACAGAAATATTATTCTGACGATGAAATTCGATTCTCAGTTTGTTGAAGTGAAAGGTCCTGGTGACAAATTGTCATCAAAGCAGATTCTTTGGATCGATTATCTCAATTCCCTTGGTGTAAATGCGGAGGTTTGCCACGTCAAAGGTTTGTCAAATTAGTTATCAAGTCTTAATTCATTTTTATAGATTTATTTTACATCAGTTATGATAAGTTACGATCAGTTATGATAAGTTATGATCAGTTATGATTGTTTTTGTTTTTGTCATTTTCAGCTGAAAGTTCAAAGAAATTGAAGACCTAGAAAATATTTGCTGATGTTTTATTGTTATTATTATTGTATTATTATTATTATTATTTATTTGCCTGCAAAATTATGATATTTCAAACTTTTTATCAAATTTAACCGTTTCTTGAATTAAAGTGTTCATTTTGTATCAAAATTGATTGGTTGGATGATGATAACCAATATAACCATTGGTTTTGATGATGATGAGGACAAGGCTTAGAAATAAGGAGGATGTAGTTACTTGTAATTGGTTATGGTTGGTACTAAGTTAAGGTTAGAATAAGGGCTAACCTTCTCAAAAAGTACAGATTATCTAACTGAAGATTGTAATTTTTACCTCTATTGTGCTTCCTATGATTCACCAGACTTGGGTAATGTGCTAATCTAGTTTAGATGGAGGTAAGCAGATGCGGAGATGGGCCGATTCAGGTGGCTTGCGATCAAGCTTTTTTAAAGATGTGTAATCTGTAAAATTAGTGTTTAACGCAATTCCCTCTCGGCCCTGATTTTAGTCATTTACTCAGGTCGGCCGCAAGTACAGGGTCCATTATATCTTTCCTCCACCCCAATTATATTTACATCAAGCATATAATTGGATATTGATAATTTGTCAGCTAAATTTTATCTAATGCAGGGTGTTCATAATGCAGATTGCGTCTTTGTGAGCTTTCGTAAAAAGGAGCGCCAAATAAATGGTTAACGTTACTCGATATTGTTAATAGACTTTCAACCAGAATGATTTGAGATTAATTTTAAATTTATCAATACATTACAGGCACAGAAGCTATTGAAAGCCTAGGGTGTGCTACTATAATTAGCTTGTTCCGATAGTCTCTAATTTCTTTAATTCACTGCTTGCGACAAGGAAGTTTCGCCTAAGCGCTTTGTTGTCTCTCGAAAAGTTGCTCATACTCCCGAGATGTCAACGTAAGTTGATTGTCGGATGAAGTAATTTTCTTCAATACTTTGATTTTACTAGTATTTACTCGGGACACTCTTGTTTTCGTTTGGCTTTTCAGTCTCAATTGTGTACATCGATTCATAACCGGCGAAGAGGCCGAGGAACTTCTTAAAACTGAGGGAAAGTGCGGCAGCTTCCTCATCAGGCCCTCGTCTCTCAGTCCAGACGACTTGAGCCTTTCAGTGAGGTAGTATCTGAAAGATGTGGATCGGTGTGATGAACAAAAAATAGACGAGAAGTTTTTGAACGCCAGGAGAAAGGACGATACAGTCCACATACGGATACAGAATACCGGGGACTATTATGATCTATATGGAGGTGAGCAGTTTGCTTCCCTACAACAGCTCGTTGAATACTATACCAAAGGAGAGGGAAAAGATCAATTGGTTGAAAAAAATGGCAAGAAAATCAGCCTCCTTTATCCAGTTCCAGCTTCAAAGCATCGAGAAGAAAGGTTGGTGAGAATTTGTTTCGGCCAAATTACCAGTACATTTCGCCTCCTTTCGCCAGGTGGTTCCATCCGAATCTCACTTCCAGCGAAGCGGAAGAGAAACTCAAGTCTTTAAACGAAGTTGGAGCCTTTCTGGTCAGAGAGAGGGGATCGAAAGCGCGTGATTTTGTTTTATCCTGTTTGGTAAAAGAGGGTGATGTGGTGCACGTCGTCATAACAACCGAGGTTATTAAACGTTTTTTTTATTTAGTGTTTATTGTAAGTTATGTTGTAAATGTCGTTTAGTATTATAATAATTTTTCGATCATACCCGTTGATGCATCAGGAATTCACTTTATATTTGCTATAGAGAGGAAAGTACACAGTAGGTGACGGAACATTCTATTCGGGCCTCAAAAGCCTCATTGACAGTTACAGAACCAAGGAATTATGCATCAAACACGGATCTGGAAAGAACGAAATGAAATTCACTCTTCAGAAAGTCAGTTTTGAGACGTTAATGGCACCTATTATGGATAATAGGATTGTAAGACGTTGAAGATTATAAATTGCGACAATTCCGCGGACAATCCTATTAATTTAATCATTATTACGATGTTACATCAAGTCTTGTCTTTGGCTAAAAGTTCATTAAACCATTACTTTTAATTATTTATTTAAACAATTTATTAATTGACTTTTTTTATGCTGGTAAGTAACAGAATTGGATTGGTCTCAAATCGGTTTTAAGTTTGAAAATATTCTAGTTATGGTTCAATTGCGTGGAAGTAATTTTTTTAAATTTATTTGGGGTTGCAAAAGTTTCTAAATTTAATTTTTAAAATATAAAGTTCTTCCTCATCAATTCGTATTTAAGCACAATAGCAAACGAAGGGTTAACAAAATGCTAATTTTTTTTGAAATTCTAGAAATTAAATTCTCCAATCCGATAAAAATCAAGGGGCATAAAATTCATTGTTCCTGATATCCGTCACGAAATAATGATATTATTATCTTTATAACAGTTATTATTACGTCACTTTAATAATACAATATAATAACAATAATAATAATACTTTGTAATAACTATTATAATATAAAAGAGAAACACAATTTTTATAAAGGAAAAGAAAAGGTGAAAGTACAAACTTTGCAAGTAATTATTGGAAAAATTTTTGAGTAACATGCCAAGGAAGGACATTAAAATGAATTACTATAAATACACAATTTATGCCACAATTATCTTAGAAATCCATCAAAATCACTTTCCGATGTGAACAGGTCAATCGGTTAAAATAAGTTCACGTCCGTCCAATTCCCACTGGTTATAATTATTATAAATACACTAATTATCAATTAATATTAATATAATTATAATTATAATTATTATTATTATTATTGTTAATCACGACAATAACATTTTAGAATCACAGACCTTTTATTGCTAATACTGACAGCTAGTAATGAATAAAATCAGATTCCATTTCATTCGATCCTCAACACGAAAATAACTTTCTTTCGACAGTCCGTGACCGAAGGAACAGTTCAAATAGCAAAATTGGACGCCAGGATCGCCGAACTCGAGAAGGATTTCGGAGATGAAAAGTCAAACGATCCAAGCAAAGTCATGAAAAGGAACGGATTCTCGGAAGAATTTGCTGTCAGTAGAAAATGAATTTAAACTCGTAAAGCCTTATTAATAACCGTTCAAATAGCAAATTATATTATTATTATTATTATTTATAATTTTAATTACATTAACAAGTCATCTCTTCCAATAGATATTTTTAACAAAATCATTGAATTAACAATTTGAATTCGTACATAATTTCCAGAGCGACTTAAAATTCTTAAAACTGGAAACTTCAATCGATTTTAATAATTTTCCTGCACTTTCAGTCCATCAGTGGCAATCCATTATTAGTTACAATTAATTAAGTCAGCCAGCGGCAGTCCATTAAGTTTGCATTTCCACTCGGAATTAGCGCCGTCTTAACGGAGATGACCAGAGTATCAATCATGATGGAAGCACGACCTCAAAATGAAATCCTTTTTCATCCAGCAAATCCAGCAAGCTGACAACAAGGAGGACTACGCACGTCTCCAATCGAAGGGAAGTTTGCCGGAAAACAAGAAGAAGAATCGCTACAGGAACATACTACCATGTTGGTCTCACGGATGGATGGCCGTGCGGGCGTACTGCACGGATGAATGATTACGTTGAGGCATGGATGATGGATCGATGGATGGGCGAGTGAGTTAGTGATTGATTGACCAGGTTAATGGACAGGTGAGTGACTGAGTAAATCGATTGATGACAGTTGAATAACAATAGAAATACTTGTGAGTGTGGCGCTATAGGTCTAGCGTTTATTACGTTCGCGCGTAATTGTGTCATGATAAAATAATTGCATCATCATATGATGAAATATTTCTGGAATATTAATATATTGTTATTATTATTATTATTATTATAAAAAACAAGATATTTATCTTCAGATGATGAAACCAGAGTTGTTCTACAAAATGTTGATCCGAAAGTTCCTGGATCAGATTACATAAATGCCAATTATGTGACGGTGAGAACAGCCTATCGCATCCCTACTCATTTTGCAATCATCCATCCATCCATCCATCCATCCATCCATCCATCCATCCATCCATCCATCCATCCATCCATCCATCCATCCATCCATCCATCCATCCATCCATCCATCCATCCATCCATCCATCCATCCATCCATCCATCCATCCATCCATCCATCCATCCATCCATCCATCCATCCATCCATCCATCCATCCATCCATCCATCCATCCATCCATCCATCCATCCATCCATCCATCCATCCATCCATCCATCCATCCATCCATCCATCCATCCATCCATCCATCCATCCATCCATCCCTCCATCCCCCCATCCATCCATCCATCCATCCATCCATCCATCCATCCATCCATCCATCCATCCATCCATCCATCCATCCATCCATCCATCCATCCATCCATCCATCCATCCATCCATCCATCCATCCATCCATCCATCCATCCATCCATCCAACCATCCATCCATCCATCCATCCATCCATCCATCCATCCATCCATCCATCCATCCATCCATCCATCCATCCATCCATCCATCCATCCATCCATCCATCCATCCATCCATCCATCCATCCATCCATCCATCCATCCATCCATCCATCCATCCATCCATCCATCCATCCATCCATCCATCCATCCAGGTGAAGGATGTCTTACCTGACATGAAAAGGACCTATATTGCCACTCAAGGATGCGTAAAGAACACCGTGGAAGACTTCTGGAACATGGTTTGGTACGAGAATGTCGTGCTCCTGGTAATGATCACCCAATTAACGGAAAATCAGAAGGTCTTCGCAAGTTTTCGAATTACGTTTCATTTATGAGAAAAAAATTTTTTTGGCCATTTATTAAATTGTTGATGATTGTTTTATTTTACTGTGATAAATGCTGACATATATTTTATTAATGCCATTAATAAATAATAATAATAATTATTATTATCCATCCATCCAACGTAATAATAATAATAATAATTATTACTACCATATGTTTCTCTAGTGTCTATCATGTGTTTCTCTAGTATCATGTTAGTAACAATTATTATTATAATTGATAATAATATAATATGATAATTTATACTATTATTATAATTACTTATTTATGAATATTTATATTGGCGTTAATATTAATATTATTATAATAGGACAGTGATTGTTACATTGATTGTTACACAGCACAAATGCTTCATGTATTGGCCAAACGACAGTGAAATAATGACACTCAAGTTGTTCAGTGGACCAATTAGCATCCACGTCGAAGCAACTACATCCAGGGATGATTACGACATAAGGAAGCTTTCAGTGAAGCATGAAAACGTCAGACGTGTTTATTTTCTTAAACATTTTCATTTGTAATTTAATTATAATCAGTGATGACATTATATGTTTATATATGTATATCCTATTAAATATTTATTCGCAAGTGACAGTGCCTGGGAATTTATGTAGCGCATTATGATGGACGTACGAGGAATCATTCGTGCGTGACGTTTCTCCGGGCGATAATATAACATGGTGTCGTAAATAAACTTTTCGCACATGTTGTTGTTTTCCTACATGCAATCCTGCCAATCAAAGGTCCTAAAAAGTATGTCACTTTCCCAGGAATCCAGGGTGCTGTATCACTATCAACACAAGAATTGGCCGGACAAGTGCACACCGAAGGACGTCAGCGGGAGCGTAGAATTCCTGCTGGAAATCAACGCCAAAGCCAAGGAGTTGATGCTGCCAGAGACTGCCAACATACTCATCCACTGCAGGTGATGATGACGTGAAATTACATCCATCCGTTCATACATCCGTCAGTCTTTCCATCCGTCCATCCGTAATTCCGTCCGTCCATCCATATGCCCATTCATCCATCCAACCATCCATCCGTCCATCCGTACGACCGTCCGTCCATCCATCCATGTGGTTCACTTCTCACTTGTTTTCTCACAGTTTTATGACTTTAAGCAAAGTTTAAAAGGGTCCTTTGTGGGCTTTAGAATGACATGCGTTTGTTTGATTCAATTGTTAGATTATTTAATTAATCAAAATTAATTTATAAAATTTAGAATATTTTTTATATTTTTTTTTAAACTCAAGTCTTCAAGTTTTCAAGTTTAATTTAATTTAATCTTTCTGAAGAAAATATAATTTCATTTAATAAAAAATTAAATGTTAAAATCCGGAAATGAAATGATCTGAATTTCAAAAGCGCCGGCATAGGAAGGACTGGTTGCTTCATCTTGATTGATATCATCATCAACCTCATCAAGAAAAAAGGTTGGCAAGCTTTGATTCAATTACGTCATCGCGTTGTAGTTGTTCATGAAATAAAATCATTAAAATGTTAATTAATTCAAAAAGATTTGAAATTATTATTAAAATAATGGCGTTGCAATACTAATGTAATCAGAATTTTATTATTATTATTATTATTATTATTATTGTTATTATTATTATTATTATTATTATTATTATTATTATTATTATTATTATTATTATTAATCAGTATATAAGTGACTTGAGGATATTCTGATCGTCCAATGTTGTGGAGTACTTAGGCCATCCAGAGGTCACGTGATTGTTTATTACGACTGAAGGATTATTAATTAATTATAAAAATATCTTTAAAATTTACGTTTTTACGAGAGAATTTCGTGTAAAATGTGTAAAAATCTTCTGGTGATTTTAAAGACATTTTTCCTTATAATTCGTTTCCAAGCGAAAGTAGTTTCCCTGTCAGGACGTCGATGATTTCTGAAGGATTTTGGGTGGTGGGTAGACCTTGTTATGGACAGATTTATTGGTTTACATTTTGAGAAATTATTTCCTTTATTTTCTCGACAATATTTCTCTTTGCATAAAGTGATTTTCGGCGGATTTATTGGGAATTTTTGTAAAATACAAGGGGAATTACCTAAGTTTCGATATCTCTTCTTTTGGAATTTCTGACTGAAATGTAGTAGTTTCTGTTGGTAACTTTGCTTCAGAGGCTGCTTCTGTTGATATACAACATGCTCATATAATAATTATGTATTTGAATATTCATATGTCATATGCATATTTATGGATGGGCAATATAATTTCATAAACACGAGAATAAACATTCGTACAGGTTAATTGTAATAAAATTATATTTCTCTTATTATACAGTATTAAATTATTTAATTTATAAATATTATTTATTATTATTTAATATAATGAAATTATTTAATTCCCAATTATCATTAGTATCAACTAACAGTATTAAATTCTTAAATACCCAATTATTAATACTATTAAATAATTATTACTAATTGTCATAATTATTACTAAAATTGCTAAATCATTTCAACAACAACAACAATTACAGGCATAGACACCAGCGTCAACATTCAAAAGCTGTTGTTGTCAATGAGAAGCCAAAGAGCTGGTCTCGTACAGACAGACAAACAATACACTTTCGTCTACAAAGCCGTTCAGTTTTATGTCAATACGTGCCTCAAGGTTGTCCTTTGAGATGTTAATAATAATAATAATAATAATAATGATAATAATAATAACAATAATGATGATGATAATAATAATAATAATAATAATAATAAATAATAATAATAATAATAATAATTGGGTTTTGGACTTTTGCTGCGTGTATAATTGAATTACTTTGTTTAAGTTTTGGACTTTTGCTTGTTGCTTCTGTTTGTTCATGACTGTTTTTATTTGTACTGAAGTGTTGTGTTGTGACTGCCTGTGATCCCTTGTTGGGATCTGGGGTCACTGTTTTCCGGCGGAGGCCGTGATTGTGAATAAACAAATAATAATAATAATAATAATAATGACGATAAGAATCGATGTCTCGAGCGTCAACAGAACGCTAAATATTATGTTTATATAATGTATTACGATAAGAGGTTTATGCTAATCACAATTTATGCAAAATTAATAATTCATTTGACTTACATTTACCAAGCCTTTCAATTTTATGTCAATGCGTGCCTCAAGGTTGTCTGTTGAGATGTTACAGAACGTTAAACATTATGTTTATATAACGTAATACGATAAGAGGTTTATTATAGTAATAATTTATGCTAAATTAATTATTCATTTCAGAATCATAGAAACATTGAGGACGGTCTTAAGCCACCTGCTCCAATTAGAGCCAAGTAAATTTTTAATTAGGAAAATATTTAATAATAATAATAATAATGCAAAATAAATGAAACTTTTATAAATAATAATAAATATTAGTTAATATTTTGTAAATTTAAAAAAAAGCTAAATTCCTAAATCTAAATGATTTTTTCCCCAACATTTTACAATTTATAAAATAATTCTTTAAAATGAATTTAATGACGGTTTAAATGTTAATTGTTATAATAATTCATTTTAATTATTCACATGCAATTATTTTAATTTTTATTTTCGCAGACCGTCCGATGACGACATGTACGAAAATCTGAAATTGCCGACTCATTGATGACTTCCATCGTAATCGTCGTCATGGTCGTCATCATCATCATCATCACCATCATCATCATCATCGTAGTCGTCGTCATCTTCTTACATTTCCATAACCTTCTTCCTTTATTCCCTGTTCGTGATTTCATTTCCTAAGTGAAAGACACTTCTCTGCACTTGGTTTTCCACGATCGAATGACATTCAAATCCTTCTGTTTAAGGGATTGTTTTTGATGGTTTTAAAAATAATATTATATAATATTGCATGATATAATATATGAACCAATTGCTGGTCAAAAACGAACGTATTCAAATTCATGAAATTCCTAAATTATCAGTTAACAAGTTGTTGTCTCCATGGAAACACAACCTCCTATTGGTGAATCGGCAATCGTAATTTCAGTTACAAGTAGAGTACCGAACTTAAAACTTAATTATTTTTTATAATTATATTTGACAAAATTTAATGGTAATTTTTTTAAAAATGAAATATTAGAAGCAAAAGCAAGAACAACCATTGGAAATAATTGCAATTATAAAGAAATATAATGGACCGGAAGCCTCCAGAACAAGATGGCGGGAAGTCCTGCAAAGACTTATTACTGCCGCTTAGAAATCAATTATTCGAAGTCTTATAAGGATTAATTTAAAAAGTTGCACTAATAATTTTTAAAATGATTTCTTTTTGAGTTTATTCTGAACAAAAATCAATCAATCACAGATTCAGTGTCAGAAATTACGAAATTACGAAACTACATTGTATAGCAATGTAAGCAATACAAATAATATAAATAATAATTTGTATATAATAATAATAGTAATAATTATAATAATAATAATAATAATAGTAATAATAATAATAATAATAGCGATAATATAAATAATAAAACGTAATAAAACAATATTACAGTAATAATACACATTCAAAAAACTAAAAGCGCAGGCTTCCGCTAGAAATTTTCGGACCATAACATTGAATAGAGAGTAACTTTAAAGTGAACTTAGAAAAGGAAGTTCTTTAGTCATGTGAATTATTACATAATAATAATATTTAGAAATTATATAATAATAAAATTATATAAAAATAAAATAATAATATTATTAATAAACATAATTGATAAATTATTATTAATTATTTAATATAGTTGCGGATATATACATTGGAATTCGACCATCCGAGCCGATTCGCAAGCTAACAATTTGTGTAGCGCCGTCTCAAAGAAATTCTAAGACGCAGACTGAATATCGAACGTGACGCATGACGTGACTTCGGACGCAGGCGCGATGTACTTTCTTCCTTTTCCCTTTTTTATTGAAATGAAACAGAAACAAAAAAGCAAATTTCGGCATTATATCTCCAAAAATCGGTTAAGTAAGGTCGTTAAGTCCATCGATTGGCCACAAGGGCTTGCCATTATGTATAATGGTCGACCATTGCATATTTAATGGGTAATTTATATATTATATTCATATGGTTTCTAATGTAATACGTCGGAAGGATAAGGTATAAAAATGGTCGGAGTAAATGAAATGTAATATAATATCTGCAGGAGTTATTGGATAGATGGCGACTCAATAATGAATTTTTAAACCGAATTTTGGAGATATAAATGATTAATTGTTGAAAAATATGCATATTGATTTTGTGTTATACTTTAGGACCCAGGTATTGTATAGACCAAAGATAAACATTAGATTTAGACAACTTTCCCACTTTCACCTCCACCTTTCAGTAATATTAGAACATAAATACGATTTAAAGTTGATAAGTCTTTGATTTTTTATTTGGGGAGCGAATTTTTTGATTGTCAGTAAATCGGTAACATCTTTGCAGAATAAATTCAACTGGATTTAATACGATATTTAATTCATTAAATTGTTAAATAAACTTCTTTTTAACGTAAATATTTCAATAATAAATTTTCGTATAGCTTAACAATTTCATATTTAATAATATTGTTGTAAACAATAACTATATTTAATAATATTGTTGTAAACAATATTGTCAGTAAATCGGTAACATCTTTGCAGAATAAATTCAACTGGATTTAATACGATATTTAATTCATTAAATTGTTAAATAAACTTCTTTTTAACGTAAATATTTCAATAATAAATTTTCGTATAGCTTAACAATTTCATATTTAATAATATTGTTGTAAACAATAACTATATTTAATAATATTGTTGTAAACAATAATTATATTTAATAATATTGTTGTAAACAATAATTATAAATATAAATATTATAATTATAAATATTATTACTATAATAATTATTAATCTTTATCAACTCGTTTATCGTTTATTGTCGATTCCATCAAAAAATGTATTTATTTCTTGATTTATTTTTAAAATGGACATCCATCATTTTCATTGTAAAAGAGATTTGGATTTTACGAATTATTTCATTTAAATGAAGATATGCTATATTAAGAATCATAATGGCATTTAATTTTAATCAGGAGTCTTGAATCCTCGATTTTAAGGTTTTTAAACTTTTTTCCTCCTCCGTCATCGACGTCACTCGGAAGCCATTAGTGATGTTCCAAAGTTACAAAATGTCGCATACGGAATGCAAGAATCTTTTAAATATAATAATTATTCAATTATTTATTTTATTACATTATATTATTTATTAATTCAGTCATTAATAGTGAGCATAATCTCGCATCTCATTTTACATTGAAATGCGTGATACAAAATGCAATGAAGTGTCTGTGAGCGATAAATGGTAAAGTCTGAATAAAGTACTTCGTGCACTCCTTGGCTTTAGTACAAGGTAAAGTACTAAAAAGTACCAGAGATGTTACTCTAAGATGAATTAGTAGCACATCCAAGACGTACGTGTGACAAGAAAAGAGAGATCGTCCTGATTGCTTCGAGGACATTGTGAAAGATCTCTCAATCATCGCAATGGAATTAAAACATGGCGCACTTCCGAACGGGCACTACGACGTCATAAAGAATGGAGGAAACCAAATCCGTCTCTCAGAGAGAAAGAAAAAACAGAAAGAAATTTTTAGTGAATCCGTCTTTTGATTAGAAAGTATTTTTCCTTTAAATTAGTTTCATTTAATTTTGTAAAAAAAAAAAAGAAAAGAAATAATATTTTTCGTATTTTATGAATTTTTAAACAGTTGAACGAGAAAATTATTAGCTTTCAACATTTCAAACGACGATTATTTAAAAAAAAAAACCAATAATTTCTTTGTACGACTTTGGTTCACTACTGGAAAAGTTCGCATTTCACGAACGACCAGTAGAAGGAAATTGCCAGAATCTTGAGTGGTTCGAAAATGCAAACTTGATAGATGCAGGACGTGAAGAGGCTGATGACCCATATGTTCGCAGCCTCTAGGTGTACGTGTTTATCACCGGCCAGCAAAACGATCAAATTGAAGAGAAATATGAGCAGAATGATGGAACTAAAGATCAGAATCCGTTTTAAGGTCATCGGAATGTTTTTCCACAAATCCTCCTTGAAATATTTCATTCTGATGCCACGATCCGCCTCCGACATTTGAAAGGACGACCCGATCTTAAGCTTTTCTCCGTCCGATGGAGCTGCGTTCTGATTGGTCAAGGAAACCGTACTGCTGTAATTGGGCGAGGTGATCTCCGAGTGTCGAAGTTCAAAGGTCGGGGAAGGACTGGTGTCCTTGGAGGAGGCCATTGAAGGTGAAGGTCGTTTCATCATCGATTGCTTTTTGAGCGCCTTGCTGAAGCCATGTTCGTGGTTGGAAATTAATCTGTTAATTATTAGGTTAGTTATTTACTTGTCAATTATTGTTAACTGATTTTGATGACTTTTAATTAATTAATAAATAAATAAATAAATTAATTAATATTAATAAAGAAATAAATAAATAAATTAATTTACTTGTTGTGGTTGCAACGGTTCTCTCCACCGGTTCCACCATCATAGAACCATCTTCCCAAAACCTGCATCTCTGAATGAAAGCGAGCACTTAAATAATTGTCCTGAAATCGACTGCTGAACAAATATTGACCCACCTCCGATGAATGCGTTATCGACACATTTTAAGAGATCGCTGTCCTCTGAAAGCAGTCGCTTCAAGAGTTTCTGAATATTCGATCTGTCACTTCGACCAAAGGCCAGCAAAAGTTTTGAAAGGTTTTCTTCCACCTGGTTGACAAGTTTGTCTTTAAAAACTTGAACATCTCTGGCGAATCTCTGAAGAAATAGTTGTTGCACGTTCTCCAATTCTGTTTCAAGTTCTTTCGAGGATGCCTCAGCCTCTGTCAGAGCTCTGAGGAAATCATCGAGGAGCACACCAGTCTGTCGCTGGACTTCCTCCATCGATCTCCGAACCTCCTGCCATAGAATTTGTTCGAAAAGCCACGTCGAGCGTCGTCTCATTGAAGAATTCAAGGCAAATCTTAAAGATTTTTCTCTGCACTTTTTGCAGGTCAACCGACCGTGACGAAACCTGCTTCCTACCGATTTGTCAACCGCATGGCCAAGCAGACAGACGGCATTCATTCCGCAGGTCGTGCTGTTGTCATTGGATGAAGAATGTATAATGAAATGTTCGCAAACAGATTCCAAGTTACGAACGATTTCTGGTTGACTGGAACACAGCTGGCATCCGTTCGATTGAGAAATTTTTTTAAATGAACACAAATGCTTAAAAGTGGACAGCTGGGAACAAGCTAATGTCGTCATAGTGTATTTGGCGAGCAAAGATGCCATCTTGTTGACTTTTACAAACTGCTGTAGAAATAGAGAAACATTTCTGGAAATTTTAACGAAAATAAACTTAAAATCATTCTCGTCCGTGTCTTGGATGAGACGGAGAGCCAAAAGAATCAGACGTTCGCTCAAGTCATCACTCAATTCATTGGCTTGGAGTTGAATTTCATTCTCATGGCTGCATACAAATTCTCTCCACAATTCCAGGCCGATCTTTCGAATTTTGATTCTGTTCAACATCAGGTCACGCGTGTTTCTATCCGTGCTCGAGAAAAGTTTCAGCATGAAATCGAAGCAACTCGCATTGTTTGCCAGAGGCGGAGAGGGATGGAACGAGTTGCGGGGATGGAGGAAGCTCTTTGCATCGTTCCTGTGGATTTTCAGGCTTTCAATGAGTCGACAAAAGGCGAT
>CM067533.1:5864034-5906534 GCA_034509925.1 Hirudinaria manillensis
TAATTTAAAATAATTTTTAATAAAATAAAATAAAAAGAATTATAAAATCAATTAAAAAGGATTTAAAGTATTTTGGAAAAAAACACATTTAAAATCGATAATTATTTAAAATTAATTTTTTTTAATGAATAATATTCATTTATTATGAACAATAAATTCATTATTTTTATGAAAATATAATTTCAATTTTAATATCCACTTTTCATTGGAAAGGAAATCTGTCGAAAAGCGAGCGATAATTCGAGCGACTTGATTTCAGGCCTCAGATTTTATCGCAATAATAAATGTTGTCTTAAGTTTAATGCATTTCGACCGGATTTGAAATATGGATTATTATAAATATATTTTTAAGATATATTTTTTTATAAAATATATCATTTTATCATATATATATATATAACATAATATATGTTTTAATTTATTTTCATTTAACACATTTAACACCGACTTTAAAGTTTCAAAATGATTAAAACGATTATAATATTGTTTATTAAATTTTAAGACTAAAATGAATAATATTTATATAATATATTATTAAAAAATTCATAATTATTAAAACAATACTTTTGGACTTTCAGTGGGGAATACTCTACAATATGAGGCAATATTATAACATTGCAATATTATTTTACAATACGATTTTAATAAATTATCATAATTATTAAAATTAATTATGCTTGCAATATTTTCAAATATATCATTAAAATAAATTTTTAAAAAATATTATATTATTTTTTATATGATCAAACAATACTTTGAGATGATAGCTTCAGATCGTATAAGAGTTATTAAATGGTCACAACATATACTTATGGCACGCAACATAATTTATGCATGACCTCCATTCTATTAATTATTCATGACCTCATCAAGTAAAAGTGCAGGCAGCAAAAACTGTTGAGACATGGAAACGGCAGATGTGACTTTTTTTAATGAAAATATTAAAAATTATTTTTAATATCGTGTGTTTATCATTTATTATTTTAAATAAGAATATCCTCAAAAAAAATTATAATGCGTTCTGTAACATTTTTATTATTATTTTTTTTTTTTTTTTTTTTATTATTATTATTATTATTAACTCTGTTACTGCCATCATTGTTAAGAAATCTTTAATGGAACTTCTAATCTCAACTACCATTGAAATCCCCAGACATTCATCAATCAAGGAGCCAATCCACATTTCATTCCCTCAGTTATTTATTTATTTATTTATTAAATTTATCTATTTATTTTTATTTATTTATATTTATTCATTTCCATACAAGGTGGACCACAGCCGAAACTATAACTTAAATTTAATCAGACAATTCCTCAGTTTCCATAAAAACTTAATTAGTTGTGTGATAATTTAAACGAAATTACATTTTCTATTGAAATTACATTTTTTATTGAAATTACATTTTCAATTGAAATTACATTTTCTATTGAAATTACATTTTCTATTGAAATTACATTTTCTATTGAAATTACATTTTCTATTGAAATTACATTTTCTATTGAAATTACATTTTCAGTTGAAATTACATTTTCAATTGAAATTACATTTTCAGTTGAAATTACATTTTCTATTGAAATTACATTTTCTATTGAAATTACATTTTCAATTGAAATTACATTTTCTATTGAAATTACATTTTCTATTGAAATTACATTTTCTATTGAAATTACATTTTCAATTGAAATTACATTTTCAATTGAAATTACATTTTCTATTGAAATTACATTTTCTATTGAAATTACATTTTCAATTTATTACATCAGCACCGTAAACCGAGGGGTCAAAGAGGTGCAGTTCTTCACGACTTACTTATAAAAAGCCACTGACCCGTAATACCTCGTGACGTACCACGAGGGCATTCAGGTCGTGACCCGAGCTATTTTTATCTGGTACCCTAAACCGGTATTTTGCAAAAAACAAAAAAAAAAATAAAACAAAAACAACCTCACATGATTTTGATATTAGTAATAATTTGTGCATCAAAGTCGAATCTTCTATTGGATTCCATTTGGAAATCAGTTTGTTGTTTTTTGTGTGTGAGTGTTATTTAATTATTAATTTATTAAATTATTTAAATTATTTTCTTTATTCATTTAATTCTTGTAATTAATTATTTTTTCTCACAATCTGACATGGAATCCTTAGAAATGCGATTTCACTTGAACCAAAAAAAAAGAATAGCTTCTTTATCGAAGCTAAAAGTCAAGCTCAGCTTTAGAGATGGATCGAAAGCATTCAATCTGAAACGTACTTTCCAGCTTTATTTTTAGAAAAGCACTTTCGCTTTCGCTTTCACTTTCACTTATCGTTCTAGTTATGCTCCGCTGAAGTAATTAGAAAATAATATTAAAATATTATTTAAAATAATATAAAATAACAATAAAATATTACACTTATTTCGGATAATTCCAACTCAGAAACTTGTGATTTGAATTATGAAAGAATCAACTTTGGTTGTAATTAATCGTAATTTATCATAATTGATCGTAATTTATTTCACGAATACAAGGATAATTCTAAATTATGCCATAAATTTATTATATTTATATATTTATATATAATTTATTTAATTAATTTATATGTATTTTTTTTTTAAATTGTCAGACCATCTGAGATCACTCCATCACTTCAAACCACGTTCCACGGAACAGAACACGTTAGAACTAATTTAAAATTGAATTAATTAGCCGATTTGGAACCGCCCCCCAAAGGCTCATTAATATTAATTAGTAAGCAAAGGCTTGTCTGTACAGCAAACATTACTAATTATGTCACCATTAATTATCCACATAATTAGCCAATAAATAAACATGGATATGTAAATGAGTTGAACCTGATCTGCATCCTGTCACGAAAGCCACAACGTAGCAGTTTTCCTGCTTTTGCTTCATCAGGGGATCCAACAGGAATATTGGACTCTGAATTATTCAGAATTTATTTCAAATTATTCTATTCATTTGTTTTCACGGCTGCGTAATTGTTATAATATTTAATAGAATAACAGTAGAATTTAGAAATAATAATGCATTAATTAATTTATTGTATAAATTAATAATAATGTTATGTTTAATTATATAATATAATTGTATTATAATAACATTATAATATAAATAATATTGTATGTAAATATGGTATCATAATATTGTTCTTATGTTTGTTGTATTTATGCATTGAGTAACGTTACCTGCTTTGTACGTGACCGGAAGATTTTAAAATCGAAATTTAATTTATTTTGAATAAAAGAAAGAAATATTTGGAATGTCACTTTAAATTCTTTGTCAGCCAATCAGCAGAGAGGAACTCATGAATATTCAAATTAATTTGTTCGTTTTGGTTAGGCAGAATTTATGCCGAACTGTAACCTTTAAGGTCTTACTAAAAGCAGGAAAACTTATGAATATTTATCGATGTTTTCTTTAAATGTTTATTTATAGCTCTTCATAAGAAGACCATGCATCAAATTAGTCTGGTGGATTTTTCTAAAACAGAAACAAATGTTACAAAAGAAATAATTTGTTTCGATGGACGAAAGTTAAAATCATTAATTTACTTTATTTATTTGAAATATTCTGAAATATTCAAACATTTCTCCACAACTAATAGAAAACTAATTCCAAATTTTACCGATAATAGCCGTCACGAATAACAATGACTTCAATGACCCCGATACCTGTGAGGTCAAGGGGTCACAAACCTTGCTATTGTTTGCTTATTGGATTAAACAACAACAACAACAACAACAACAACAACAACAGCAGCAGCAGCAGCAGCAACAACAACAACGAAATCAATGAAATTCTACGGTACTCGTGCTACGTGCTTTGAATTTGCACTCGGAATGAGTTTTAAAATGAAAGTGATTTTGGAGAGTTAAGTGGATTATAAAAAAAATGTGTTGAATGAGGGTTGATTGTCCTTACGGGTTCACAAAGCTTTTAAAAGCTATGTACTAAAGATTGCACTTATTATTTATTATTATTAGTGGTATTATTTTATTATTAGTATTACTATTACTGTTATTGTTATTATTATTATTGTTATTATTATTATTATTATTATTATTATTATTATTATTATTATTATTATTATTATTATTATTATTATTATTATTATTATTATTATTATTATTATTATTATTGTTATTATTATCATTATTGCAAAATGATAAATTTAAGATTTAGTTTGAACTTTACACTTTTCCAAAGCTATTGGCAATTATTTTTCATTTAACTGCCTCAAAAGATGATTTGTTAATAATTAATAATAATATTTGTAACATTATTATTATTATTATTACTATTATTTGTAATATTTATAATATTTCTTGTTAATAATAATAAACTGATAAAAAATAATAGAGACTTTAATCTCAAATAATTGATTTTGCTTAAATTATGTTTTATCGTCCACTTGCCGGTCCGTTGAGCCACTTGAAGAGGAGGGTTGCGAGCAGGACCGAGAGGTGGATGAGGAAGATGATGATGGCCACGGAGCTGATGAGGTACTCGCTGTTGTTGTTGTTGTTGATGTTGTTGTAGTTGTTGCTTCCGTCGTCAACAACAAAAGCCCTTTTCCACAAATAGAACGAACTGTTGCTTCCATCGGACTTGAATTTCGGACTCCACAAGAGGTCGTCGGAAGTCATTTTGAATTTTTGTTTGTTCGTTCAATTGTTTGTTTGTTTGTTTGTTTATAAACAAAATCTGACGTACGAATTACTTGAGGACGCGATTTTCTTTTTCTGATTTCGAACTGAAGTTTTCCTGGAAAATTATTATAATTGCTATTATTATTATTATTATATCAAATTAGAGAAATTATACAAATGAATCAAATTATTATTATCACAAAAAAAAATTAATAATATAAAATTAATATAATTATACCAAATTAAAAAAATAATAAATTTTTCTAAAGCTTTTGCATTGTGCCGGAACATTTAAATCCTTGGTTTTGATTCCTTTTTTAACGAAATTCAAGTTTCGTGTTTCGACATGGAAAATATTTTTCCAATTAACTTCATCTTTTCGATGGAACCACGTCATTGAAACCAGAAGTTCACGTCCTCCATGAAATTACATTCCGCCCAAAAATGCCGGTCACGAAAAGGGTGGCAATTTATATTCCACAATCTTTTACATTTTAAAGTCTTTTGAATATTTTGCAGGGTTTTTATTTCTCTCCGATATTTTAATATTTTTCTTATTAATATTTTATTCCGTCCCCTGAAAAGACCGAAATGGAATGTTTTTAATGGCACTAATTGTGAACAAAATCTGCTTGCTTTGAAAAACTGAGGACAAAAAAACGTCGATTTCTTGCATTGGCGCCTCTGAGTGGTCTTAAGCAAACGAAGCGAGAGCTTTTTAAAATCGCCATTAATATTAATAAAAATAAAAAGTAAAAATAATATCATTAATAATATTAAATAATAATTGTACAATCCTATTTATAGTATTTTAATTATTATAATTATTGTATACTGTTGTTACACAATGGTTTTACAAATTAAGAATATTATTATTATTATTATTATTATATGTCTCTTTTATATATATATAATATTTAATATTTTAAATATATATACATTGTTAATTTAGGAATGTATATAATATAATACATATATAATTTAATATAATAATAATAATTATTATTATTATAATAATAAGAATATTGTCATTATTATTATAATTATATTAATAATAATAAGAATATTGTTGTTATTATTATAATTATATTATTTTATATAATAATAATTATTATTTATTATTATTATTATTATTATTATTATTATTATTATTATTATTATTATTATTATTATTATTATTATTATTATTTCGCAATTAAATGTTTCAGCTTCAGTGACCAGGATGGAGATTTCGGTGCCTTGGAGAAAATGGCAATTTGTCGTCCACCGAAGCAGAAACAACAAACAAATGAATGGTACTCTTTAATTATTATTTATTTAATTATTAATTATTATTATTAATTTATTTATTATTAATTTATTTATTTATTAATTTTTATTTAAACAAAGAAATATATTTTATGAAGATTCCTTTCTTCATTACGAAAACTATATTTACGATCAACAATTGTTTTTATGTTCCACTGAAACAATTCACGAGTACCTGTTATGTTACGTAAGAACAATTCTAATAACAGTATACAAACATTATTATAATATTATTATAACCTCAATGTCGAAACCCCATTTATAAAATATTATTATTATTATTATTATGTAGTTGTTGTTGTTGTTAAATATTATAGTTTATATGGAGAGGAGAGTTGCAAGCAATTGTATTTATAAAATATGGGAATTATTCATGTGGAAGATGATGAAAAGCAGAAATCCGGAAATATTTTCCTGATCTTATTTTTAATTTAATTTAATTTTAATATATTTTGTTTGTTAAATTTTTTAAAAACATTTTTACTGTTTACTTCTTTTAAATCCTGCTTCTGTACCTGAATGACCTATGACCTTAGGCCTTAAATGGTTCAAATAAATTAAATATGATTGAATTAAATACACATTAACAAGTAATTCGCCAGTGATTTTAGAGTCGCATTCGATTGCTTTCAATATTTTCTTAACAAGATGGCTGTCATAAATGCTATCATCCGCCATTTTGTAATAATTAATTTGGTATGACATCCTTCACCTGAATGGATGGATGGATGGACGGATGGACGGATGGAAGGAAGAATCTCATGGAGGAGGAAAGCAGAAAGCAGGAAATTGATTTCTTGAACTGATTGCAAGGATGTTCCGTGATCATTCGACAGATGATCGAGGAAATAATTTTTGTTCAAAAATAATATTTTTTTTCATCTCATCCTCCTTCTATCCGTGAGCGATGGAAGGGAACAGGAAACGTTGCAACAGCTTCGTTAAATTAAACATACTTAGAGGTACACAACGGGATTCTGGATTTTTGAAATCTCATATTAAATTATTAAATTACTAAATGATGAATTGAATTATAAATAAATTGAAATATATTTTAAAAGATGATAAATTTTTTTAGCTTTTGCCTTGGTGTAGTTTGATCGATCAGAAAGTTAACGAGATTTACCGGTTTTTATTTTTTGGAAGTTGCAAAATTGTTTTTATAACAATAATTATGTCAATTATTATAAATATGAAGTGACAAGATAAAATAGAAACGTGATGAATAAAAATGTAAATAATATTTGACTTCCGATTGGTCAATTGATTCCTTAATTAATACGTAAATGTTTTTCCTGGAAGCCTGGCCTCACGTGAACTTTGAACTTTGAATTTTCAAAAGTGTTATCTTTAGCTTCCTTAGTTACTGTTTTAACTATGTTACATTTACATAATTCATTTGAATTGTTTCAATCTTGTCTGAAATGTAATTTAATTCAATTTAATTTTTTTTTAAATTTTTTTTTAAAGACATAATTATAATTTGACGCTTTGCATCCCAAATCTCCAGGGCTGATACTCTCCAAGAGAAATAAACATCCATAAATGAATGTAAGTATTTATGGCCTGCTTGTTTAAGCTCGGAAATCGATGACGTCAGGTGATCAATCACGTGACATCCACTCCCCAATGATTCCTTCCGGCACGGCGGCCATAGGAAGTCATAAATGCGGTCGAATAATTTATGCCGATAATAAAAACCATGATATTATAACTCAGGCTAATAATAAGAATTGTAATATTATAATTCAAACTAATAATAATAATAATAAATGTAATAAATTATAATATGACTTCTCTATGTTCCGTATATTCTTCTTTATGTTAATATGTGTATGCTGTTAGTTCATCAACGGGGAACTCCAACTTCAATGGATACAAACCAATGTCCTTCAAAAAGACAGTGTTTTAGAGGTGCCCACGACGGTCATAAATCAGGTCAGGGCGGATCACCAGAGGGAAAACATTTGAATAAATTTGCACCAACCTTTTCAACCAAACTTTTCGTTCTGTAGTCGCCTATTAACTTTTTATTGGACGTATATTAGCATACTATAAACTTCCCATCATATTATTAACATGTTGGCTTTATTAAATTATTATATTTGTCTGATTTGCTTCGAAAATCAAAGGGCACTTTAAAATGGCCTAAAATAAAACTGAAAGGCACTTTCCCAGATGAAGGAAACTAGGTCAAAGGATGGAGAAACCCCGAAAAGAAGAAAATGAAATCACAGAACAAGGCAACAACTCAATCAAATGCTTCCAGAATCAATCAGATTCAATCAAGTTACTGGAGAGGTCAACGGTTGGAAGATGAACATTTTTAAACATCAGAAGTTGAATGCTGACTGATTGTTCCTCCGATAAATTCTAATAGTATGATTTATTTAGGAATTAACATTTTAATAGTGAGATTTTATGACAAAAAAAGATGAATCTTGAAGTGAATTAATTCAAAACTTGAAAATAGAAATCACATGGATTTCCAAAAGTTGGTAAACAGATGTCAATGCAATGAATGCACACGAAACTCGGCGCTATATAAAGCTGGTCCCCCTTCCACGATTACTTCTACTACGTCGGTCTTCCGCAGATAATTCGTCATTTTTTCGGATTAGGTCGAAAACGAATTATCTTTAATTAACTTTTAATTAATTTAATTTATCAAAATTATTTTTTAACGTTCTCTTGAAAAAAAGCGTTAATTCGCTAAAATTTAGAGAGAAAAAAACATTCTTAAATAATGGAAATTAAGCGACGGAGTTGAAAACGGCCAACTATTATAAGTTTGTTCAATTTAGATTCTGCAAATGTCTTAAAATATCAGGTTCGCTTAAATTGAAAAAAACCCCACAAGTCGGGCATTTTAGCGGCCGATAAGCCACTTATCAATCATCAACTGTCGGTGATAAGCTTTGGTCTTTTCACTCTCCAAAAACGTCAATGGACGAAGAAAGTTGTGCCGAGAAGACGAAAAGTTCCGAGGACGAAGGAACGATGGAAGCGATCGAAGACGCTCTCAAGTACACGACCTTTGTCATCAACTGTTTCGGATGCATAGGGAATACTTTGAGTCTCCTGGTACTGACGAGGAACAGACTGAGGAGGAGCGTCGATCCTCAGGAGCATACCGTCTACACCGGCCTCCTTTCCATCACCGTATCAGATCTCCTCTTCTGCATCACCATCGTTCCTGCAGTGGCCATAAATCAACATCAAGTCGTGTTCCAGTCTCCCTTAAGCTTCCGTCTGGTGTACAACGTCTACGGAATGGGTTTGATGACGACTTTTAGTCTACTAAGTACCTGGTTCGTCGTGGCCACTGCCGGCATCCGATATTTGGGGATCTGCCATCCCCTCAGGGCTCGGTACATCATTCAACGAAGTACCACCACCATTCTCTTCGTCGTGGTAATCGTCGCATGCATCAGTCTCAACCTTCCTTCATTCTGGACGACCAGAGTGGTGAACGTTTCTCTCGAAGGCTGTCAGTTCTACATCGTCGATTTGGGCACATTCAGCCATGAAACGGTGCTCGGAACGAGTTTCATGATCGTGCGTTTCATCGTAGGAGTGATCGTCCCTTTCGTCCTCCTTCTCTTCTTCAACTGCAGGTTGGTCATGGCACTGAGGCATTCGGAGCGATTCAGAAAGACGCACCTTCCTCATTATTCCAGACATGACGCTGAATTTCATCAAGTGGAAAACACTCAAACGACTTTTGCCACGACGCACTCCGGATTAAACAAGCAGAGAACGTGTTTGAATCCCGCAAGAGGCAAGAAAAAAAAGGCGGCAAACAATGAGCCTCCTTGCGCTGCTCGCGATCAGAACAATGGCCAGGTCGTCACTTCTGGCGAGGGATTCAAGTATTGTGGTGAAAAAGAAAAATACGAAGCTGATGCCGAAAATGCAAAAACTGGTTCATCGACAGTAAAACAGTTGAGGACAGTCAAAAAGAAGAAGAAGAAGAGATCTTGCTGTTCGTTCAGTAAAAAACAGCAAAGCAATCGAATGACGATCATTTTGATTTCAATGACTTTCTTCTTCATCATTCTCGTATTGCCGAGTGAAGTGGAGGATTTCCTGCCCAAAATTTGGTCGAGGATCGACGCCATGAAAGAGCAGAACTTCGACGTCGAATCCACGTCAAACTCCAGTAACTCGTCAGCACCTCATCAGCACCAAATACTCCATTCGAGACAGATTACAAATCTAATGCACGTCTTTATGTTCAGCTGCAACTTTCTCTTCTATACCTTTCTCAGCTCGCATTTCAGACAAGCCTTCCTCGTTATGATGAAGAGCTGTTGGTGCAGATGATTTGCTGTTCAACGAAGCAGTTTTTTTTTTACTTTTAACTCCCACTGTGCTTATATTTCAAGCGTTTATTTATCTACGAAGCCTAAAATATTCTTTGGTTTGACGCTGAACGTGCTCACAACTTGACACATTGCTATTGTAAAATGGCTTGAAAACAACTATTTTTTTTTAAATTTAACGTTAAACCACGTCGTTAAATGCTATTAACGCGGAGAAAGGAATTGTATAATATAATTTAACCGAACAATTCGGTTTAAATAAATACTTTGGTGACAAATAAAGAAATTGTTTTAACCGAATATCGGCAACGATGTTCCAGCCTTTCATTGGTCGATCCAATGCGTTGAAAGTTGTTCGACTTCTTTGAAGGAAGTGCTTCAAATTCTCACGAAATGGACCGTAAGAGAATTGGAAGAAGGATGAATGAAAAGTACATGAAAAAAAGTGAAACAATTCTTTACGTTTCTTTGACAAGTCCCGAGGGATTTGCGAATTACCTTTGCGTACAAAAAATGATCAAAGAATCACCTGAACATTCGTTTCCTTGTTCTTCAACAATATCGTCTTGTATGTTCCCTTTTCATTGCAACGTGGCTAGAAATATCTTCAATATAGATGGTAATTACATAAATAATTATATATTCTATAATTATACGTCAATGATTTTTTTTTTAATCTATTTTGTTACAAAACACCAGAAATTCTCAAAAGTCCTTAAATATTTATCTCTCTCCGCGGACATCTCTAATTGAATTGCGAATAACTCGTAGAAGTATATTTATGATATTTTATACATATTTGTGTAATAAATTTCGCCAAAAATTTCAGAATATTCTGAACTTAGATTTGAATTTCTAAAACAAAAAGTTGATTTAAAATTAAACAATTGCATGCGAGACCAAAGAAAAGAATTGTTTGGTTCAACAACAACAACATTCCAAGTTTGTTTTTAGCGTATGGGGAATTTGTTGACATCCACATATAAATTAGGAATAAAATAAATAAAATAAAATAAAATTAATTAAATAAATTAAACAGGTGTGTGATTATAATATGTTAATAAGAAAGTAATTAAATTCATACAAACGATTGTACAAGCTTAAGTATGAATATTCATCAGCCTAAACATGCAACACGATTAATTATTTAATTTTAAGATAAAATATGGAGAAGTGATTCTGAATCAAAGTTAAATTATTTTAAGTTAAAAATGTTTTAATGCATTTTCCGTACATTTAATCTATGCTTTTTCAAAGATTTTCAAATAATTTAAAATAAAAAACGACATTTTTTAAAATAGAAAACGTGAATGAGGCAAACGAACCTAGATAAACAAAAGGGGACGTTAAAACGAATTCTGAAACAAACAAAACAAAATGTCGTTCAACGGAAATCGTCGTCGTCGTCGTCATCAGCAGAAGGGAGACGGAAATAAACAAAGGTTTACGTGAAGGAAAGTGAAATACATCTTCCATCACAAAAACATCACAAAATTGGACGTCGAAAACATTCTGATATTTTTTGTGAATTATGTGAAAAATACGAAAAATACGAAAAATACGTCCTTCCAAGCGTCGTTCAACACCTTCTGCTCTTCCGGTGAAAAATATGTCATGCTTAAAAAGTTTCCATTCAAAGATTTATAAACGCAAACATGAAATCACAATTTAACTGAATTTAAAGTAAATAAAATAAAATATTAATTTAATTTAATTCTTTTAAAAATTTTATGTTTCTAATTTTTTCTTTTCAACTTTTGTCTCGGACTTCCGGTGAGGCTATTTCCCTGCAGACTATGAAAGAAATGCATTAAGAAACATTATAAATAAGTCCGGTAATATCATAACTTAAATTTTTAAAAATATATAACCATAAATATAATTACAGAACTTTCATTAAATGAATGCTGCGCGCGAACACGCGTAACGCTCTCAAAAAAGACAGAAAATAATAAAAGTGATTTTATGGTTTAATGGCGTTGATTTTTTTTTTTAAATATTTTAAAAACATTTGAAAATCAAAGATGAAACTTTATGAAAGAAAATTAAACCTTGTAAATTTTCACCCAGGATGAATTTGATTTGCTGAAGTTTCAGTTTTTAAAAACTCACTTCCGGAAGATTTGATCGATTGCCTGAAAAACATTTTTTTAAATTTTAAAATAAACCAAACCATTAAGAATCTACAACAACAACAACAACAACAATAATAATATTAATAATAATAATAATAATAATAATAATAATAATAATAATAATAATAATAATAATAATAATAATAATAATAATAATAATAATAATAATAATAATAATAATAATAATAATAATAATAATAATAATAATAATAATAATAATAATAATAACAATAACAACAACAACGACTTCAACGTCATCAAAAGACTTACGAACAACGACGAATGCACTCATTAACCCAACATACAAATCAAGCCAACAAAACGAACCTGTCATGGCTGCATGGAACAGGGCATCCTTTTGTTGAACGTTAATTTCTTGCCAATTAATTTCATTTTAAACAAAAGCTTTTAAACATCTGCACCAATTAAATCCAATTAGAACATTTAAAATCATTAATAAAAAATATTTAAATTCATTAATAATGAAAGATAAATACTACCTTGAAAGACTCTACTTTGGAGATCTGATCTTAAAATAGTTATAAAAATATTTTTCTCATGTTATTATGCCCTGCTCAATAAGTTAAGTACAATAATTTATTTGCATATTACAATTAATAATAATAATAATAATTATTATAATAATAATAATAATAATATTACTACTAATATTGTTGTTATCATAAAAGTAGAGTGGAAAAGTGAAATATAATTTAATAAACTATCAGATGCACTTTGAAGTATCCAATAAAGTACTTAATGCGGTACATGAATTGTCAATGAGACAAAGTACTTAGTTTATAGGGCGACAATAGGGCTGTTATGATGAACATCTTTATGGTAATAGTAGATTGATGATGGTAACGATGATGACGATATGATGATGACGGTGATGATGACGACGACGATGACGACGACGATGATGATGATGATGACGACGACGACGATGATGATGATGACGGTGATGACGACGATGACGATAATGACGACGACGACGGTGGAGATAAACATGAGGATGACGTGACGCTCATCAAAAGGGTTTCTGGTGAGGTTAATTAAATACTTCAAAGAGTCTTAAGTCATTTGTTCACGCATGATTGCTCGCTTGAATAATTTCCTTATTTATATCTATTTATATTTATTATAGAAAGGAATTTTATTAGCAATAAAATACGCAGATAACAATTCTTAAAAACATTTTATTGTTAAAATTATTAAAACGTTTTTAATCAATTTATTATTTTTAATCCATTTATTGTTTGAACTATTTATAGCAATTATTAATATTATGTATTTTAAACTATTAGTACCTGTAATTGCAGCTTGGAATAATAAATAAATTAATTTCGTTAATATTACGTTTTCCATTAAAATTATTTTTAAGAAAATTATTTATTAAGCAACAATTTAGACATTTTATTTTAAAATTTGTCAAAAACAAGGTCATGTAAACCAGAAGGTGAATCAACAATTACTGTTTAGATACATTGGTAATTCGTTTAGATGCATTAATGCATAATTCATATGAATTCATATGAATGCATTAATGTCCCTCTCAATGCATAATTCATGACGTCTTGAGGAAAAATGGCCGCTCTTCCATTTCCCATCCTTGCCATTACTAGGAATCAAATTTAAAATTCAAACATCGTTTTTGGCTTGTTTCTGTCTTCGATTTGATTTCATATAATTTATTTAATGTAATATAATTAATTATTCAGGAAGCATTTTAATGGTTTGCATTCAGAATGTATTATCGTTATATGTTATTACGATAATATTACGTAATACTCGTGTTTCGATTAGACGTGGATTCTATTTCTCTTTTATGTTAAAACGTATTTAAAAATTAATTATTTTATTTTTATGTTAAAATTAATTTTAAAATTATTTTTAAGGTAATTGCGGAAATTGTTATAAAATTATTTTTTTAATTATTTCGTTTTTAAGTTAAAAACTATTTATTTTTTAAATTAACTGTTCCAATCACGTATCGATTTCTATCTAATCATCAATTCGTTCATTCACTGAAACAGTAACAAAAAAAGACAAAATAAATGTATTACTTTTTACAAAATAAATAAAAAATATTTACAAATAAATTAATATATAATTATATTAATATTCATTATTATTATTATTATTATTAATTATTATTATTATTAATTATTATTATATTTTAATATATTACATTATATATAAATTATATTTTTTAAAATTATTCGGCATTAATTATCAGCCAACTTAAGTTTATTTATAAATTATGCCATCATCATTCATTCCTCAATCCATCACTCCTTCCTAGTTGTCTGAAGAAACAAGTCCCGTGATTGATCGATTGACAATAAAAACTTTATATTCTAATTTATAACCGTCCTGAAAATATACAAATTTATAAATATAAAGATATATTAATAAATATTCCTTTGTAATAATAATATTACTATTTTAATTATAATCATAATATTATTATTAACAATTAGAAAATGTTATTTTATTATTAATAATCAATTTATTTGTTTAAATTAATTAATTACTTACTTAATTAAATTTAATGTTGTTATTTTAAATTATTTTAATTAATCGAATATATTTGTTTACTTTAAAATTAATTTTAATTAATTGAATTAATTAATAAAGTTTCAAATAATGATGATCAATTATGTTGCTATTATTAACACTCGTCACGTGTAATGAAATTATAATAACGTAATTATTATCATTGGTGAAAAGATGAAACAGAGATGACAATGAAATAAAACTTTATTATTATTATTATTGTTATTATTATTATTATTATTATTATTATTATTATTATTATTATTGTTATTGATAATAATTAGTTATTATGATGCATATGATGATAATAAAATGAAATGATTATTATATTTATTGATAACAATAAGTGATTGCGATAAGCCAAGGCACTTCTCTGAGTCAACATGGTCTTTGGAATGGTATTTTCCAATTATTTATTTTTTCTTAAACTACTTAAATATTAATTACCTTATAAATTAAGGTTTATATTATATTATATTATATTATATTATATTATATTATTATATTATATTATATTATATTATATTATGTGTTTACAAATTTATAAATTAATGATATAATATAAAATATATTATACAATATAATGTAATAATTTATAAATTAATTATTCGGAGGTAAACGATTCATTTAAGTGATTATTAAATTTTAATGTAAAAATTAAGATTATAAAAATTATAAAAATCGTTTTTATGGTAATATTGGGAGATAGAATAAACAATTTATTTTATTATTGTGAGTATATTCAACAATTCAAAGTTCAATGTAATTAAATGTTAATTAATAATAATGTCAATGTTAATTAAATAAATTAATTTATTATTAATTAAATAAATTATTTTAATTAATTAATGTAATAAAAGAATTATGATTTATTTATTATGTTTTGTTGCAAATTGTTTTAAATTCATAGTTTATTTAAAACAGTGGACCACCAGAACCGTCGAAGGAGTGTCTTTCTAACGAAGTCGCTAAAAATAGAACATCACCCTTGATGACGTCACAGGTGCAGCCACGCCCCCAACCCCACCCCCTCAGTTCTTGCGGACTCCTTATAATCATCTCTAGGGTGGAATTCAAGCAATTTGTATCGAAAGAATTGCATTAAACTTTCTTTCTAAGATCCAAGGATGTTCAAAATGGATTGATCTGTTGAACTGATCTCGATCCTTCGATCTTTCGATACGAATTGCTTGAATTCCACCCTGGAGATGATTGCAAGGAGTTGTTGGAGTTGGCACTTATTTTCCTTGTAGATGACCCTAAAGACTTTTATATTTGTGCTCCAGGAGCATATCACAGAGCTCGATGGATGTCCAAAATAATATTTTGTCTCAAAATTTATTTATTTCGGTCACAATTTTATCTGACAGTGCCTGAGTTATCTGGTCTCATTCAGCCACAAAGTCCAACAATTGAAAGTTGTTAATGATGATGCAGAACGTAGCATCTCCTTAATAAAAGACTTTAATTCCATACTAACTAATCAAGATGATCAGAAGCAATACCTTCTCCAGGTTGTTGAAATGCATAGGCAACATTTTCCTGTCTAAGAAATCAGTCATTATTGAGAAACTAGCTAGTAGTGGATTTTAGTCAAATTTTTGCATTTTTTTGTTGAAAGTCTGTGCTATTTTATAATATTTTGAAGGTTAGGTTGTACGAAATTAAACAGATTTAAAAAAAACCTAAAATATTTCTTGCTATCGAAGTTAACCATGTAAAATGTGCGCAACATGTAATTTCCGATATTATACGCAATGATTAAGCATTGGGATGTTCAAGATGCTAAAGACAGTTCTAAATGACGTTTGATTTAACTAAAATTTTGTATATAGCCTTAGAAATGTAAAAGGAACAAATTTCTGGAACGGGAATAAACAATTTCGAAAACAAAATTTTTCATTGGCACCCTATTGCGGAGTTTTCGACATCAAACAATTTTATATATTATATATAATATATTATTATATATTTTAGAATTGTTTATTAAGTGATGGACTTGGTTATTTTATTGAAAAACATTAATTAATTAATAAATTCGAAGCCATCCATCCATCCTTCCTTCATTCATTCGTTCTCTTTGTTTCCATTTCAAAGATTTATGAACTTATTTAATGCATAAAACGTTTCTTTTATCGACCTGAAAAATTAATTTTGCCGTCCATTCGGCTTTGTTCGGCTTTGTTCGGCTTTGTTCGGGCTGACAATAGTATTTTCTGCGACTTCAATTAAGCCACTGTTAAGAGTACAGAAGGTATCGGGCGATGTTTATTCCTTCTAAATAAAGCTTTATTCTTTCTTTTCCTGTCCTCAAACACCGTCAGCGTGCAATCGTCTGACATTAATTTCCTCTTTTCGTCACAAGACGTTGATCGAATGACAGACTGTCACATTTCCACCGCCCTCTGTCATCGAGGTTTATTTTGTTGTTGTTCTTGTTGTTCTTATTGTTGATGTTCTTGTTGTTGATGTTGTTCTTGTTGTTCTTATTGTTCTTGTTTCTGTCCAACTGCAAAATTTTTGTTGAGGCATCTTATTGAAACGGACTTTAGATTCTAGCTTTTATCTGATTTCCTTCCGATTTTATTTGGCAAAATAAGCAAAAATCAAGGATAACAAACAAATACGAATAAAAGCATTTTTCTTTGAATCATTTGTTATTTTTTTCCAAATGGAACGTTTGTCGACTCCTGACAAACAAAGTCGATGAGTAATCAACCCGAGTCGAACGAAAGAAATGGACCAACAACTTTTTTTTTCTCTATGGTTTTTATGGCCACCTAATTGCTGGATGAACGTAAAAAATACCTGATTAAATGCATTTTTCAACAATTTCCCAACAATTTCTCACGAAAATAAGTATAATTTTTTCTCTCTCTTCTCTAAAATGCAATCCTTTGTCACTCGAGTAATGAATAGTTGAAGTCGTTCAAAACTCAATTAATGAACGTAATTGCACAATTTACTACGTAACACTAGAAAGTGCACCACCACCAGGAGAGGAGAGTTGCAGGTCGGAACTTTTTATTGTAATTTAACTAATCGTGTTTTTATTCAAAGTTTTTATTTCTGAAAAGTTTAAAAATCTCGCACGAACAATAACAAGGAAGATGAATCGAGTAAAGTAGTCTTTTTTGTTTTGTTTTTTTTTTTTGTTTTGATTCAAACATCCTCCTGTGAAATGTGAGGCTTAAAGTCATCGAAGTTATTTTCCTGCTTCTCAAAGAAGAAATTTCTTTCGAATTTCTGTCTTAAATTATTCGCCTTAAGTTATTCAATTTGCAAAATATACGAAGTTTATTTTCACTAAAAATGAATCGCAATAAACTGAAAAAGTCTCGTAAGAAGTTCTTAGGAAGGGCGTGTTTCGTTTTTCTCGATAAATTAACAAATTAATTAATTTATTTATTTATTTACTATAATTAATTAATAATAATTAAATAATAAATATATTTGCAACACATTGCGTCATGAATATAAGGCAGGTACATATTTTGACGATATCATTTCAAGTAGTGGAATTATGTAAACCATTTTTATAGTACATAGTAAATATATTACATTTACATTATATTACATTAATAGCAAAATACATTACATTTACAGATTTATCAAATTTATTACGCAGAAATAAAGATTTTGTGAGAATTTAACAAAACACTGGAAATCCCCGAAATTGCACACATCAACGAAGAACACTGTGGAGCATAAATTTTCAAATTTATTAGATTAAAACTTTTAAATTATGATTATTATGAAAGTCAATGATGAATTTTCTCTTCTTTCTTATTAATTAACTCCTTAATTCTGTACTTTTTAATGAATCCAGGAAAAGGTTTTAGGCTCTTTTCAACCAACTCTTTCTTTCCAGGCAATTTTCGAAGAGTCTTTTAGCTCTTCGACAATGGAAAAATGCTTGCGTTAAAATATATTTTCCTGGCAAGCAATCCCCACAGGTTTCGTCCGGGTTCAAATCTGGGGAGCAAGATGACCGCTTGAAAACCTTCAAATTCCTTTCCTGGAAAAAAAGTTTGGCTGATCTTGCCGTGTGTAGAGGGACATTGTCGTGCTGGAGGATGACCCTTTCATTTCCAAATTTGCCACATAATGTAAACAGGTGCAGCCATTGTGTTATTTATGACGCGCGCTGTATTTATTGTAACTAATAATTTGAATCATTAATTTATTTATCAATGTATTTATTAATAATAAATCAATTAATTGTAGTTTATTTGTTAGTTAATTGACTAAGTTTATGACCCCAAACGTAATTATCTGCAGTTTTTAACCATAATTCAAAATATCTACAAAATGAAATAAGTTCCTTCAGGAATGATTAAAAATACACGATATTAAAAAATGTATTCGGATAATTATTACATATATTTATTAATTATTATAATTAATACATAATATATTTTTAATAATTTTAATAATTTATAATATTAATATAATAATTAATAAATTATATGTATATATAATTTATATATATAATATATTATAATATTTTTTAATAATTTATTAATTATAATAGTTAAATACTTTTAATGCGCTAAATAATTTATATTATGAAGTATATTATTTATATATTAATATATAGATATATTATAGTAGTAATTAACATAAAATTAAATTAATTGCCCGGGGTAATTGTAGGGTACAGATACAATTGCACTGGAAGACGAAATTGGTTCTGTTTGCAGAAGCAAAGAAGGTCAAAAAAACCTTTTCAATGAGGAACTCATTTGTGGCCATTTGTTTGCTTTCGGTTTCATTGACTACGACTTTTGCTTTAAATAGAGAAATATTTGGAAATTTTAAAATATTTTTAATACGCTTTTTGAATAGCTTTTGAGATAGTTTGAATTTTAAAAGAATTAATGGAGAATTCACGGAGAAATGGATACTAAGAACTAAATTGCATACTTAAAAAGCGTGCTTGAGCCATGTCTTTATTAAACATTAAGGTTCTAATCATCATCATCATCATCATCATCATCATCATCATCATCATCATCATCATCATCATCATCATCATCATCCTCGTCGTCGGCATCGCCATCGTCATCATCCTCGTTGTCGTCGTCATCGGTTAGCGATGCCAAATTCATAAAAAAACAACGACCCTCTCTCCTTACAACACTTGGCAACTACACGTCTTAGTCTTAGAAATGTTTACATTTCCATGGCAACGCTCAAACAAGAAACTTTGATGGGGAAATAAACAGCTTCAAATGTTGGGTTCAAGTTTTACCCTTCGGGCAATAAAATCTGTTTTCAGTGCTGAATTTCGATTCTTTTTCTGGCTTTAGTCTTTTAATAGACGTAATTTTATTTCCAAGTAAGCTTTAATTTCCTTCATTTATATTCGATTTTAATGAATTTCCGGTTTAAAAAAACTTGGAACTTCTCTTGAAAAGAATTAATTAAGACGTACGTATGCAAGATAATTATCTGTTGAGCAGATTAAAATAATTGAAATAAAATTTGCCCATAACTGCACACATTTGGCAAGCTAAACCAAATTTAATTTCTCCGTAAGAACAAAAATCTCCTTTTAAATGCTTCCCTGTTGAGAGCATGTACTAACTGTGGCTGGCCAATCAGGGTAATGAATTCAATGACGTTTTAAAAACTAGGTCATTGTCGGTAAACAAAAATGGCGGAAGTTGCAATGATATTCGTTATTTCGTCTTTAAGGACGTCCTGGACGGACTTGAACATTGGACCATAATTCATTTTCAACAGATTAATACCGTTATTGTTCTATAATATATTGTTTAATAAATAAATAATTGATGTTTATAACTTGAAACCATCACTCCAATTGTGGTTAAAGCAGTCATTTTGTCTTCCCAAATTCCATCGAGAATTGTCGATCTGTTTCTTGCATGTCTTAGTCTCCAGTCTCAAAAATTGCTTTAAAAACATTTGGTTTTAAATCAATTTTAAATTTTAATGCATTAAATTTGCAAAATGTTTTCACATGTCGTCAGTAATGACGTCACCGTGAGATTTCAATTTCATTGCTTGTCATGGCTTGGTCACGTGACCGGCATATTGTAAATTCGCAATCAAGTTAAGAAAATAAAGAATGTATTGCTGCAGAATTGCAAATGGATAGAGCCATTCTCTGTTATAACATTAGAATATATTACGACTCGAAATCGACTTCGTCTGTTTTGAATCTGAGACTTAACAATTTTAATGAATCCGTAAAAGCTATTTCTTAATTTCTCTCCCTTACAATTTTCTTGCCCAAAAATGTCAATAGTCATACAACATAAATACAACTAAAATTATTTTACATGTTTAATTATGATGCACCTTCCAAATAAAACATTGTGAATATTTTAATTATAACGTCTATAACAAATGCAACCGATTTTATTCTAAAAGTATTTTTTATTTACAAGTAGGAAATAAAAAATTATATTGCATACGAAATATATTTTAAATGTTTTTGTAAATTTACTTTTGGACTCAAGAAATAAAATAAACACCTCAGTAAACACGTCGATTAGGTCAATCCAGCGGCGTGATATCGCTCAAGTTAATCGAAATCTGAATTAAAATCAAACGATTACAAAATGCAGGAAGCTCCAGGTACTTTACCAGACATTTAATTTGCTAGCGATTATTTTGAAAGGGCTGCATTTTATAATTTACATTTCAACAGATTTCTACGACTTAAAAGACGAAAAGCAAGTTGAAGAATACTTGAAAAATTTGAACATTGAATACCAATTCCAATGCTTTCACGAAAAACGATATGACGGATGCCACAGATTAGCGAGCTTTTTAGAAACTATTAAAAAAAATTGGGAGGAAGCACATAAAGTTTATCAGGTAAATTGCAAAGAAAACAAGTACGGACCTAGTTGTTTTAAGCTCGGCAACTACAAGCTTTTAGGAAAGGCTTGTGAGAAAAATAATGAGGATGCTCTGAAATATTTCGAGTTGGGATGCGAGCAGAATCACCCAGAAAGCTGCCACAATGCTGCCCTTATGCACATCGAAGGCAAGACTGCAGACAAAGAAAAGGACTTCTCAAAAGCAGAAGATTATTTAATCAAATCCTGTGACAATGGAGACATGATGGCCTGCTATCGCCTCAGCGGTATGTACATCCAAGGAAAGCACTTTTCCAAAAACATGGAACAGGCTTTCAAATACGCTTCGAGAGCCTGCGAACGTGACAACCCATATGCCTGTGCAAATCTCAGCAGGATGTATTTGCTTGGAGAAGGAGTTGAGAAAAGTGAAGAAAAATCAAAACATTTTAAGGACAGGGCTACGACTCTCTATAATACTGCAAAGCAGAATGCTGTTATCTCCGGCGATAACGTCCAGAAGAAGTAAACATAAATTATACAACATGCCTCATTATTAAACTCCAATGAGATTGAAATGTTATTTTCAACACGGCGTTGAAAAGGTACGTGCTTAACTAATGAACCGAGACAAAAAAAGAGTCCTCAAATTCTGACACTTTATCATTTTTAAGGGAATTTATAACTTTAAGAATTAAATGCTTTGCTCTCTTGACACACTGTCTTAGATCCTCAAAATTAGCAATAAGCCACAGTTCTAATCTAATGTTAGTCTTCATTTTAATGGATGGATGCAACTACTGAGGCATGCTTTGATGATGCTCTGAAACAGAGGCTTTGATTTATTACATGCAAAATGATCATTTCTCCTCCCCACTTTGACAGACTGGCTCAAGTATATCCCTCTAGATCTGACCCCGTACGTCTTCTTGACCCCTGAAATTTTCTGACCCCGGCTTTGAAAGATTGTCCGGAGAGGCACACAATTTTCTCGCAAATTAATGCGCATTCCTTTTGGAAAAATCGTCTTCGCCCATGTTTGCAAGCGGATAGAAGGAAGGTATAACAGAAGTACTTCAATTTTTGACATGATTAGAGTCTTTTAACAACCACACTATGGTTATGGTATAAATTAAAAGCAATGTGTTTAGCTTGCACTGGTTTAATTGAAATGCTACTTGTATCTGGTAACAGAATTTCACCCAGATTGGTAGACGGATAAGAAAGCATTCGCTGGGGCTCTTTATCGTCGATTTGAAATGTGATTCAGCGTTGACAAAGTTGGCATAGTCAAATGGCTACCTTTGGAAAATTAGAAAATTGTTATTAAGTGCGCGCACATTATACAGAAACGACGTGGTGCAGCTGACAAGTAGGCCCAAGTGAATGAAGTAGAAATTCTTCACAAATAAAGTACGAGAATTTTTAACTCGTAAATTACTAGCTCTGTTGAATTGAGACGCAAATTTGTTTTTATTTGAACTTTGCTTTTAAGAAATCATTCTTTTGAGGACGAAACTTTCGTAAATGTACCGTTTAGGTTGAATCTCTCTCCCCGGTCCCTCTCATCTGGTCCGGATGGAATCACTAACACTCTCCTCAGAAACTGCGCTGCTGGTCTCTGTTTGCCACTCTCCCATATCTTCAACTTCTCCTTCAATATGCACGAATTACCCCTTGATTGGAGATCTGCCCATGTAACCCCCGTACACAAAAAAGGGGCCACTTCTGATCCTGGTAACTACCGACCAATATCGCTCACATCCTCCTGCTGTCAAGCAATGGAACGGATGATCAACAAAGACATCTTAAACTACCTTCAAGCTAACAACCTCATATCACCTGAACAGCATGGCTTTTTAAATTCCAGATCTACGTGCTCCAACCTGATTGAATGTACATATGACTGGTCGGCATCAATGAACCAGGGAACAGACATAATATACTTTGACTTTAGAAAAGCCTTCGACTCGGTGTCTCACCTAAAGCTACTATCTAAACTTCAGGCCTATGGCATCTCAGGCAATCTACTTTTATGGCTTGAAGCTTTCTTATCCAACCGAACCCAGGCAGTAAAAATTAATGGCCACCTTTCCAATGAAATGGACGTGATTAGTGGCGTGCCTCAGGGGAGTGTGCTTGGACCTACACTTTTCCTTATATACATTAACGATGTTACCGATACGCTTAACGATAACTACGTCAAATCAAAACTATTTGCTGACGATATCAAACTGTACTCAGCATCACCACTCACTCAAAGTTCCTCCCTGCAGTCTGCTATTAATAAGTTGGTGTCATGGAGCAACAGGTGGCAACTACAGCTTGCTCCGGAGAAATGCATCCAAATCTCTGTCAGGTCAGCTCGTACCAGGACTCCACCTAGACATTATACAATTGCATCACAAACAGTACCTCTATTAGAAACTACCCGGGATCTCGGAGTCCTCATCGACGACAAACTTACTTACAAGGCACACATCAGCAATATTGTCCACAAAGCATTTGTGAGGTTACATTTGATTTCCAAATGCTTTCGCACCAGGAACAAAAACATTTTAACCAAAGCATACTGCTCCTTCGTCCGGCCGATTCTCGAATACTGCTCCCCAATATGGAACCCACACACCAAACAGCTTAAAACTAAAATAGAAAAGGTGCAAAAATATTTCACAAGAATGATTCCTGGTCTCAGAGCTCTGCCCTACCCCAACAGACTAAAACAACTCGGACTCAAAACACTCGAACATCGTCGCCTCATCTGTGACTTATGCCTATGCTACAAAATAATCCACGGCCATACTATATGCAAGATTCCAGAGTTCCCTACATTTCTAACTTCCAGAACCCGTGGTCATCCCCTTCGTCTACGCCAAGAGAAGTGTCTCACCAGTCACAGGCAGAACTTTTTCACCAACCGGATCATCAAGCCCTGGAACTCCTTACCCCTTGATATAATAAACTCCTCAACTTTATCCCGATTTAAATCCTGCATCTCGACTACTGACTTCAACAAATACCTATCAATTTAAGCTTGCTTCTGCACTTTATTTACGCTCAATTTGCTGTACTTATTCAAATTTGTGTTAGTGGTCATTGGATGACCCTTCAATTTGTTGAGAAATAAATAAATAGATTTTCGAAGTCACCGATGAAGGTTTAAATTACAACTTTACTTTTAACAAAAAGCAGATAGAAATCATTTCACAGAAATGAAAGTGTTTCTGGTTATTTGATTGAGGAGATAAAAGATTGTACGTCTTGTTTGCATCCTAACATGAAACTCCATGAAGACCCTCCCTATGTAAAAGTCGGAAATTAAGGAATTCCTTTATGTCTTGTTAAGATATCAGAAAAGAAAATTCCAGCATCTTTTTTTTTATAGAATATGTCTGGTAGCGTCGCCACCCATGTGAAAAGCATGTTTTTAGCATTACTTAAAAATATCTGATATGCAATTATTTTGATTAATGCAAATTGTACTGTATGCAAAGGTTTTCTAGGAAGATTCTCGGTTAAATTAGAAGGAATGAATCTTGATGATCCAAACTTAGACAGTCGTTTAAATGTCTTGCATTTCTTAAAATCTTGTTTTTTGAGGTATTACGAAATAAATTGGAAATTAAGCCGACAAAACGACAGAAATAAAGCAGACTCTGGGTTTGCCACTTTGTTCCTTGTTTTACTGCGAATGTTGAGTTCACCATAAATTCGGGGTCGAATTCCAAAGTTAAGCATCAAAATTATTCGCATCTCGGCATCCAATTTGGATTCGTTAGGTTTTAGAATTTTCATAGAAAATTCTTTAATTGATCTGAGTTGCATATTATTATTATTATTGCACATAAATATAATATTACATTTTATATCTTAATTATTATTATTAAGTACATTTATCTTTTGTTCTTTTCTTCTCTTCCCATGATGGATGAATGGGGAGTATTATCATCTCTCTAATTTATTATTGTTATTGCCGTTATTATTATTATTTTAGTTTGTATATTTTGAATTTTCTTCAGAAAATTATTATTATTATTATTCCACTAATTAATACTCAGTACAACCAGATAAAAGTCCGTAGTGTGTCATAGGCGTTAGGGGTAAATTAGGTTTCGAAGATGTTTATGAATCCACATTGCCACATTAACTAGCATTGGCTTTTCCCGTCCACGGAGCTCGACTTTGGTGGATTTATTTTGTTACTTATTAAGTTTTTGTCATTAGAGTTCAGCGCAAATTTTGTGCAAGCACCTTATTTTGTTATATTTGTTTTAGTTTTTATCGTTTAATTTATCGTATTAATTTCATCCTTAAGAGAAATAGGCGACACACGATAATCAAACTATTCAAAAATGTTCACATCACAAAGTAATTTTGAAGATCTTGAAAATTGTCTCGAGGCCGATGTGGATATGAAAAAATGTAGAATTCCATTCTTTATCTATATCTTTATCTGTATTTGTATCAATATCTTAAAACACAAAATAATAAAAATGAATGCAAGAAAATATGCAAGTCCCTCTTTCGAAGCCAACGTTGATCACTCAGTAAAGGATAATGACAATCAAATACTGATTGAGTTCACAGTCCCATAAGAAACTTCGAAATTTCTGTATAAAACAGATCATAGCTCTAATATGAAATCTTCAAAGCAATTAATCCAGCAATATGATTCGGAAGCAATAATAGAGGCGTTTTTAATGGTAGTTGTTTATGAAAACATTATTTTTTCCTGTTGTTTCATTGAAATCACCTGCTCACCCGTTTTGTCTGACTCGATCGCTATCAGTTGCACTTGATTTTCTTAGATTTTTTATTTTTGCATTCGACGTGTTACCTGCAACACGAGTCACCTTCTGACGCAGCAAGTTTTATGACTTCATGACTTGCGCGTCACTGCAATCAGACCTGATTCGGAACATCAACCGCACGGCTTTCCATACTTTCCGATCATGTCCAGATAGATACCTCATATTAGTCCTCTAAATTCACCTCTAAATCCTAGCCCACGATCCATTCACGATGAAAGATGATACACCAATCTTTTGCTTGCGTGTTAAATCACGAAAGGCATTGTGGTCACAGATGTGAGGCAGTTGTGAATGTCGCTGCGCAGTCCGTCGAGTATCACTCTGATTGATCGAAGCGAAGTCGTCACCCAACAGCACGCACCCCACACCTCGCTACACCAACAGCAGCTGCTATAAAAGCCTGGAATGGATGATACGGGATGAGAAATACTCCTAAATGTTCGCTTGCCTCCGCCTTCAAACCCTGGTCAGTCCTAATCATCGACCAGTCGCATCGATCAACACATCCTCTGAGCTCTGAGGCTTTATATGAGCAAGTGTTTCGTATCAATTGACGTGTCTGCCCACGTCGAGGAAAAGGAGGATTATCTTTGTTTTCTTCAGACGCGGGCCAAACATTGACGAGAGAAGTACTTGAGAAATCTTATAATTGGAAAGTTAATTTGTAACTTTTAAGAGTTCAAGTAAAAAAAAAAGTTCCCGTTTTGTGGATTGGTTTGTGAGTGAGACTTTTCTTTGACGGGCGAAACTTTCGCAAGATCTGAACTAACAAGTGGTCGGTGGGATTTTCGTCCGTGCAAGAAAGTTTATTTCAACTCTGGAAAGACATTAAATTTTATTCATGAATATTTCTTTTGATTTGTAATTATTTCCTGTAAAATAATTATTCGGTTTTACATTCTAATGTTTGATTATCATTTCAGCCAAGTAAAAGAAAACAGTTATACAACTCTATAGGAATAAAATAAACGTATAAAAACTGCAAAGGTATTCCACGTGAGTAAAAAAAAATATGACGTAACAATATTATATATAATACAATACAAATCAATAGAACACAATACAATAATAATGAGTTCTGTTCGGTTTCACGACAGCATCCAAGAGGAGAGTCGGGACGTTTCTCTCGAAGATGAAAGAGGTGGAAAAAGATGTTTCAAACGTTAAAAGGACTTCAATGAAAAGGTTCTGATCCTCTTCTCCGTTTTGTGTCTCTGGCAATCCCCTCTGCTGTTCCAGTACTCACAGACACGTGTCCTTTCCACGCGGAAACAGGCAGCCAGAGCGTTGTTAAAGAACAGGTTGCCGATCTTCCTAACTTTCTCCCTCACGTGGTCCTGACCATGTCTGCTGGCCATCTTCAGACACGATCGAAACCTGATCGTAATTATATTCCAGAGTTCTGACTAGGCGTAACTCGTCGCTAGGTTTAGCAATTATTGTGATGTTATTGATCGGAAATGTGATATTATGACTTGTGATATACGATTGAAACAGCGTGCTTAGATAATGGTACAGCTTAGCTCGCATATATTTCTTGTAACCTTTTGGTATTGCTTGAGTATTATCTGACATTATTAAATGTCGTGCATTACGGTTTTATTTTATTTTTCGCATTTTCCTACACAATAAACGGGGTCACAAATGTAACCCTAATTAATATACATTTCCAATCAATTAACATAATTCAGCTCATTAACATAACTTATTACGGACTCTTTCAAGTAAGACTTACTCTTCGTCGCACTCGCAATGGCTGATGGTGAACATCCTGAAGTTATAGTAACCGAACTTGGTCGTCATGGCGCCTATGGTGGCAGGACAGATGTCATGAATGCGGCAGCAGGAGTCGATGGACGTGAAGGCACCGTCGATGGCGTCGCGGGACGACGATGAATTTCCAAATCCGCACCAAGTGGTTCCTCTCGAGATACCGCGAGGCATGGAACTCGAATCGCCCAAAGCCACCCCCCAACAACAACAACAGAGAAGCACCAGAGCAACCGCAGAGCATCGACAGCTCAGCATATCTGCCGGGACTCGATGTCAGAGCCGATAAGGAGACAATGAACACTGAACAGCTCCGACACAACTAACAACTCTTTATTCTCAGCTTTCTAAGCACTTTTATAGCAGACGAAGCAGTCATTAGTGACGGACTAAGAGTGGTCAAAGTACAAAACGAAGAGGCATGCTTGAACGCGCATGACGTCGAACCCGAGAAATGATTTTCTCGCATCATTTCGAAGCCACGAAAGTAAATATTTCAATTCTAAACTAAATATTTTGATGGGAAACTCAAAATTTTAAACTTAAACATTGAATGCCTTTCTGGAACCAATCTTCTCGGACCAAACGCAGGAATGGCATCAAGAGGCTCTCAGCCTCTGATATCAATCTTGATAATACTATTCTATGATATCATTATCATTACTATTATTATTAATATTATTATTATTATTATTATTATTATTATAATAGTAGAACCACTTTCAATTAAAAGAGTAATAAATGCTAAAGAACACTGGAATTGTAAAGACCTTCATATGGAGTTTTACATCTGATTGAGCCAACTTTGGAAGGAATTTGAAGTTGATTTAAAACGTGAATTAAACTTTAAATCTCAACAAACCAACGAACACCGTCTTAAATTCCACGCAAATCCGATAAAAAAACAAGTAGATATTTTCGAAAAATCTCTAAAGATGTGACCAAAGATTGTAAACAAATGTAAAAAATATATAAACAAATAAGTATATATAAATATAAATAAATATAAATCCATGTAATCTGTTGTCGACAGATTGAATAAAAAAATTCGAACAAGTTAAGAATTAAAATCGACTAGAAGGTCATGATGAAGGAAGACAAAAATGTTCTAACAAGATCTAATGCAATGACAATGAGATCTAACGTTAAACCCGCTACGATGATGACGACGACGACGGTGGTGGTGGAGGGGCTACTGGAGATGATGACGACGACGACGGTGGTGATGATGAATACGATAAGATCTAAGGTAACGATGAGGGTTCATATCAAATATTGAGCATTACACCTTCCCTACGGAATTAGGATTCCAACCGAAAACGCCCGTTGAATTCAAGTGAGTCTGAAACGATTTGAACGAACGCAGGAAAACAATGGCCGACCTCCGACCTCTGACCTCTCGAGAACGCGCAAAGACGGCGACGTGGCGACGAACGAACCGCGAAGGCTTCGGTAACCAACCAAACAAGCAAACAACAAAAAAAAAACAAAAGCAACGAAAAGCAGTCGCGTCGTCGCGGTTGAGCAGGAAGTGGTTGAAAACTAAACATCGAGGTGGTGGTGTTTTTAAATCCTTGAAAATCAAATTAAAAAAAAATAACTTCCTAAACTTGGGTGTTTCAAAATTGTTGAGAAGCGAAAATAAACGAACAACAAGCAAAACAAAAATTCCACTTAGAGGCAAGATATTACCGATTTGATGATCGCTGAACGCGTTTACCATCTTTTTTTCTTTTCTAACTTTCGTCTCCTCCTCCTCCTCTTCCTCATTTGACGAATTTCATTTTTTAAACTTCGACGTGAGCTTGCTGAAGAAGGATATCGGACCGGCACCCCTGCCGTGGGTCGCCGACGGGGGGAGGTCGGTCTCGGGAGGCCTGGCGACCCCCGAACGGAGAGTCTGGTGAACGGTCTGAGGACGCGGGAACTTGGAGCCGGGAGCGGATCTGGAAGACGACCTGCCCGTCCACACGCTGCGAGGGGTGGAGCTTTGATTAAATTTTAAATTTATTAATTAGTAATTTAGACTTTTTTTTTCATTGCTTTTATTTTAATTCTTTAAAATTTTATTTTTAATGTTTTATTTTATTTTTATTTATTTTATATATTTATTAATCATCAGATATTAACATATTTTTGTTGTTGTTATTTATTACCAGTCATTAATTAATTAGCAGACGTCAATTCATTGATTGAAAAGGTACCTCTGAGACATCATATTATATCTCAACATTACATCTAAAAGGATCAATAACCAACATCCTTCACAACCAACATCACAACCAACAACCAACAAGCTTTCAACGTTACCACGGCAACGACAACGACTTGAAGATCGAACGTACACGAAAGAATTGTTGATGACCGTGATGTTGCAAGGCACGGAGGCGGGCGGAGCCGTCGGAGGGGGAGGAGTCTCGTCTCCGTCGGACGACGCCTGTCGGTTCAAGGTCGACACCTTTCCAGATTTCAGGGTCAGAGGATTGAAGTTGCTAAAATTAGATTTAATGAAAAGCTTATAAAATAGATTCAGAATTAAATTTAGGACAAAAAAAACCATCAAAGCCTTGATAACCATGGCTAGAGGGCACAGCTGTGGTAGCTTTAAGATTATTAGCTTCTGAGCAGACTAATCAAATAGAGGGAGAAATTTTATTACTTAACTATATAAAATAATTTATAAATTAATAAAATAAATTTGTTTGAAATGGTAAAGTGATCGAATTCTGACCTCGGTGGTGAAGAAGGGTTCAGGGAGGTTGGGGCCTTGGAGTGGCTTGCATTCACCGAATGAGTTCTTCTGTGGATGTACATGGAGGATTGCTGCATTGAGAGGGAAATGACATAACATGTATAATAATAAATAATAAATAAATAAATAAATAAATAAATAAATAAATAAATAAATAAGTTGTTCATATCTCCTTCATTGCATTCTTGTCTTGCGACATGTGGCCAATTGCTAAACATTTAGCACTCAACAATTACAAGAGATTCAATGAAATGTTAAACCATAAAAATAACAATCCTAGAGGCAGTCATTTGAGCACTTGAACTTCACAATTGAAACTCACCCTGGTGACCCTGTGTGAGTTGGCATCCTAAAAACGTTGAATTCAATTGCTAATTAATAATTAATCAGCCAACAAGAACCACCACTTGAACTTCGACCCCTCACCCTCGTCTCCTCGGAAATCCTCCTCGGCAAAGTCCCGTTGATGACCTCCAGGAAATCCTGAGTGTTGGTTCCCGTGGTGACCGTCAGAGGCTTCGCTGCGACTGCCAATGTCATTTGATTGGTTAAATAAATAAATGATTATTAATTAAATAATAAATGATTCAATGGCCGTAGTTAACTCTTTGCTGTATCATTTCCTTATTATACTGATATGAATTATGATAAACACAATGGCATGATAATGATAATTTTCATAAACGCATTTGTTGAGCAATATTACGTATGTTGTGATAACATCTATCACAATGTATGTGACTGAATAATCATAAATAATCATGAATAATCATGAATAATCATGAATAATCATGAATAATCATGAATAATCATGAATAATCATGAATAATCATGAATAATCATGAACCATAACTACCATCACAGCATCACTGACTTTCAATAAATAGGGAAGTGGATAATGCAAAATGATTATAATAATAATAATGATAATAATAATAATAATGATAATAATAATAATGATGATAATAATAATAATGATAATAATAATAATAATGATAATAATAATAATAATGATAATAATAATAATAATTCAAAAGAAAACAATCCATCATCTCTCATCACTTGTGTCAAAGTGGTTGTTCTGAGTCTTGGGTGGAGGAGTAGAGGCAGGAGGCGGTGGTAGGGTATTGGGGAGGATGTAGTTGTTGTAGTTGTTGCTGCTGTTGTTGCTGCCGTGCCTCGACTGTCTCGAGATCGTACTCGCCACGACGGGTCTGGAAGAGGCACCCGAGGTGGCCGGGGAGGTGCCCCACCTCGGACTCACTCTGTGGGAGTTGTGCAGCACCGGACCCGACAAGTGCGTGGGTAGGTCGCATCCGACGGCCTGCATTTCGTCGTTTTTATTAATTTGGTTTTGAATATTAATTCGTTTAATTATTAATCTGATTTATTCGAGTTGAAAAACGTGAGCAATGCTGTAGCAAAAGTGAAACATATTTCTGGCTGATTATTGCTGGAGAGAATAATTTTAATTAAGACAAAAACAATTCAAAATTAAATTTCCACAAAAGTTAAATTCTAAACTACATAATCCAAATATCAGATTACATAAATTAAGCCATTTTTAAGAATTTTATTTTAAAATTAATAAATTGAATAATATTTATCGGATTTAATATATTTACTATTTTATAATCCATTAACGCCCAACAAAAGAAAACAAAAATGAATAAGCACGTGAACAATTCTCCGAATAATCCCGAGTACAATGAGTTCGGAACATTTTGCAGAGATAAAAACAAAGCAAACTTAACGACCCCGCAATGCTTAGTGATGATGATGATGATGATGATGATCATCATCATCATCATCTCATGACATCCATCGATAAGAAATTCTTATTAAAAGCAAAACCTGGCAAATGTGTTTATAACGACCATTATGATTCACCTGGAATGTAAATAAGCTCACCTGATGAGTGGCAGGGATGCCAAGAAGGTGGTAGGTGGCATAGACCCTGTCGAACCTCATCGTGTTTAGAGACTCTTCTATCTGACCTTTGCCTATACCCATCTTCACCATGGCAGCTGTCAAAAGTGATACATGGATGGATGGATGGATGGATGGATGGATGGATGGATGGATGGATGGATGGATGGAAGGATGGATGGATGGATGGATGGATGGATGGATGGATGGATGGATGGATGGATGGATGGATGGATGGATGGATGGATGAGTGTAAGGACAATATGGATTTCAAATTGTAATTCTACTTTATGACTGTGTCCTTTTTATTCTTTGCTAAGAAACTTGTGCATCGCAATCACAGCACCATCAATTTATTATCAATCACTATTTGCTTGATTACATTTTTGTGCATTTAAAATTAATTAAAATCAATTAAAACAAGTCAAGACTGCCTCAGTACAGTTAGCGTCCACCAACCGACTCTGTTCTCATCTAGTACGAGGGGCATCTCCTTGTACGGTTCCAACTCGCAACCCTCGTATCCGATGTTCGTCCACCTCTCCTTCATCGCGTTCTGATGCCAACAACAAATTACATTGGAAATGACGGACGGACGAGCGATGCAAACAGAACAAAAAGAAATATTTAGAAACGAGCAAAACTAATTTTAAGACTCTATTAATAATCATTTCATCGAAAAAATGAGGCACTTTTAACTAATAATAACCAGTAATATAATAATAACAATAATAATAATAAAAATAATAACAATGTTAATAATAATAATAATAATAATAACAATGTTATAATAATAATAATATGTATAACAAGCAATACATGATTATTATATAAAATACTCGGCCGGTTAATCATTCCAACCTCCAAAGTCATCCTCTTGGAAGGGTTTATGACGAGGAATTTTTTCAAAAAGTTCTCGCATTCGCTGGACATGTAAAATGGAACTCTGTACTTCCCTTTTAGAACTCTTTCTCTCAGTTCCTAAAGAAAAACAATCCTATCGGGTAACAACCGAGCATCGACAAAATCATCATCATCACCACCACCACCATCATCATCACCACCACCACCATCATCATCATTATCGTCATCAACCCCGTCGATACCTTTAGGTTGCTTCCGTCGAACGGCAGTGACCCAGAAACGAGGGTATACAAAATGACTCCCATACTCCAAACGTCAACTTCTGGTCCGTCGTATTTCTTACCTTCAATCAAACAAAACTCCTGCCGTTGCACAGGTGTGCTAAAATAACTTCAAATACTTATTAATATAAAAAGTTGCAGGAAATTTCTAAGAAATAAATCTTATCTTAGAAATAAATCATGTTTGAACTCGAGAAAAATACGACAATGAATTGAAATCTCCGCGATTCACCTTGGAAAAGTTCGGGTGCTGCGTAGGGCGGACTTCCGCAGAAAGTGTCCAACTTGAAACCGGGTTTGAATTCGTTGCTGAAACCAAAGTCTGCAATCTTTATGTTCAGGTCACGGTCCAGCAAAAGATTTTCAGCCTTTTGGAATGCACGAGCAGAAAATTTAGCATCGCTTTATGAGATTTGGATTTCATTTCATTGCCTAACCTTGAGGTCTCTATGCACAATGTCCTTCTGGTGGCAGTAATGGACTGCTGAGAGGATCTGTTCCGTGCAATTTTATTAAAAGAGAACATGACATCACACTAAATCATTGTAATTGCATGTTAAGGTTCATTAAGGATGTAGTTAAGAAGGTAATGATAACTATAAAATAAATAAATCAACCTGTCTGAATTTATTTCTGACATCTTTTTCTTTCATTCTTCCATTTGCAACAAGATAATCAAATATTTCACCTAATTTTATAATTAGAGAAAAAAACTACTTGATAAGAGTTTTTGAGGTTAATGCTTTGAAGACCTCTAATCCTCACCTCTACTTGCATACTCCATGACAAGAAACAGACACTTTTCATTTTCTATAACCTCATACAGTTTCACTGACAAAATAGTTCAGGCTGCAACTAACATTCCTGGTGCAAATGAATTTTTATGTTTTTAACTAACCGATGTTTGGATGGTTTAGAGACTTCATGATTCTCACTTCTCTAAACAACTGAAATAAATGTGTTCGTATCAAGTTTATGTAAAGAAATATGCATTCGTATTGCCATTAACAGGCCATTCTAAAGTAGTTCCAAAGTAAGTAATGCCATTTCGTGATAAATGACATCAAATGATGCAATCCAGCAACATTAAAAAAAGAATAATGACTGACAGAAACTTACTTTCTGGAGGCTAGAGGTTGTTAGTTTGGTTTTGTCAATAATTTTTATTGCAGCCTGAAACATCAGCGAGATTTAATTGAATATAAAAGCACATCAATCACCACTTCAATCTGGATAGTCATATTTGCAAGATAACCATTAAAAGTTTAATAACAATCCACAAACCAATCTATCTGTTGGTAAGTGTCTAGCCAGCTTAACTTTAGCAAAATTTCCCTTTCCTATGGTTTTGATAAGTCTATATTGACCAATGACCTGAGGTTCGCTGAACGATCTGGATTGTGACATCGAATTAATGTAAAGGGGAGCCAAACTCTAAAATACAACATAACAATGTCATTCAATCAAATGATGGAAAAATGTCTTGAAAACCAATTGCTAACCCTTGAATGCTTAGGATGTGCCATGTCTAGGCTGCGTAGACCACATGAAATATCATCACACCAACTGGTTGAACTTTAAGAAAAGTGAATGCAGACCAATTCTGTTAAATCCTCTACTTGTGTTGCATTATTAAAACAATCGCCCAAATTTAGCGGCTCCCCAGCAGAACACTCACCATCTCCACAACAGCTCAAAGATGCTGATGATAAACAGAATTAATTCTACAACGCGCTGTAATTCTACAACAACTCACCGGTTCTAATTGAACTTATTGTAAAGTACAAATATATCAAATATATAGATATGTTGTACCGATGAAATTATTTAAATACTTTAATAAATCTCCATTTGTTCCACAGAGGACACTACCGCATAAGTAAAACACCACAGATTCAGTGTAAGTTTTGTATCTTAAAAAGCTTCAAGTGAATGTTACAATGTTCCACGCAAGTAACAAATAAAACTAAAATTAACCACGTTAATTTTGGATCGTTTAAAAATGCATGACACTTTTTTTTTACCAGACCTTAAAACAGGGAAAAATACTTTACATTAAACATTTTCATTAAACAATGTTTGCAGAAAAAAAGGATCTCTGGATTTAGAGGAACTGCTATTATAAATTATTAAACCAATCAAAGCTAAACTTTGAATTAGTAAAGAAATTATTACATTAAGACGTTGCACGATGTATCATCAGATTCGACAATGATTGCATATTCATTAAAGGCGTTCTAATTTGGCTATGTAAAAATATTACTGACAGGCTAGAGGAATTCTATTCACTGAAATATCAAATAAAAACTTTTAAAGTGTAATCGAACGACCTTTTGTGATACTTTTTTGGTAATAGTTTATGACTTGTATTTCATAAGTTATATATATTTTAAAGGCATCATTATTTTCTAAAACTATCCCTCTTCCAGGCCATTTCAAGCCACTAAAATATCATGCAACTTTTATGAATTAAGTCTTTCTTCCGCGTATTTTATTTTGGGAAAACAATTTCGGGTAGATTACAATCGTATATGTTATCCCACTGAAGCACGTAGCTAACATCAAATTTTTTTACTGCAAGGACACGAGACGAGAACCAAATTCTAGGAAAGACATCGTATCTTTCAAAAGAATTCCATTTCTGGCCACAAACGACTTTTCTCATTTTCCCGCTACATTCGTTTCATTTTCCTCACGTAAATTGTTGAAATTGCATCATAGCCTTCAGTTATAAATTAATCAAAATTATTATTATAATAAGCATGAGAAGTATAATGTATATTGCCATTATATAATACTTATATAATTATATATACATTATATAATAATATTATTATTATTAAATGAGAAATTTATATAGCGCTCCGTCTAGTCACATAAGGGCCCTCAACATAAGTCCAACGAGTTGTGAACAATTGAAATTAATTGCAGTGAGATTAAAATGTTTTGCTTTATGACCCGAAATCATTTCGTTGAACCTTTGACCCATACCTTTCCAAGTTTTTTTTAATTTTTAATCCTAGACCTTGAAATGCTTTTTATTTGTTATGTTTATTTTCTAATTTCGTTTAGATCTATGACAATCTGCTTGCTCAGATTCAGCCTTGGTAGTGATTGTAGTCTCTTAACAATTTTTCTTCAGAAGATCCAAGGAATAGCTTTCATTCCTATTTGTGGTTTTTTTTTTAGAATTCTTTACCTAACATCATGAATTTTGAATGTTGGACGTTTAGAATGAATAGGAAGGTCGATATTTAAATTGAAAATCTTTCTAAGAAGGGAAGTTTCTGTGTTGAGGAAATAAATTTTATTTTTTCTTTGTTTCGCTGGCGATGGCGGTGTCTGCTTCCGCCTAAGATAATGAATAGTTTTTAGTGAAATAATTACATGAATAAATAAATCAGATATTTTAACTACAGCGTTGTAATGTGTTTTTTTTTTTAAGAAACTTGACAAGGAAAGAGTTGCTAACGGATGATTTCAGGAATAGGAAAGTAATTATAGCTTTTTCCACAGCCTGATAATAATGTTTTGATGCATTTTTATCATTATTTGTTCAAAAGAAAAGGAAATTTGGCGTCTAAGATTGTAATTTACATGATCAAAATGATCAAATTGGCTTTCACCAGTTGAATACTTTAGGATTACACGAAAGTTAATGGGTGTAACCTTTTCACACGAGTACGTCATTGCGTAATCTATTTTTGAAATTAAGGCAGTAACATACAAAATAAAATATGGCCTAAAAATTTCCATGGCTATCTATTTATGTAACATTATTGGGAATTCTCTCGTTACTTCGGAACCCACTGCATTCGAGTGAATGTTTTAGGTCTGAATAAGCTGGATAAATAAATATCGAATAAGTTTAATTTAAAAATCATTTCAAACAAATCCAGAGAATGTCGTCTCAAGAACGTACATAAGAATAGGCTTAAAATGATTTGTCACAAATCACGCAATAATGTATTGTTTGTCCCGATTATCAGCAAACCGTGCATTCAGTTCAGCTTAGCAATTCGCACGAAGTAGAATTTGCTACATCACAAAATATCTCACAAGCCCGAGACTATAATATTTTTTTACTGCATCAAGTGGACCTTAAGAATGATCGAACAATGTCTTAACTATTGCTTTCAAAGTAAGCAGCCTTATAACCACTGAATACCTGGCTATAGCAACCCACACGCGCTCTTAGAAGGTAGCTAATCAAGTTCTTACTAATAATAGGTCGATAAGCTACTCTGAGACATCCGGAAATGATGCGATCAAAGTCCCAGGAAATTGTGAAATATTTGTACTTTTTCGTAATTGGCAATTGTTTCTGCCTAAATAATTAGTTCGGTGGTTGTTCAAATTATTGGGTCACTCGAAATCTAATCATCCAGGCAGCCACAACGAGAAATAATTTTAGAAAATTGCTGTTAGGGACAATAAAAAAAAAATCAAATTAATTTAAAGTTTAAATTGTGTCAACATTGCTACGGGCTTCAAATGGCAGCGAAACTAAAACACGGACGAAGACCGGTAAACACTTAACACAAGAAATAATCTGCGCTTGGAACCTCTCCACCCTGGAATTTCCCAGAGACATATTGCGAAGATTTGAAAGAAAAACGAAGGAGAAGAATATGAATGACAAAAATATTGTCACGTTCGCGCAATCATTGTTTGTCTAATTGTTTACAAACGGAAGTTGAGATGAGCACGTGATAAGAAATCCTACTCAATAGCACTAATAATAGCGCTGACTAGTGGTGCCGACGACGACAACGACGACGATGATGATGATGATGTAAAGTAATGAGATTTAAATTAAAGGTGACCGACCTAAAAATAATAGAACATTTTTTTCTCATTTATGTGTGAATTTTGATAATAAAAATTAATTTTAAAATTTAATTTTTGTTTTTATAAAACTTTAAGGATTAAATGTCATCAATAGATAATTTATTAATTGAATATCATTAACGCTCAAAATTTCGAGATTTTCGAGGCAGGTCTGTAACGGACATGAGTCGGACCTTTCGTTTGAAGGTCGTCTTAAATAAAAAATAAGAAGAAATATTGTTTCAACAATAAAAAAGATTATAATAATAATAATAATAATAATCGTATAAAAATGAAATCATCGTAACAGCACCTCTTCAACACACTAGAAGTGAATGTTTGGAATTTACTGTCATTCAAAACCTGTTTTGAAAGCTCTGATTGGCTTTTCAATGAAACTCAAATGTGACTGAAAATGAGTCAGAAAACCATTCGTCCGCGATGAACGACCGTGCATGAATAATTATTTCAACTCGGATATAATTATAACGTATAATTATAACCTACTTTTAATTATATCCTCCATCGGAGTTGGTCCTGCTTGGTCAGAACTTCTCTTCTTGGAATAGAAAATTTTCCTTTTACCTATTTTTCAATCGGTCTGTTTCTCGAATTGATTATTGCCCGATTATCGACATCGAAAGTCTATTTTCAGAGTCGATCGCAGGAAATGCAATCCTCACCCTTGATGTTCGTCGGGAGTTCAAAGTTCAAATCTAGCAACGAGGAGAGATAACGAACGAAGTGAGCGAGCGAGGGTTATCGAGTGACGTAAGATTTGTAAGTTTTGTAAGCAGGATTCTCAAATAGGAGCAGCTAGCCATGATAACGAGTGTCGTCTGCTATAAAAGACTGAGCGGGTAACGCTTCGTATCAGTCAAGTGGTTGAAGTCGTAGGTCTGAAATGTCCTTATACGACCACAATCTTTCATTTACTTCGTTTCTCGAGCTGTCGGATCACGTCAGAGAGAAACCGCTTCTGGTGAGTCTCTTACGAGTCATTATCATTTTTTTGGCTTTAATTTCTTCCTCATTTAAATGAATTCTGAATATTTACCGGCAGATTATTTATTTCTGAAATAATAAATAAACTATATCACCAAAGAAATAAATAATAAATATATCACCATTTCAGAAATGTGTTGTCAAAATCCAAATTACATTTTTTTTTGTTTTTTGATATATTCATAACTGATTTTTAATCGTGACGACCACGTTGCCATCCGATTGTACAATATCGATGAATAATAAATTTAGATAAATAGGTAAAAAATATGAAAGTGAAATTCAGGCAGATGAACACTTTTTTTTGTATACACATATTTTGTAGTGACAAAAAATATCATATTGTCGTAGATTGAAATAAATATGATAGAAATTTAAATAATATTCGATATATTTTTACTTTATTTCGAAAGAAATTTATATAATAACGTGTAATATTTCTATATTGTATTATAATCTTATTATAGGGCAGAGGAGAATCCTTAATGGAGCGACTGCCTTCAATAAGCGAGAACCAGCCTCTGGTAATGCCCAACTTGTATCAGGACATGACCAACTCCAGTCGGCAGCATCGGTCCTCAGTTGCCGACGTTTCCCTCACGTTCCAAGTCCATTCTCCCCCTCTTCAGGTGACCAACGACTGCCTGTCACTGCCTGCAAACATCAACGACTTGTCAGCTCTTTTGTCCCATCTGAAACTCAATTCACCGGCTTCCTGTTTCGAGCAGAAAGTCGAGGCCCCTCCGAAATTCAATCGCAGCCTGAGCGAACCTTTTCATCAGCCGGTCGAGTTGATGTCTCCGAACGCCTTCTCCAATCCAAAATTCAATTCCAACGCCTTCGACGTTCAGTCCCTCAACGGCATCAATAGTAACAACAACAGCAACAACAACAGCAGCAACAACACAAGCAACAGCACTTGTTGCCGCTACAAGACCGAATTGTGCAGACCTTTCGAGGAAAATGGCTCGTGCAAATACGGAGAAAAGTGTCAGTTCGCCCACGGAAAGCACGAGCTGAGGTCCCTGGCGAGACATCCCAAGTACAAAACGGACCTTTGCAAGACCTACCATACGACGGGGCTGTGCCCTTACGGACCCAGGTGCCATTTTATCCACAACGATGAGGAGCGACAACTGAATCTCATCAACAGGTTCGTACTCGAGCATCAGAGGCAACAGATTCTCGTGGAGCAGCAAAACAACAAACTCATCCGCCAGAAGCAGTTGCTTTTGGCAGCAGCCATTTCCTCTCAGAAGCAGTTCGGCCACCCTGGCGTGCTGACGAGACACATGTCGATAGATTCGCCGGCCGAGCAGCTCTCTGCTCTGTTGAATCTACAATCGACTCGATCGTCAATGCAGCCGAATCTAATCCCGGCGCAGCAATGTTGGCAGAGCAGCCAGCCTTCTCTGTACCAACAGATCAGGCAGATATCGTGCGGAGGTTCGTCGGGCGATTCGCCATCGTCCAGCATCACCGAGAGTCCATCACCTAGTCCGACCTCACTTGAGGAACCCGTTCCGTCCAAGAACTTTCAGAGCGTACTCGAAACTCTGCTCAAAATCAACAACAGAGCTTCGGTCTTGAACTGAGAGGAACAAGAGAAACGAACTTTCGTTGCAAGAAATCCTGGCTGCTCGATAATAGAGTTTATCTTGACATTAACGTTGCGTGCCTTACTTTGTTTTATCATCAAGCTATAACAACTGCATGACAATCGCCAGGTAACAAGCACTTCACCTGGGCTCAAGTTGATTAGCATGCTTGCATTTGCTGACCAAGCGAATTCTAGGTTGAATTGTGTTCGATGTAAGTGATAAATAATCTATTTATATTTATTTATGACATATATTATATTATATTATATATATTATTCTTTCGTCCATTGTCTCTTTCACGGTATTTCTGCTTATTTAACACGAGACATCCTTGCAATCACTTCAACCCGTGTTTTCAAGAATCAATCGACTTCAATCCTCATCACCAACTCTGCTCCTCAGAGCTACTAAATTCAACACACCAGGCAACAGTAGACAGCACTGCTAAGTACAAAGGTCAAAGATGTATTTTAGAGTCTCCTAAGTTACTGTCACACGATCAATCAATCAATCAGAGAAAGAATCGATCAAAGCTAGCACACAACTTCAGGGACCAAAAGTCGTCCTCATATCAATGGCTTTCGTTGCAAGGACTTGTTAATGTCACCAATCATTTCTCGTCTATTTATGAAATTGTGGATTATTTTATTTATTAATTTTATTTCTAAGCCTCTGAACTCCTGCCTTACAGATTATTTATTCTTCAATCCTTCCTCTGTTTAGTCAGGAATGGACTGATTGTGCCTAATTATTTGTCCATTTTATTTATGTTCCAACTCATCATTTCTAAGGGACCAATTTCAGTTCAATATTGCATGCTCCAATATCTCCTTCTAATCTCCGAACTT